>JAJEJO010003834.1:12065-278133 GCA_020662805.1 Glaucomys volans
CCCCAGCCCTATTTTGTATTTTTATTTAGAGACAGGGTCTCACTGAGCTGCTTAGGGCCTCGCTAAGTTGCTGAGGCTGGCTTTGAACTTGCGATCCTCCTGCCTCAGCCTCCCAAGTGCTGGGATTACAGGCTTGCGCCACCGCGCCCAGCTTCTAGTGATCATTGCCTATCTTTGCTGTAGTTCTACATTATTATTTGGATTCTGTATGGAAGATTTCTCCCTGTAATGGTTAAACTCTGTTGTCAACAGGATTGAGAGATACTAGAGCTCATGGATGTGTCTGTGAGGATGTTCCCAGAGGCGATGGCCATGTGGGTCGGCAAACTGAGGGGCAAAGACCAGCCCTGAAGGTGGGTGGCACCGCCCGATAGGCTGAGGGTTCGGATGGAACAAGAGCCAGAAAAGGGGCGCAGCTCGCATGTGTGCTCTGCCCGGGCGCTCGTGCCCAGCTCTTGTGGATCTCGGGTGCGCTTTTTGCTGCTGCCATCAGCTGTGGGCCTCGGACCCCAGATTCTTTGGATGCAGCCTTGCTCCAGAGGCGCCCGCGGTTCTCAGGACCTCACCCTCAGACTGGGCCTGCATCATGGGCCCCTCTTGTTCTGAGGCTCCAGCTTCTTGACTGAGCAGCCACTTGCTCAGCTGGCAAGTTTTCTGTTTTGTTTTTTCCTAGCCATTCTAATAGGCGTGTGGTTCCACCTTGTGCATTCTGTTTCATTTTCAAAGGAGAGCTCTGCAGAACTCTCGCCAGAAATACGGAACGCTGTGTTGACATTCGTTTTCTCTTTCCACACGTGGAAGATCTCATTGTGTTGTTGCTTTGCTCCTGCTGTTGACGTCACCCATCATTCACATCATTTCCCCTGTATGTAATGTGTTGCTTTTACTGACTGTTTTCAGGATTTTTAGAAATCTTTTGACTATCCTGTGCTTAAGGGTTCATTCATTTTCTTCCTTTTTCACTTTTTTCCTCATTGGAACATTTCTATCATTCTGTCTTCAAGTTTCTTCTGCTGTTTCTCATCAGCTGATGACTCAAAAGTAATTTTTAAAAATGTTATCTTTTTTTTTTTTTTTTGCGGTGCTGGGGATTCAACCCAGGGCCTTGTGCATGTGAGGCAAGCACTCTATCAACTGAGCTATGTCCCCAGCCCCTAAAAATGTTATCTTTCTATTCGTTCTTTTTAAATAATTTCTATCCTCTGCTTAATTTCCACAATGCTCATTCCTTATGAGAATATTTTTCACTACAACCATGAATGCATGTATGGTAGCTGCTTTCAAATTCTTGTCTTCTAATTGCAAACTAACAATTTGGGGTTGGTTTCTACTGTCTGATTTTTTTTTTTTTTGCCTTGTATATATACATTTTTCCATTTCTTTACATGTCTAATGGTTTTTTTTTTTTGTACGGTGAACTAGATACTATTAATGACAGTTAGAGCAACACTGGATTCTGTTGTGCTCCTTTAAGGAGTGTTGATATTCTTCTAATGGAGTTTTCTTGGCTAGACTCAAACTGCAGTCCCTTTCTCTCCGCTACAGTGGCACAACTGAAATCCTCCCTCCGTTCCTTCGTCTTCCAACTGCTGTTTTTACACTGAGCACCCTGGGACCTGCCCTACACACACACACACACACACACACGCACACACACAGAGGCACATGTACACGCACCTTTCAAAGACATATCCTTAATTATTTGGAATTTTCCCCTTTGTGTTTTTTTCCCTTCCAAAATTTCCCCCCTAACTTTCTAGTTACTCAGCTAGCCCCAAAACATGCCTTCTGATCCCACAAGGAAAACTCTGGTTTTCTACTTACTTGGGCCATGTACAGATTATGAAGCACTTTGAAGGTAAAAAGACTCAGTCTTGCAAGTATCTTCCATTTCAGTTCCCATCATTCAAGGGTAGACTCCCGGTTCCACTCACTTTTTGGAGGAGTGTGTGTGTGTGTGTGTGTGTGTGTGTGTGCACATAATATTTAGATATATGTTTCCAAATTACTATGTATAATATTTTGACCATATTTTATCATAGTTATCCATAGTAGCATTAGTTCAACAGGCTACTGCATCATTTTGGAAAGCCAAAATCTCAGTATTTTTTAAATTTATATAAAGGGAAGTATGTGGTATGTATATATTTGTATCCGACTTCTTTTATGCAACATTACTTTCGTGATACTTATTCCTGCCACTGCATGTAGCTATAGTTTGGTTTTTTTTTTTAACTGGATGCAGTGGCATGTGCCTGTAACCTCAGCTACTTGAGAAACTGAAGTGGGAGTCAAGAGTTCAAGACCCACCTGGGTAAGATAGCAAGACACGATCTAAAATAAATGTTTTAAAAATTTTTTTGGTAAAATATGCATAATGTAAGCTTTACCATTTTAACCCTTTCTAACTATATAATTCAGTGGCATTAACATTTACTTCGTTGTGCAACCATCATCTCTAGCCACCTCTAGAATGTTTATAATCTTGTAAATCTGCAACACTGTACCTATTAAACAATAACTCTTAGCCCCCGTCCCCAGCCCCCGGAAACCTCCATTCTGCTTTCTGTCTCTATAAATTTGACTATGCAATTAAATCAGGTAAGTGAAATCATACAATTTGTGTTCTCTTATGACTGGCTTATTTCACATAACACACTGTCTCCTAAGTTCATTCATGTTGTAGCATGATTGATTTGAGACTGCCAAGCCAGCCTCACATGCCTGGGTCATGTTACATAATGTTGTTTTCCAAATTTTTGGACTTGGCTTACTAATGTTTCTTTGAGAAGTTTTACATCTATGTGCATGAGCAATATTAGTCTGAAGTTTTCTTGTAATATTTTGTCTGCTTTTTGGGTAATGCTGGACTCATATAATAATTTAAGAAACATTTGCTCTGCTTCTACTTTCTAGAAGAGACTATGGATAATTAGCATAATTTCTTGACTGTTTGTTAGAATTTGCCAGCGAATTTACTTGAGCCTGGGCTTTTTTATTTTGGAAGGTTATTGATTGTTGATTCGATTTCTTCAATAGGTCTAGACCTGTTCAGATTATGTATTTCTTCTTATGTGAGTGCTGGTGGATTTGTGTCTTTCAAGAGGTTGGCCCATTTCATCTGGGCCATCAAATATGTGGGTGTGGAGTTTGTTCATAATATTCATTTTTTATCCTTTTAATCTCCATAGGATCAGTAGTAATGGCTTTCTTCCCATTTCTGATATTAGTGTTGTGTCTTCTCTTTCTTCTTACTTAGCTAAGATGGATATTTATCCATTTTATTCATATTTTTAAAGAACTAACTTTTGGTTTCACTGATTTTTCTCTATTGATTTCCTATTTCAATTGCATTAATTTCTACTTTTTAATCTTTTTATCCCCAAATGAAGCTTTTTGATGCTCTTCTTTTTCTCAGTTCCTAAGGTGGAGTTTTAGAGTATGATTTTAGATTTTTCTTACTTTCATTGACACATATACAGTCAATGCTGTGAATTCCCCTCACACTGCTTTCACTGCAAACCACAATTTTATAAGTTGTATTTTCAATTTTGTTTAATCTAATTTATGTCTTTAAATTTATTGAGACTTGTTCTTCTGACCCCTGTGTTATTTAGAAGAGTGTTGTTTACTCTCCATTTATTTTGGAGATTTTTCAGCTACCTTTTTTTTTGTTTATTTCTAGTTTAATTTGATTGTGTTCTAACACCTTACATTTTATGATTTCCGTTGTTTAAATTTGTCAAGGTGTGTTTTAGGGCCCACAGTGTGGTCTGTCTTGGTGAATGTTCAGTGTGAGCTTGAGAAGAATATGCATTCTTCTGACATTGGATGAAGTGTTTGATAATGTCAGTTCAGGGATTGTGCTGTTCAGTTCAACCATGTCCTTATTGACTGTTGGATTTATCAATTATTAATAGAATGTTGAAATCTGAAATTTTCACAGTGAATTCATCTATTTATTCTTGTAATGCCATTAGTTCTTGCCCCATATATATTTTAAATGTTTTTATTTGTTCACTATAGTTGTACATAAGGGTGGGATTCATTTTGACCGAATCATACATGAACAGAATGTAATTGGCTCTGTTACTCCCCAGTGCTTCCTCTTTCCCTTCCCTCCTCCCTGCCCCTTTCCCTTTCCTCTCTGTTACTAGTCTTCCTTCTATTCATTTTTCTGTGCATTTTAAATGGGTGCTTTATAGATACACACTGTGGTATATCACATGTGTCCACAGTGTACTTTGTCTTTTTCATTATGCATTCCCTCTCTTTTCCCTTCCCTCCTCCTTCCCCCTAACCTGCTTCCTCTACTCCACTGATCTCCCCTCTGTTTTCTTGGACTCTCCCTTTCCCTCTCTTTCCCATATTTTGCTCTAGCTTCCACATCTGAGAGAAAACAGTCGAGGCTGGTTTTCTGAATCTGTCATGTTTTTCTTAGCATGATGTTTTTCAATTTCATCCACTCACCAGCAAATACCAAATTTCATTCATTGCATATATACAACATTTTCTTCATCCATTCACCTCTTGACAGGCACCCGGACTGGTTCCATAACTTGGCTATTATGAAATGTACTGCTATAAACATTGATGTGCCTGTATCACTGCTGTATGTTGATTTTAGTTCTTTTGGATAAATACCAAGGAATGAGATAACTGGGCCATATGGTGGTTCTCTTCCTAGTCTTTCAAGCAATCTCCATGCTGCATTCCAGAATGGTTTTACTAATTTACAGTCTCGCCAGCAAGGTATGTGTGTACCTTTTCCCCCACATCCTTACCAGTATTTATTATAATGTATTATAATTGCCATTCTGACTGGAGTGAAATGAAATTTTGATGTAGTTTTGATTTTCATTTCCCTGATTGCTGGAGACGTTGAACATTTTTTTCATATATTTGTTGACCATTTGTATTTCTTTTGAGAAATGTCTCTTTAGTTCTTTTGCCCATTTATTGATTAAATTATTTGGGGTTTATTTTAGTGGTTTTTTTTTTTTTGAGTCCTTTGTATATTCTGGATATTTTTCCCCTGTCACAGGAGTGGCTGGAAAAGGTTTTCTCCCATTCTGTAGGCTCTCTCTTCATGCTCCCATGTTTCCCTAGTGTTTTAATTTGATGCTGTCCCACTTATTGATTCTTGGTTTTATTTCTTGAGCTTTAGGGGTCTTGTAAGGAAGTCAGAGCCTATGCTGACATGCTGGAGTGTTGACCCTATGTTATCTTCTAGCAGTTGCAAAGTTTCTGGTCTAATTCCTACATTTTGATCCACTTTGATTTGGCTTTCATGCAGGGTAAGAAATATAGATCTAATTTCATTCTTCTAAATACAGATGTCCAGTTTTCAGTACCATTTGTTAAAAAGATTATATTTTCTCCAGTACACAATTGGGCAGCTTTGTGAAGCATCACATGACCGTGACAATGTGGGTTGTCTCTGTCTTATATTCTTTTTTTTTTTTTTTTTGGTACGGGGGAGTGGGGACAGGGCCCCTCCACCGCTGAGCCACATCCCCAGCCCTATTTTGTATTTTATTTAGAGACAGGGTCTCACTGAGTTGCTTAGGGCCTCGCTAAGTTGCTGAGGCTGGCTTTGAACTTGCGATCCTCCTGCCTCAGCCTCCCAAGTGCTGGGATTACAGGCGTGTACCAGGGCGCCCGGCTTCTGTCTTATATTCTATTTCATTGATCTTCATCTGTTTCAATGCCCATACCATGCTGTTTTTGTTGCTATAGCTCTGTAGTATAATTTGAGAGCAAGTATTATGATGCCTCCAGCATTGCTTTTCTTTCTCAGTATTGCATCGGCTGTTTGCATCTTTTAATTTTCCAATTTCAGGACAGTTTTTCTAGTTCTCCGAAGGTTGTCATTGGTATTTTGATGGGGATACATTGAATTTGTATAAACTTTTGGTAATATGACCATTTTGACTATGCATTCTACCTATTCAAGAACTTAGGAGATCTTTCTATCTTCTAAGGCCTTCTTCAATTTCTTTCTTCAGTGTTCTATAGTTTTCATTGTAGAGGTCTTTCACCTCCTTGGTTAAAATTATTCTTAGGTTTTGTGTGTGTGTTTATTGTGATTGGGATAGTTTTCCTGAATTTGTTCTCAGAAGATTTATGACTGGAGTATAGAAAAGCTGTTGACTTATGAATGTTGATTTTGTATATTGCCCCTTTACTGAATTTGCTCATCAGCTCTGTACATCTTCTGGTGGAATTTTGTGGGTCTACTATATATAGGATCATGTCAAACAGATAATTTGATCTTTTCTTTTCCTATTTGTATCCTTTTAATTTTCTTCTCTTGTCTTATTGCTCTGGCTAGAGTTTCAAGAACTATTGTGAATAGGAATGGTGAGAGTGGACATCCTTGTCTTGTTCCTGATTTTAGAGGAAATATTTTCAGTTTTTCTCCATTCCATATGATGTTGACTTTGAGTTTATCATGTACAGCCATTATTATGTTGAAGCAAGTTCCTTTTTAGTGCTAGTTTCTCCAGCATTTTTTTTTTTTTGAACTGGGAATTGAACCCAGGGGCACTCAGCCATTGAGCCACATCCCCAGCCCTATTTTTTGTATTTTATTTAGAGACAGGGTCTCACTGAGTTGCTTAGGGCCTTGCTAAGTTGCTGAGGCTGACTTTGAACTCGCAATCCTCCTGCCTCAGCCTCCGAGTCGCTGGGATTACAGGCGTGCACCACCGCGCCCGGCTCTCCAGCATTTTTAACATGAATGGGTGCTGAATTTTGTCAGAGGCCTTTTCTGCATCTATTAAGATGATCATATGATTCTTATCCTTGATTTGATTTATGTGGTGAATTATTTATTAATTTGCATATGGTGAACCAACCTTACAACCATGGGATGAAACCCACATGATTATGGTGTACTATCTTCTTAATGACATTCAAGCAAATTTGAATTCAGTTGGTTAATATTTTATCAAGGATTTTTTGAGCATAGGCATTGTTCATTAGGGACATTGGTGTGTAGTTTTCTTTCCTTTATGTGCCTTTATCTGGTCAGGGTTATACTGACTTCATAGAATAAATCAGGGGTGTTCCCTCCCTTTCTATTTTATGTAATTTGAGGAAGACTGGTGTTAGTTTTTCTTTAAAGGTCTGGTAGAACTCAGCTGATCATCTATCTGGTCCTGGGCTTTTCTTGGTTGGCTTTAATTGCTAATTGAATCTCAGTTGCTTGATATTGGTCTGTTTGATTTTTCTATGTCATGGCTCAATTTGACAAGTCATATGTGTCTAGAAATTTGCCAGTTTCTTCTAGATTTTCCAGTTTATTGGAATATAAATTTTCAAAATAGTTTCTAATGATCCTTTGGATTTCAGAAGTGTCTTTGGAAATAGCTCCTTTTTCATGACTGATTTTGTTGATTCGGGTCTTCTCTCTCTTTCTTTTAGTTTGGCTATGCATGTATTAATCTTTTTTATCTTTTCAAATAGCCACCTCTTTGTTGCATTGATCCTTTTTTTTTATTCTCAATTTCATTAATTTTTGTTTTGATCTTAATTATTTCCTTCTTTTAGTGATTTTGGAATTAGAAAGTTCTTTTCTGGGGTCTTGAGGTGTAGCATTAGATTATTTATTTTGAATCTTTTTTTTTTAATGTAACCACCCACTGGTATAAATTTTTCTTTTGGAACTGCCTTCATACTGTCCTAGAGAATTTGATATGTTGTATTTCTGTTCTCATTTGTTTATAAGAATTTCTTGATTTCTTCTCTCATTTTTTTCTGTGATCCATTCCTCATTTAAAAGAGTAGTATTCAATCTTCATATGTTTATGTGGTTTCTATAATTTTTCTTGATGTTAATTTCAATGTCATTCCACTAGAATATGATAAGATACACCAGATTATATTATTTTTGTATTTGCCAAGACTTACATCATGACCTATAATATGGTCTGTTTTGAAAAAGTTTTCATGAGCTACTGAGAAGAGAGTGAAATCAGCTGTTTGGGGGTGTAATGAGCTGTAGATATCTATTAGGCCCATATAACTTATAGTATTATTTAGATCAGAAGTATTTTGTTGATTTTATGTCTGGGTAACCTGTCTATTGGTGAAAGAGGTATGTCAAAATCACCCAGTATTATTGTATCGGGGTCCGTTTGAGATTTAATGTCATGAACTATTTGTGTGTGTGTTTGTGTGTGTGTGTGTGTGTGTGTGTGTGTGTATCTTTGTGTTTGATTTGGTGCACCAACATTTGGGGCATAAATGCTTACTATCATTATATCTTCTTGTTGAATCATTCTCTTTACCACTACTTAGTGCCCTTCTTTGTCTCTTCTGATTAAATTTTGCTTGAAATTTGCTTTGTCAGATAGAATAATAGCTCCTCCTTCTTGTTTTCAGAGTCTGTTTGCATGGAACATTTTTTTCTGTCCTTTTACTTTTAGCCTGTAGATGTTTTTGCCTATGAGCTGAGTCTCTTACAAGTAGTTTATGTTAGGATCTTGGTTTTTAAAATCCATTCTGCTAATCTATGTCTTTTAATGGGGTATTGAGACTATTTACATTCAGTGTTATTATGGATAGATTTTTTTTCTGCCAATTTGGTTTGTTTGCTATATTTAATTTGGTCTTAATTTATATTGTATTGCTCTTCTAGAGGGCTTCATCCATTTGGGAGATTTGGGATTTGTTTTTTAATTTGTCTGTGTGTAGTATACCTTTATGTATTTTTTTGCAGGGCTGGCCTAATGGTCATAAATTCTTTTTCCTCATCACTGAAAGTTTTTTATTTCTACTTCAATTATGAAAGATAACTTTGCTGAATATAGAAATCTTGGCTGGCAATTGTTTTCTTTCAGAGCTTGGAATATCTCATTCCTTGCCCTCCTTGATTTTAGGTCTGAGTTGAGAAGTAAGAAGTGAGCCTTATAGGTTTATATCTAAATTTGACCTGATGTTTTTCCCTTGCAACTTTTTAATATTGTTTCCTTATTTTCTGTTAGGCATGTAGATCATGATTTGTCTTGGAGAAGTTCTTTTTTGATTTTGTCTATTTGTGGTTATATATGCCTTCTGCATGTGGATGTTCATCTCGATTCTAAGGTTAGGAATGTTTGGAGCTATTATTTCAATGAAAAGGTTTTAATGCCTTGAGCCCATATCTCCATGCTATCTTCTGTCCCATTAACTCTCAAATTTGTTCTTGATGCTGACCCAGCATTCTTGTACATTCTTATCATGGCCTTTATTTTTTTCCTTTATTGCATACTGAGTATACAAGTTCAGATACCCTGTCTTCAAGGCCTAAAGTTGTTTTCTCTGTAATACAATCTGTTGGTGACACTTCAAGTGAAATTTTTATTTGATTCACTATGTCTTTCATTTCTAGGAGTTCTAATAGTTTCTTTTCAGTATTTCCAGATCTTTATTGAAATGGCCTTTCACTTCCTCTATTTGCTCTCTTTTTTCCTCATTATTTATTCCTTGGATCTTTTAGCTTATTGAACAATTTAATAATCAGTTTTGATCATCTTTCTCTGGAATCACATCCGTATTTGTGGTTTCCTTTGTTAGAGATTGTAAATTTTAGGGGGAGAATTGTCTGCCTATTTCCTCATGTTTTCAGAGGTTGTGCACTTGAGCACCTATTGAGATATATTCCTCTTCCTCTTTTATGTGGGTGTCCTTTTGTGTATAGTTACCTTCTATTGTTCTCATGACATTTTTCTATTTTTATTTTGTCAGTATATATCCAGGAGTAGGACTGAGGTCCCTCTCTAACTGTTCCTACTTGGGTCCTGGTTATTGGTTTGGGTTTTGTCTCCCTTATTCTATATGTTGAAGCTCAGGTAGGGCTAGTGAGGTTTTCTGAGTTGTGAGTGCAGCTCAGCATCAGGATCTCTACCCTGTGAACTTATGGTGTCAATCATTTCCAGTTCCTCTTAAAAATGGGGGGAAGCAAAGATTGTAGTAATAATGATAACAACCAATCCACAGCCTTAAAATAAATGTTCAGGGCCTACTAAGATATCTATAAGACTAATTACCACATAAAAAGGAATGGTGGAGTCAGCATTTAGTATCAGCACCAATAAAAACATCTGTGAATTAGATTTAACATTAAACAGTATCAGCATGTGGTTTACCATATTAATAATGAAAACAACATGAATGGTTAGGAATTATACAAACAAAGAGTTCTAATATATAGTAAAATTACAGTTCCTTAAGTAAAGAAAAAACTGAGATAGAAATCAAGAGAAAGTTTGAAATATTTAAAAAGTGAACAGAGGAGAAGCAGGAGAGAGGTAGCAGGTAATGGCTACAAGGGAGGAGGAGTAAAAAGTGCCTAAAAGTAATGAATAAATAGGAGAAGAGGGAAAAAGAGAATTTGGCAATTAGAGGAGGAATAAAGTGAAGAAGGGCTAATAATAATAAAATCAACAAACAAAATCAAACCAAAACAAATGAACCCACATAAAATTTTACCCCTCTGAAGTCAAAACAAGGCTAAATAACAAACAGTAAAGAAAAAACAATTAAAATCAAAAAAAGTTGCATGAAAAATTCTATATATAAATTATATGTATTATATTTTTAAATATGTTATATTTATAAATATATACGAATTATACTTATAAATACACACACACATTTCCTTGAACCTATCAACCTATCAACAACCACACACGGAATGGAAAAAAATTACAAAAATGGAAAAAAATTCATAATGAGGGAAAAAATTTCTTAATGGAAAATGAAGGGCTCTTTTCCACTGAGGTGGTCACAACTAGAGGCAAGGACGGGTTTCCATTGCTTGTGCTGTTGTGCCACTCTTCGCCTGTCTTTTTGGCTATGTACCCCTTGGATCAGGGGCTGGGAGCTGTTCAATCTTCTTCCTGGTGCTTCTCACCAGGCTGCCAGCTGGTGTGGCCTGGAGCGGAGGCCGGCTGTTGTAGCTCTCAGCTTCCCATTTCACATGTAGACTGGGGGTGCTGACAACTGGAGTTTTGTCTGGACAGAGTAGGCTGCTGGGCTTCCAGGGCAGGGCTGATGCAGAGTTCTAAATGGGAAGTTCCAGTGGCAGGGGTCCAGTCTCAGCTGTTCTTTGGAACTTTTCAGGGTATTTGAGATTAGATCCATACCCCTTGTTGCTGGGCAGGTGCTGATCCCTGCTGGACATCTGGGTCTCAGGCACCTCCTGAAAACCTCACTCTTAGAGTGAGGGATCTAACCTCCTGCGGGTCTCATCCCCACCACCACGGATGTGAATTTTCCAGGATCAGACCTGGAGTGCAGAGACACCTTTCCAAACACTGCTGGCCTCTTCCCAGCTGCTTGCATGAGCCACAAGCAACAAAAGGCACTCCAGCCTCTCTCCCCTTGGTATCCCTAGCCCGGATCACCCTGGACACAATCCTCTCTGTGCTTGTTTCAGTTGCACTGGTCCAGGCACACTCTGGACCCCATGGCAGACAGGCATCTGCTGGGACAAGCTGGCAATTCCCTTTATGAACTCCCAGCTCCCACCACTGAAAGCTGCTGCCTGGACACTAGCAGATGGTTCCCGCAGTGACTCTGCACTCACCCACTGAGAGGTTCTGATCAGTGTTTAATCATCAGCTTGTCCCATCATCTCTGGGTCAGTTAGGATCAGCCTCCCCCCGATCCACAGGTTCTCCGTGTCACATTTATTCACCGCACTTTCCTCTCTCTGCCCATGCCCCTCCCCTCTGCAGTGGGCTGGCCGGGCTGGAGGCACTGACATCAATGCTGGTCCATCTCTAACGCATTATTTCTCAGTCTGTGTTCAAAGTTTCTGAACCTCTGTGGCTCTGTGATTACTTTACTGCCTGACACAGGATTTCAGTGAGTCCCCTCAGTTGCCCACCTCTCTGAGAAGCACTCCTCCTGGTGCCACTTGGATCTCAAGCTGGGGAGCACCTAGAGCATGCGCCCTTCCTCTCATGCACCAGCTTCCCTCCCTTGCCTCCTGTATTTTGATGCTTTGTTGTTAGGTGCAGAGACATAAAGGATTATGATGTTTCCTTAGAGAACTGACCCCTTTATCACCATGTAATGTCACCTGTGACCAAGCTTGAGAAATGCAGTTTCTTATTTGGATGAAGCCAGATGGTGCTACCAGTGCAGAAGCAGGATAAGGCACATCTCCTGCTTTCATGAGACTTAAGGTGTGTTTCCAGCTAGAAAATTAAAAATAAATGAACAGGGCAGGGCATTACGTGGTCAGGTAGATCCCAGGGACTTCTTTGAAGAAGGGGAAACTATAGGAGGAAGAAAGTGAGATCTCAATGGATAGAAAAGATTTCGTAGAGGACACAATGGCACCTCCACAATGACAGTGTGAGGAGCATAGTTCAGAGACACTGGCAAGTTCATTCCAAGTGTCACTTACATTCATAATTCTGAACCATCACTTTGGTGTTGGGAGAAATCAGATTAAGTTATGGCTTCTTATTTTAGAAATCAGTGAGCTAAATATAATATGATATATAAAAATATATTTATATAAATATATAAATATTATACCACATGGTCTTCCCCAAATTCTAAAAGAATTACTTATTTGTGAATTGGTTGGTGGTCCCACTTTTTAATAGAAACAGCTTTCAGCAGAGTGTTTGGATGTCAATCAGGCTATAGAGTAACAGAAACATACTGTTGCAAAATTCCAGAACCTTCTACCACACAGAACAGCACCACTTTGAAAAGGTATGTTCTGATATTGTAGCCAGATGGAAATTACCCTGTAGCCAGGGAATTCCCCTTCCAGTAACTTCTCAGCTAACAGAATGAACTCCCACTGTTCAAAGACGAGAATGGTGAATTCCACCATGGCCGCCCTACCCAACAAGGGTTTGCTGGTATATGTTTATAAGGTTGTGTTTGGGGGCAGCCATGGGGGAAGAAGAGCTCTTCAGCACAGAATTGTGCTCATTTGCAGTAAGTGAATTCCCCATTATTGACTGTCAGGTTCACAGAACAAAGTTGTGGACCCTGATTCTACAATGGAAGAGGTATTCACCAGGAGAATGGTTTGCAAGTTGTCCTTACTACAAAGGATTCCAGCCTCAATATGTGCTGTATTATCTTCTTCTTTTTCATTTATTTATTTATTTATTTATTTATTTATTTATTTTTTGATGATGCTGGGAATTGAACCCAGGGCCTTGTGCTTGCAAGGCAAGCTCTCTACCAACTGAGCTGTATCCCCAACCCCATACTATCTTGAAAGATGAAAGGGATAAAATTGGAGGTACCAGGGCATATTAATAACACTGCCAGCCATTATGACTCAAAAGTACAAATAAACACTAATTAAAAGATATGGACCTACTGTATTTCAGAGATGTGATGGGTCAGAATGATCAGCTGGGGAAATGGAGGCAGAGATTGCCCACTGTCACATAGGAGCTCTTGAGAAGACTGCTCATCCAGAACCTGGGTCTCTGGAATCTCAAGTCGCTCATCTTTCATGAGGTGGCATTGCCAATGAAGAGGCTGACTCAAGGCCCTGATAGTAAAAAAGAAAAGAAAAAAGGGACCTTCTTTCTTTATATCATTTATTCTTAACTGTCATGGGGTAGCAGACCACATCATTGTTCTCTAGACCATCTTCCCAAATCGCTGTGCCCCCAGTAGATTGGAATATGGGGATGGGTGAGAGGGAGGGAGGCTGAGCTGTCTCTGCTATAATTAAAGTATTTTCATACATCCTTTTTTAAAAAGCTAACATGTAGAATCTTTCTAATACATTTTCTTGCAATTTAAGAGACAACACTGGCTAGGTATTAATGCTGACCTGTACTGGACTTTACTCCAAATGGATATCTGGTTTAACAGCAAAAATAAATAAATAAATAAATAAATAAATAAATAAATAAATAAATAATAACATAAAAGGATATATTTCATTATTTTAAGATCTATTGAGATCAGCATTTTAAGGTGGCCACAAAGAAGAGCATGAATTTCAAGCACTCTTTTACTTATTATAATCTCTCAAGGGGGTAAAAATTTCCCAAAGGCTACTGAAAATCATTATATTATTTCAGCAAAGCCCAGGACAGAGTCAGTCAGTGCCCAGTGGAATCCATAAAGTGAGAATCAATACAAAACAAGCGGCAGCCCCTTCCCTGGATGTTCTATTGTAAAGTGAAGCAGGATGAGGTCTAGTCACTCTGGGAAAAAGAGTAAGAAAGGAGAAGAGTAGGAAAAGGTATTTTCAGAGCCCTGTGTGCAGTTGTGCAGGTTGTACATTGCAGGCACTGGGAGAAACCTTGACATAATTTACAAGGTGCCCTTTCTGAGTGTTCTTCTCTTCTTCAACCAACAACTATATAGGTTTCTTTGTTTTGTTTTGTTTTGTTTTGTTTGTGGTGCTGGGGATTGAACCCAGGGCCTTGTGCATACTAGGCAAGCACTCTACCAACTGAGCTATATCCCCAGCCCTAGGTTTCTTATTAAATAAGAAATATGGAATAATTACAGTACCAACATGAATTAGCACAGTGCCCACAAGATGAAAGATAGTAAATAAATGTTAGTTTCTTTTCCTTCTTTATTCAGGGGTGGGGATTAACCCCACTCATAACAGCACACTTTCTGTGGACTTTGGCCATTGAGCTATCACTCCAGCATAAGGAATCAGGGCTCAGAAGCAGCTCTCCCGGCTGCATGTGTGAGCAGCCCTGACATACCTTTACATGATTTTGACTTTACAATCTATGCAGTGTTTCCCCTTTGCAGTGTCCTTAATGCCAGGCTGGGCTACTGCGTTGGCTAGTTGAACTCATAAAAAGTATTTGGAGTCTGTCATCACAGGGTGGTTTGCAAAGTGCATGTAAATAGGTTCCAAATTCCAAATGCTGCCTCTTGAAAAAAAAAAAAAAACACAACAAAACTTCTTTGTGCTCCCCCTCCTGACTGTCAGATGCCACCTGCATGAGGAAAGGCCACAAATCAACCTGGAGTCAACCCTGGGTTGCTGCTGGCAGGGCACCCTCAGGGTCTCCAGCCCAGGTTTCTAAAGGGAGGGAGGGACAAGACTGCTGTCCCCTAACCTGGAAGCTCCAACAAAGGTGTTACGAGCAGGGAGAAAGGGGAGGAGCCCCAGGCCCACCCAATCCCTAGCCCTGCTGGTGCCAGTCAAGGTGGGAGAGCCCCCACCTGCCCTAGGTAAGGACTGTTGTGGTTTGGATTTGAGGTGTTCTCCAAAAGCTCAGGTGTGAGACAATGCAAGAACTTTCATAGGTGAGATGATTAGATTATGCGAGGTGTAACCAGATCAATGGATTAATCCATTGACAGGGATTAACTGGGTGGTAACTGTTGCGGGTAGGGTGTGGCTGGAAGGTGGGTTATTGAGGGTGTGCCTGTGGGGTATTTTGTTCCTGGTGATCAGGAGCTCTATCTCTGCTTCCTGGTTGCCATGTCCTGAGCTGCTTTCCTCTACCATGCCCTTCTGCCATGATGTTCTATCACATCTTAACCCAGAACCGTGGAATTGGCCGTCCATGGACTGAGACCTCTGAAACCATGAGCCAAAATAAACTTTTCCTCCTCAAATTGTTCTTGTCAGGTATTTTGGTCACAGCTACATAAAATTGACTCAAACCAGGACCTACAGGTGGATCACAGCAGCCTCTTGGGTGAGACCTGCCATAATGGCATAGCAAGATGTCAAAGATTTGCTTCAGGAAAATGGCAAGTGGGTCCACCTGAGCAAATATCAGAGTCCCTGCTCCAGAATACATATCACTCTATCTGGATCAAAAGAAATGTCCTTTCAGTCACTATCAGGTACCTTGGGCCTCCCTTAGGACCAAGGTAGGCCCTGACTCTAGTGAGCCACACAGCAGGAAGGGGAGGCAGAGGGCACTCTCCACGGACGGCCATGAGAAATAAATAACATTGCAATGTCCTGGGGCAACCTCCTCACTGTTTGTCTTATTACGTGAGGATGAGTAGGACGTAGGGAATTGTCCTACTGGAAAATGTGTATGCACAATTGCCATCATGTACTACCAAATGGCCTTATGTAAACACCGCCCCTGGAATCCTCCCACCAACAGTGTACCAGAAGGCACTTTCCCAGCTCCTTACTGATTTGTTAATTGTGAGTTTTTTCCATCTCTTCCAATCTGATGCTTAACAGAAGTGTGCTTTCATGTTTATTTCTCATTATTAGTGATGTTTAAAATCTTTTTCATGGTTTTATTCAACTTTTATATTTCTTTTTAAAAAAATGTCTGTTCTTGATATTTTACTACTAGGATGTTAATTGCCTTCTTAGTAATTTGTTCATCACATATGTTTCAAATGTTTGGCCATCTTTCTTATGGTGCTTAACAATTAAGAAGGGCGATCATTAGGACATGGTTATCACAAAGCATAGATCATGCCGTCTTCCTAAATAAGTGGGCCAGTTTCTTCATGGCGCCCTGAAAATGTTTGCGAAATAGTTCTCGGAACCTTTTGCTAAAGATGTAGGAAGAGACTGTGGCCTACAATAAATGTAGGCCCAAAATGTTAATGGCCCTGCTCTTCAGTGGCTGAGTGATCTTTTGGACACTTGAAGCTTGGAAGCTGCACACAGCTAAAATGGGCCGGGCATAGGCAGGCAGCTCAGGCAGGCTCAGCAGCAGGACCATGCTGTCCCTCCTGGTGCTGGATGGCAGAGAGAGGGCCGGACGCAGCACACACCCTGGGTGCACGTAGCCCTGGGAGCAAAACTAATAACATACACGAATCTTCCTCAGTGAATTCCACCTTCATGTACCTCTATACAGGTGTTGGCGAGGATGTGGGGAAAAGGGTACACTCATACATTGCTGGTGGGAGTGCAAGTTGGTGCAGCCACTCTGGAAAGCAGTGTGGAGATTCCTTAGAAAACTTGGAATGGATCCACCATTTGACCCTGCTATCCCACTCCTTGGCTTATACCCAAAGGACTTAAAATCAGATTGCCTCAGTGATGCAGCCACATCAATGTTCATAGCTGCTCAATTCACAATAGCTAGATTGTGGAATCAACCTAGATGCCCTTCAGTAGATGAATGGATAAAGAAACTGTGGTATATATACATGATGGAATATTACTCAGCCATAAAGAAGAATAAAATTATGACATTTGTAGGTAAATGGATGATGTTGGAAACTGTTATGCTAAGTGAGATCGGCCAATCCCAAAAATCCAAAAGCCGAATGGTCTCTCTGATAAATGAATGATGATGCATAATGTGGGGGGGAAAGATGGCAAGAATGGAGGAAAGATAGCTAGCATAGAGGGAAGGGAGGGGTGGGAGCGGGTGGGGAGTAAAATCAATAATAGAGTGTGTGACAGATATCATTGCCCTGTGTACATGCAAGAAAGCACAGATGGTGTGACTCTACTTTGTGTACAACTCTTGAAACAATAGCTGTACTCCATTTGTGTTCAATGAATCAATAAGTAAATAAAAAAAAAACAAGAAATAAATAGAGGAAGGGGGGCAGGGGAGGGAGATGGGGAGGGTAAATGAGAGCACTGGGGATTGAAATGGAACAGGTTATATTTCACTCATGTATGAATATATCAAAACGAACCCACTATTATGTACAACTATAATGCACTAAGAAAAATATTTTAAGAATGAGTATGTGCCACTTTGGCAATTTCTTTGGCTGTGCTATTCAAGCTGGAAATAGATTTGCTTCAGGGGCTCTGACACGTAGTATGTCAGCAGTTCTGCTCCCTTTTAACTGAGGAAAAGGAAACAGATTTGAAAAGCAACCACCAGAGCTGCTGGTTTGGAAGGGGCTGAACTGCTATGCTACATATCTATGGAGTAATCAAGCAACATTAAATATTCTTTTTTATTGGGCATGGTGACACACGCCTGTAATCTCAGAAACTCCAGAGGCTGAGGCAAGAGGATTGCAAGTTCGAGTTCAGCCTCAGCAACTTAGACCCTGTCTCAAAATAATTACAATGAAAAGGATTGGGGATATAGCTCAATAGTAGAGTGCTCTCAGTACCAAAAAATAAAATTTAATAAATTCATAAATATGTATTCCACTTTAACCCAAAAAGATCCACCAAAACTAAAAACGAAAGCTTTCAAGGAAAGCTTTCAATCCATCTTTGATAAATGTTCAGATTTCTCAAGATCTGCAACCTGGGGGTACATAGGAAGTAAAGGAACCAGGTGTTGGCCAGTACTTGCACTTCCTGTGGCAAGAGGGCCTGTCTGTCAACAGCACTCTCAGGTGTCAGAGAGGCCACAAAAGAGGTGTGTGATCCATCCATGGTGGAGAGCCAGCCGACCTGACTCTGCATGGTAACCTTAGAGTGCATCCCCTAGAAGGGGGACTGCATCTCAGGTCTCCCAGCCAAGCTGGGAGGCTAAGGAAAGGCTCCAGCCCAACATTCATTCCATTGGATTGTAGTAAACAGCCAGACGCTGCAGTTTACCGTCTGCCTACGTGTGGGGTCCCCAGATGTGTATGCATCACATCACACTAACTGACAATTCATTTCACCAAAATGGCTCAACTGTCCTTTGACTAATGTGTTGGAAAAACTTGCAAGAAGCAGAGCAAGAACCCAGAAAGGGGCTGAGCGTGGTGGTGCGTGCCTGTCATCCCAGTGCTCTGGAGGCTGAGGCACAAAGATGGCGAGTTCAAAGCCAGCCTCAGCAAAAGCAAAGTGCAAAGCAACTCAGTGAGATCCTGTCTCTAAATTTAAAAATACAAAATAGGGCTGGGGATATGGCTCAGTTGTCAAGTGCCCCTGAATTCAACCCCTGGTAACCCCCCCCCCCCCCAAAAAAAAGAACCCAGAAAGGGAAGGGAAAGTGGTTGAGAGGTAAGAGGAGTCACACAATAGAAGGGATCTGCAACCAAAAATATTAGTAGAAATCAGTCTCTTCTCTGAAAATTATGCTTAAGAAAAAAGAGAACAGTGATAAGCAGGGAAGAGAGAGAAGTGGAATAAATCATAAATTAATTGATAAAGAGAAAAACTAAAGCCCAGAAGTGAGCTGCCAAGCAGTCCCAGGCAGGCGTCCCAGCTCCTCTGAGTCACTCTGCAGCCTGTCCAGGAGGTGGTGCCACTGCAGAACCAGCACCAGCTGTGCCAGCTCCCTCCCTCCTCCCTCAGGCCCAGCAGTAACAGGACCTTCCCCTGCTGGTCACTCTGCTCTGTCCTCTCAGCTGGCCTACAGGAAACCCTGGGAAGATCTGGGTGCAGATGCTTTCCATCCTGGAAGTTCATATCTTAACAGAAACTCATGAGGAAAAGTCTTCAAGACTGAAAAGCACAAGTCTCTAATCATGGGAGATGTTGACACAAGGAAAGTGGCAGGAGGTCTTCTCAGCATCTCTCACATCGTGATGAAAAAACAGCCCCGTCTCCATAAGGCCAGCCCCTGCCATCTCTGTTGTGCAGTTAGGTAAGTCCGAGGTGGCATGGAGCAGGTTGAAGGCGACAGCAGCCTGTGTCTGACAGAGCCCTCTCACTGCACAGGACCCAGTGGTCTTAAAATAGGTGAGCTATAGAAAAACATTCTTGAGAGAGAGAATTTGTCAGATAAGTAGCAAAACTTCTAGAATTTTCACATAACTAATTATATGCCCTAGTCTATCCTTATTGGTATGCCATCAGTAACTTCTTCTTCTTCTTCTTTTTTTTTTTTTGGAACTGGGGGTTGAACCCAGGGGCACTCCACCACTGAGCCACATCCCCAGCCCTATTTTGTATTTTATTTAGAGACAGGGCCTCGCTAAGTTGCTGAGGCTGGCTTTGAACTCGCGATCCTCCTGCCTCAGCCTCCCAGGTGCTGGGATTACAGGTGTGTGCCACCACGCCCGGCTCATCAGTAACTTCTTAATAAATATTTTCAAATTTCAGCTCAAATATGCCTAGCTACTTTATAAAAAAAAAAAAAAAAGCGTGAAAACAGAACTTTTTAAGCTGATAAAAAGTAATAGCACCCCAACCAGAAAAGCCACACATCTATGGTCCCGCCAGCCAGGAGGCGGAGGCAGGATGGCTTCAGCCCAGACCCTGCATCGTAGATGAATAAAGTGGGACAACTCAGGGACTTCTAAGGGAAAAAGCTTTCAAACAGAGCAATCGCTTTTGGTATGGAAGACGGGACTGTCAGTGTGAAATGACAGAACCATCCAGAACAGGCCACGGGGCGGTCAATAACAAGGGTTAACCAGATCCTCAGAGAAGAATGCTGAGCTGTCCTAAAGTTAACAGCGAGGGTGGAGGGTAGAGGGCAGAAGAGGTGAGGGACGTGGGTCAGTTAACAGCCAGAGGCAGAGCCAACACACAGTCCCACATTCCTGACTCCAAAGCCCCAGGCAGCTGGCCCCAAGCGGCCACGACCCCATCCAGAGACAGCAAATACTTCTCTTTGTCCTTTCCCCCAAACTGTCCCTGCTTCGCCTCTTCCGCCCCCCACTCAAAGCCAATGTGGTTTCCGTGTAAACAACTTGTGCTTCCCTTCCCCAGATCCTCATTACAAAAATGCTCTCAGCCGGGCGTGGTGGGGCACGCCTGTAATCCAAGTGACTTGGGAGGCTGAGTCAGGAGGATCGTGAGTTCAAAGCCAGCCTCAGCAACTTAGCGAGGCCCTAAGCAACTCAGTGAGACCCTGTCTCTAAATAAAATACAAAATAGGGCTGGGGATGTGGCTCAGTGGCCGAGTGCCCCTGAGTTGAATCCCTGGTTCAAAAAAATAAAATAAAATAAAATAGTAAAATAAAATAAAATAAAATAAAATAAAATAATAAAAAAATAAAATAAATGCTCTCAGCTCTGGAGGACATTTTCCCAACTGCTGTCTGGCTGTGCTTCTGGTAGTTGTGAAAACCTGTCCCAGGACCTGCCCTTCTTCTGGCTGGCATCTGTAATGGCTCAATAAACCCTTTTATTTGGGGGCTCCCTCCTTCTCAAGCGTTCTGGTTTAACACCCACTGATCAAACTCCCATCCTTGTCCTTGCAAGCATCTGGAGAACTTTCCCTTTGGACAAAAGTTCTTATCTTCAAAAAGAGCAGACAAACCAAGCCAAACCAAAGCAGCCCTGCTTTGGCAACACCAACAGGGAACTGGTGCCTGCAGGCCACTCTCCCCAGCTCCATGCAAGGCTCCCTGAGGACCACAGGATCCTGCTCAACAGGGCTCACTGACCTTCACTTACTCACTCAAGGCCAAAGAGAAGGCAAGGATCCAGAGTAAAGCATCAGTTATTAAAGCATCTAATTATAAACTCAAACAATGGAAAAGCAATCTATTTGTTCTTTAACCAGAACATGCTCCCTTATTTCCTAATCTCATCACCAGGGATAATCACAACTCAATGGTTGGTACATAACTGACTTTCCTATACAGAGGGAAACATTCATTTGTTTTTATAAAATAGTATTAGACTCTATTTTTGTATCCCACCTTTGTGTGTAGGGGAATGGTACCGGGGATCAAACCTAGGGGTGCTCTACCCCTAGCTTTTGATTTTTAATTTCGAGACAGGGTCTCCCTAAATTTCTCAGGCTGGTCTCAAAATTTCGATCCTCCTGCCTCAGCCTCCCACATAGCTTGGATTACAGGTGTGCACCACCATGTCCAGCTTCATTTTCCCATTCTTAGAAACAATTTCAATGGCCACATAATGAAAAGTTGCCCAAACCATCTGGAGAAGTGTGGACTTTCCTCCTAAGATCAACCACGGACATGTGCATTCTTGGAATCAATATCTGTGGAGAGTGAAAGAGCCCCGGTCATCAGCTGTTCCTTTGGTGGAGGCAAAAGCCAAGCCTGGGAAACATTCCTTGCCACAAGTCGAGCGTGTGAACAGCCTTGACACTCAGCTCTGACATCAACAGGTATGAGATGTTCCAGAGCGACGGTGTCCTGGGTACACAGGGAGCTGCAGGACGCTCCCAGCACTGCAAAGCAGGGTGTGCGTAAGATGTTTCTAACTCTGACTTTTTAGTGCATAAGGAAGCCTCTTGAACTCACAAGCCTTGAACAATTTACACAGCTTCTGTAGTTTAACTTCCTGATGATGAGACCCTGTGTAAACATGCTGAGCTAGTTCTGAGTCCCTGTTCCTCCATCAGAGAACAGTGTCCCACCTGGCCCCAGTTTTTCTTAAAAATGTCTCTGTTTTTCTTTGTGTCTGTGTTTTTCTTAATCTCCCATCACCCCTACTAGAGATCCTTTGTCGCTGCTGTGCGGGTCGCAGCAGGTGTCTCCTTGGGACTGGTGAACCAGGTGGCATTTCCCCCAAGCATCTTGTCCGATAGAGCATCGGGAGATCGCTGGGTCTCTGCATCTGTAGTTGTCTTACTCAGGGTCCATTTTCTAAGCAGTCCACTGAAGTGGGGGGAGAGCACTTTCTATCTCTGTTGACCTCCAGCAACCTGGAACTTACTCCCTCTGCCTCCCCTTTCTAGGTGAAAGAAGAATTGTTCTCACCCCAAACAGCTGTGTGCCCACTCCCGAGATGTGTGTTCTGCAGTTTATCCCAGTGCTGAAGGTCCCTGTGCTTGTCACCATATGGAAGTCCAAGGAGGTCTCTCCAGGGGCAGAGAAGACCTCAGCTCAGAACTTCCAGGCTCTTGGCATACCACAGAAAAAAATTTAAGAAAATGTCAGGCACAGAAAAAGACCGACATCGAAGTCTGAAGAGTGGTTTCTACTGAATGTGTATCACTCTTGCACCTTCATAAAACTCAGAGGGGCCACTGTAGCTCAGGACCATCTACACAGGCCCAGGAGTAGTTGAGTCTTTCAGTGAGTCACTGGGCTGTGATCTTCAGGTGCTTCTCTGATAGCACACCTTCCTCCCTCGCACACACACGCCCTGTTTAGGGTGGAGTTCGGTATTTTCCTTCCTCCAGGTGTGTTAAGCTCTGGTAAAACACAACCAAGGTGGTCAGACTCTGGTGACACAAGCACAAGCATTTGTTAAGGAAAGCAGAATGCTCTGGGGATGTTTCAGTGTGGAAAATTTTCCTCTCCTCTGTGCAAAGCAGGGTGGAGATTTTCTCTGATGTCCATCCTGAGCACCTGGTGGGGTCTGTGGACGTAGGCTCAGGAAAGTGCGGCCTTGCCTAAAATGATGAGCACCCCCTTAATGTTTAATTCTCAAGCTTGTGCACACTAAGCCTCCAGCAATTATCAACTGCAATTTATTTATTTATTTTATTTTTTTTGGTACTGGGGATTGAACTCAGGGGCACTCCACCACTGAGCCACATCCCCAGTCCTATTTTGTATTTTATTTAGAGATAGGGTCTCACTGAGTTGCTTAGGGCCTCGCTAAGTTGCTGAGGCTGGCTTTGAACTTGCGATCCTCCTGCCTCAGCCTCCCAAGTGCTGGGATTACAGGCGTGCACCACTGCACCCGGTTATCAACTGCAATTTAAGTTTTCCTCTCTGTGCTGACTCCAATGTGGGATATCCAGGATTGCTTCTGCTGCTGGTAAGCTAGGATTCTCTGTATGCACCTGTGTTGGGTTAAACACCAATTAATATTTAGGAAAGCGTGCAGTCAGAGAAGGTCTCTCAAGAATGGGATAAGAAGGAAGTGGAGAGGGGAAGCTGGCTACATCCCCCCTCTGCCATCTCTAGGAGAGGATCTGAACAGAGTGACCCTGGCTGTAAAGTAAAGGAATAAGCTCATAAAACATCTGAGGAAATCCTCCCGTGCAGAAGGCATGCCACCTACCCTGCCTATTCCCCCTGCTTCTAGGCACAGTGCGGCCCTCCATCATGAGGAGTGAGGAAGTAATAAGATGCCCATAGCTTCTCCACTGAGTCCTCCAAGTTCCCTCTTGGGGATTAGCAAACAGTATGCTCCAGGTGTTTGCAGCCCTATTCAGACCAGGAGTGCGATGTCAAGCACAGTAGTCTCCCTCCAGCAGTAAACGAGTTCTCAATGCTCCACATCCTCGCCAACACTTGGAGTTGTCTGTCTTTTTAATTTTAGCTATTTTGAAGGATGTGTGGTGGCAACTCATTGGGATTTCAATTTGCATTTATGTGATTATTAGGAAAGTTGGACATAGTGGCACGTGCCTACAATCTCAGAGACTTGGGAGGTTGCAAATTCAAAGCCAGTCAGGGCAATTTAGCAAGGCTCTGTCTCAAAATTAAGAAAATAAAAAGGGCCAAGGCTGTAGCTCAGTGGTAGAGCACCTTTGGGTTCAGTCCCCAATACCACACCACACATACACAAAGTTACGTACCATGTAGATATCTTCTTTTGTAGATCAAATGTTCAGGGCTTTTTAAAAAATTTTTTAATTTAATTTAATTTTATTTTTTTGGAACCAGGGATTGAACTCAAGGACACCCAGCCACTGAGCCACATCCCCAGCCCTATTTTGTATTTTATTTAGAGACAGGGTCTCACTGAGTTGCTTAGGGCCTCGCTAAGTTGCTGAGGCTGGCTTTGAACTCGCAACTGACTCAGCCTCCCAAGTCGCTTGGATTACAGGTGTGCACCACCACACCCGGCTGAGGGCTTTTTGTTTGTTTGTTTTGGGCAGCACTGTGGATTGAACCCAGGGTCTAATGCATGTTGGACAGGTGCTCTATCATTGGACAACATCCCCTGCCCTGCTTTGTTTTATTTTGAGATAAGGGGCTGGCCTTGAACCTGTGATCCTCCTCCTCAGCCTCCTGAATAGCTGGGATTACTATAGGTGTGTCCTATTATGCCCGGCCAAAATTCAGGTCTGACGCCCATTGTCCTACTAGATTTCCTGTCTCTGTCTTACTGACTCATAGGACTGGACATTCCTGGAGGCGAGCCCTTGGTCAGTCCACGTGTTGTATACACCCACTCACCTGACTCCCACTTCCCTTCCTTAATGCTTATCAAGAATTTCTTGGTAAACAGAAATTCTCAATTTGAATGTAGTCTAATTTGTCAATCTCTTCCTTTATAGTGACTGCTTTTGTCATCTGCTTAAGAAATCTTTCTGTACTCAAGATCATAAATATAATCAGTCTTAGGAAAACCTATTTTTTATTCATATTTAGAGCTACATTCTGGGGCTGGGGGTGTAGCTCTGTGGCAGCGTGAAGGCCCTGGATTCGATCCCCAGAATTGAAAAACAAAAGGAATGATAACTAAAGCTACATTCTTTCTTGAAATAGATTTTCGTGTATTTTATACGGTATGTTTCAAGATATATTGAAATATAACACTGAACCCCCAGTAATATGTACAATTAACATGTTAACAATAAAAAATAAATTTAGAAAAGAAAAATGTCTTCAAATAAAGACTAAGTTGACAATTTTAAAAACAAAGATTGGCATTCCAACAGGGCTAGCCAAATGACCTAGTGTCATTAATTTTTTTTTTTTTTTTGGTACTGGGGATTGAACTCAGGGGCACTCCATCACTGAGCCACATCCCCAGCCCTATTTTGTATTTTATTTAGAGACAGGGTCTCACTGAGTTGCTTAGTGCCTTGCCAGTGCTGAGGCTGACTGAACTCACGATCCTCCTGCCTCAGCCTCCCCAGTCGCTGGATTACAAGCATGCGCCACCATGCCCAGCGTCATTAACTTTTAAATGCATTTTTATCAGTACTCTACAATACTTTCTTCATTTATTCTTAATTTTAGTTCTGTACTGGGGATTGAACCCAGAGGCACTTCACCACTGAGCTACATCCCCATCCTTTTATTTTTTTATTTTGAAACAGGGTCTCACTAAGTTGCTTAGGGCATCACTAAGTTGCTGAGGCTGGCCTTGAACTTGTGATCCTCCTGCCTCAGCCTTCCAAGTGTTAGGATTACAGGCCTGCACTACCTTACCAGGTTCTATACTTCCATTGTTATAAAATATGCATCCCCATACGTGTGGGTCTGTTTAGGGCCTCTGATCTTTTCCATTAGTCTATTTTTTCATTTTTATTTCAATATTATTGTCTTAATTCTTATAGCTTTTTAATACATCTGAATCTATAGAGTAATTTCTCTTATTTAATTCTTCTTTAATAGTATCTTGGTTTTTCTTAACCCTTTGCATCTCACATAAATTTTAGAATCAGACTGTCAATTTCTCTTTTTAAAACTTTGCGTCTATGACGGTGACAGGGTTGCTAACTATCAGAAAGCAGGGACAGTGTTTTATATAATCTTTTAAGTGTTCAACATATCCTGTAAAAAGAAGGCTCCTTCAGTTACGGTTTATAACTAGTAATTGCAACAGATTTGTTAGCATAACCACACCGTCGAGATTGGTGGATCAATCTGGCACTTCACGGAACCTCCAAGTGCTGGGAGGAACAGATGGAGCTCTTGATTGTTTCCGCAGAAACAAACTGTGGCAGGGTTCTCAAAACTCCTAGGGGTCTCTAGACATATTCTTAATGAGCCCAGATTTCTCAAAAATATTTTTAAATGTTGTATTTTAAATGATATATTTTTTTAGCACTGGGGATTGAACCAGGGGTACCTTACCACTGAGCTACATTCCCAGTTCTTTTTCATTGGTTCATTTTAAGTATTCATGACAAGAGTCCATTCTGATATAATTATGCAAGCATGGCATACATCTTATTCTAATTAGGACCCCAGTCTTGTGAAGGTACACGATGGTGAGAATCCCCATGGTTTATTCGTATGTGTATGTAGGAAGGTTAGGTCAGATCCATTCCACTGTTTTTTAAATTTTCTAATATATATATATATATATATATATTTTTTTTTTTTTTTTTTTTTTTTTTTGAACCGGGGATTGAACTCAGGGGCACTCGGCCACTGAGCCACATCCCCAGCCCTATTTAGTATTTTATTTAGAGACAGGGTCTCACTGAGTTGCTTAGTGCCTTGCCCCTACTGAGGCTGGATTTGAACCCACGATCCTCCTGCCTCAGCCTCCCGAGCAGCTGGGATTACAGGCATGCACCACCATGCCCGCCTAAATTTTCTATTTTGAGACAGGGTGTCATCACAGGCTGAGGCTGACCTCCTACTTGCAACTTCCTGCCTCAGCCTCCCAAATCTCTGGGATTACAGGTATATGCCACCCTGTTGGCTAGATGATAATTTTTAAATGTAAGATAAGCATATTCTATTTGACCTTATTAAAAATAACTAAATCATCTGTAAGCAACTTAGCGAGACCATGTCTCAAAATAAAAAACAAAATGGGCTTGGGATGTGGCTTGATAGTTGAGTGCCCCTGGGTTCAATACCCGGCACCAAAAAATAAATAAGTAACCAAGTCATGTAACTTCTTTTTAAAATTTTTCAATTTTGCAGACTGCATTTTGATTCATTGTACACAAGTGGAGTACAACTTTTCATTTCTATGGTTGTACATGATGTAGATTCACACCGTTCATGTAATCATACATGTACATAGGGTAATGATGTCTGTCTCATTCCATCATCTTTCATACCCCCACCCTTCCCTGGCTCATTTGTAATCTAAAGTTTCTCCATCTTCACTCACTCCCCAACCCCCAACCCGACTATATGTCATCATCCACTTATCAGAGAAAACATTCAGCCTTTGGTTTTTTTGGGATTGGCTTATTTCACTTAGCATGATATTCTCTGATTCCATCCATTTATCTGCAAATGCCATAATTTTATTCTTCTTAATGGCTGAATAATATTCCATTGTGTATATATACCACAGTTTCTTTATCCATTCATCCATTGAAAGGCATCTAGGTTGGTTCCACAGTCTAGCTATTATTAATTGAACTGCTATAAACATTGATGTGGCTGTGTTACTGTAGTGTGCTAATTTTAAGTCCTTTGGGTATAAACCGAGGAGTGGGATAACTGGGTCCAAAGGTGGGTCCATTCCAAGTTTTCTGAGGAATCTCCACACTGCTTTCCATAGTGGCTGTATCAATTTGCAACCCCACCAGCAATGTAAAAGTGTGCCTTTCCCCCCACAGCCAGGCCAACATCTATTATGGTTCGTGTTCTTGATAATAGCCATTCTAATTGGAGTCAGATGAAATCTTAGAGTTGTTTTGATTTGCATTTCTCTAATTGCTAGAGATGTTGAACACTTTTTCATATATCTATTAATCACCTGTATATCTTCTTCTGTAAAGTGTCCGTCCAGTTCCTTGGCCCATTTATTGATTGGGTTCTTTGAATTTTGGTGTAAAGTTTTGTAAGTTCTTTATAAATTTTGGAGATTAGTGCTCTATCTGAAGTGCGTGTGGAAAAGATTTTCTCCCACTCTGTAGGCTCTCTTTTCACATTATTGATTGTATCCTTTGCTGAGAAAAAGCTTTTTAGTTTGAACCCATCCCATTTATTGATTCTTGCTTTGATTTCTTGTGCTTTGGAAGTCATGTTAAGGAAGTCTGATCCTAAGCCAACATGATGAAGATTCAGGCCTACTTTGTCTTCTATTTGGTGCAGGATCTCTGGTCTAATTCCTAAGTCCTTGATCCATTTTGAGTTGGCTTTTGTGCAGGGTGAGAGATAGAGGTTTAATTTCATTTTACTACATATGAATTTCCAGTATCCCAGCACCATTTGTTGAAGAGGCTGTCTTTTCTCCATTGTATGTTTTTGGCTCCTTTGTCTAGTATGAGGTAACTGTATTTTTGTGAGTTTGTCTCGGTGTCTTCTATTCTGTACCATTGGTCTGCCTGTCTATTTTGGTGCCAGTACCATGCTGTTTTTGTTACTATTGCTCTGTAGTATGGTTGAAGGTCTGGTATTGTGATACCTCCTGCTTCAGTCTTTCTGTCCGGATTGTTTTGACTATTCAAGGTCTCTTATTCTTCCAGATGAAGTTCATGATTGCTTGCTCTATTTCTATGAGGTCTGTCATTGGGATTTTAATTGGAATTGCATTGAATTTGTATAGCACTTTTGGAAGTATGGCCATTTTGACAATATTAATTCTGCCTATCCAAGAATATGGGAGATCTTTCCATCTTCTAAGGTTTTCTTCAATTTCTTTCTTTAGTGTTCTATAGTTTTCATTGTAGAGGTCTTTCACCTCTTTTGTTAGATTGATTCCCAAGTATTTTATTTTATTTTATTTTTTGTGGCTATTGTGAATGGAGTGGTTTTCCTAATTTCTCTTTCAGAGGATTTATCACTTATGAATAGAAATGCATTAGATGTATGAGTATTGATTTTATATCCTGCTACTTTGCTGAATTCATTTATGAGTTCTAGAAGTTTTCTGGTGGAGATTTTTGGATCCTCTAAATATAGAATCATGTCATTAGCAAATAGTGATAGTTTGAGTTCTTCTTTTCCTATTTGTATCCCTTTAATTTCTTTGGTCTGTCTAATTGCCCTGGCTAGAGTTTCAAAGATGATGTTGAATAAAAGTGGTGAAAGAGGGCATCCCTGTCTTGTTCCAGTTTTTAGAGGGAATGTTTTCAGTTTTTCTCTATTTAGAATGATGTTGGCCATGGGCTTAGCATAGATAGACTTTACAATGTTGAGGTATGTTCCTACCATCCCCATTTTTTCCAGTGTTTTAAGCATGAAGAGTTGTTGTATTTTATCAAATGCTTTCTCAGCATCTATTGAAATAATCATATGATTCTTAACTTTAAGTCTATCGATGTGATGAATTATGTTTATTGATTTCTGGATGTTGAACCAACCTTGCATCCCTGGAATAAACCCCACTTGATCATGGTGCACTATCTTTTTAATATGTGTTTGTATGTGATTTGCCAGAATTTTGTCAAGGATTTTCGCATCTATGTTCATCAGGGATATTGGTCTAAAGTTTTCTTTCCTTGATGCGTCTTTGTCTGGTTTTGGTATCAGAGTGATACTTGCTTCATAGAATGAGTTTGGAAGGGTTCCCTCCTGTTCTATTTTCTGGAATACTTTGAGAAGTATTGGTATTAGTTCTTCTTTAAAGGTCTTGTAGAATTTGGCTGAGAATCCATCTGGTCCTGGGCTTTTCTTTGTTGGTAGGCTTTGGATGGCTTCTTCTATTTTGGTGCTTGAAATTGATCTGTTTAAATTGTGTATGTCCTCCTGGTTCAGTTTGGGAGGATCATATGTCTCTAAAAATTTGTCAATGTCATCGATATTTTCTGTTTTGTTGTAGTATAGCTTTTCAAAGTAGCTTCTAATTATATTATGTATTTCAGTGGTGTCCATCATCATCTTTCCTTTTTCATCATGAATTCTAGTAATTTGAGTTTTCTCTCTCCTTCTCTTCCTTAGTATGGCTAAGGGTTTATCAATTTTGTTTACTTTTTCAAAGAACCAACTTTTTGTTTTGTCAATTTTTTTTTTTTTTTTTTGGAACCAGGGATTGAACCCAGGGGCACTCCACCACTGAGCCACATCCCCAGCCCTATTTTGTATTTTATTTAGAGACAGGGTCTCACTGAGTTGCTTAGGGCCTCGCTAAGTTGCTGAGGCTGGCTTTGAACTCACGGTCCTCCTGACTCAGCCTCCCAAGTCGCTTGGATTCCAGGCGTGCGCCACCACGCCCGGCTGTTCAAGATTATTGTACTGTCATAACTGACAGCAGTCAGTGTGTGTGTGTGTGTGGGGGGTCCTCTAATTACATAGAGAAGTGCTTGGGAAGCGGGGGTCAAGGAGGGGAAGAGACCTTGGCTAAGGAAAGGCACATTATAAACTGTTCTGAAGAACGGCGTGACTCTCAAAGATGTAAACCACATCCCATTTTAAATAAAGTGATATTAATATAAAATTCTTCAGGCACAGGCCATAGTTCGACTTCTGGGCCCAGTATCTATTTGGTTTGGGAGAGACGTGATCTTCATCTGCTGGCCTTGACCTGAGGTTCCATATGCTGGGTTGCAGGGTCTCCCGCGGGACCCCAGGCCAGTATGTCTTAGGGGATGTGCCCATAGATGCACAACTGTATTTGCTAGGATTTCCAGAAATACCCTGCTGAGAGCAGCAGGAAGGAGCCCCCATTCACAGGCCTGGGCTTTGGGGTTTTAAAAGAGCTATTTCAAAAGGACAGTTCTGTGAGCAGCGACAAATCTGCTGTGGAAAATGTCAATCAGAGCAGGAAGGGAGGCAGGGTCTTCTGTGCTGTCCTGGGGCTGAATGATGGGTGGACTCCTCTGTTGTGGAGACTGGGACGGCTCAGGCATCAGGGTGGGGGTGCACCACACATCGCTGAGCTCATGAATGCGGTCTAATAACAGGGACTTCCTGCTGCCAGGCACAGCGGCGCATGCCCAGAATCCAGCCCCTGAGTCGGCAGAGGCAGGGGATCCCAAGCCAGCCTGGGCAACATACCAAGACATTGCCTCAAAATTTAAAAAGGGCAGGGGATGGAGCTCAGTGGTAGAGCACCCCTCGGTTCACCCCCTCGTGCTGAAAAAAACGACTTCTGAACAAGTAACTAGTAGTCACAACTGGCTTAAAGTTGGAAGTAAATTGTCGTTTCCAACATTCTAATTACTAATTTGACTTCGTAAGCTCTCATTCACACTTTAATTAGAAAACTTCAGTGCTAGACTTTAGAAGACTTAACTTTTGACTCTCCTTTCCCGCCTTGTCCTACTCTTTGTTCTGAAAAACGGGGAAACAGGTTGAATGAATAGAAACTATTTCCATCCCATGAGACCAGGGACACAGTCCCCTTCACTGCTGTTTCCCTGGGGCTTAACAAACGTCTGGCACAAACCTGGTTCTCAGTGAATATCCACTGAGCAACCACTTTGAACTTCTAAAACAAAGCAATACTAACACTTCTGGGTTGTGTCAGCTTCTGGTCAACTATGAAGTTGCTAGGATTATAATATTGCAGTACCATGCATTTATTTTTAAATCACCATCTCATTTGTTTAGATTAAAGGAAAAACAAACAATAAGCAATATATTGTTGGTCCGGGTGATAACAACTTTAAATTTGAACCATGAGTAACTGTGATAGAAGACACAGGGGCAGGGCTGGAGGGTGGCTCAGTGATAGAGTCTTGCCTTGCAGGTATGGGCTGCGAGCACCACAAAACAGTTTGATCCTCAGCATTGCCCCCCCCAAAAAAGAGGCAAAATGCTATTTCTGTGAATTATTTGTTTATATAAGTCTTATGTTTCACAAGCCTGTTAATCCAGCTTTGTGATCTTAATGCCGTATTTGGAGCAGGTCAAAAGAAACAAGGCTTCTCAATCCTGGGGACAGTCTGCCTCTGAGGCCCAGATCATAGTGGGCTTTGAGAGGCAGCCTCTTAGGCAAGATCCACCTAGCTTCCTGGGCATCCATTTGCCTCAGAGGAGCACCCACTGGGTGATCCTGATCCACACCCTAGGAACGCTCCCTTGGTGGCAGGGCCTTCTTGCCATCCCCACCCAGCAAGGAGGTGCTGGGCCCACAGCAGCTCATTCATAGCGTGGCCTCCTTCTCAGGAGAGGGCTGGCAGGAGAGTTCTCACCAGCAGAAAGCAATCTGAGGACAGAGGAGCCTTTCCTTGCAGGGATCTGCATCTGAGACCTTCAGAGCACTCGGTAGTCTGGGCAGAAGTCTCAGGCAGAGAGAGCCGCTATGGAACAGTGGATCAGACAAGCCGTCTTCACACAGGGGCGGGAGTAGCTGGCCTCAGGCAGCAGGCCCAGCTCTGCGAGAAGTAGACACTTGTTCAGAGGAGACGGGTGGTTGCTGAATGCCAAGGTTGCTGTCAGAAAGCAGCTCCAGGGCTCTCTGCGAACGGCCTTCCTTTCGGGCCCCACGTGGCCTGTGAGCCTCTTTCTGTTCTTTCCTTGGCTGACCTGGAAAAGCCCAATTAACACATGTGTAAATTAAGATCTCTCTGGCTCTAATATTCTATAATTATCCTGAGCACAGTAATATGATTAATTTAGACCACTTCCTCCAAATTTCTAATTATTCCATTTGGACTAAGCTGCAGTTTATTTTGCTTAGCAAAATTGGATTCTACATGGTTCAAATTAAAGAGAGGGGGGAGAATTCTACAAAACACTAAATAAATAAAAAGAGAGGAGACAGAAGAAGTATTTGAAATATTTAAGGGAGCAAACTGCTGACCATGTTAATTTGAAACTATTTTATCTATTTGTTAAAAGTTGATCACCCAAGGAACTTCGATTAGGCAAAATGAGTCAGCACTGCTAACCTTTTGGCTTTTTCTCATCAAATGTTTATTGATCCTTTCTGTGGGCCAGGCTCTGTGTTAAGTACCAGAACAGAGCTACAGAGACTCAGTCAAGTAGGCACCATATGTGTGTTAATATAAGAATAAATAGAAGTGCAACATAAGAAATATCTTGGAGGGTTGGTTTTTGCCTTTTTTGCCACCCCTGTACATGTCTATATGAACACACACACAAACACACTTGTGTGTGGACAGAGGAGAGGTAAAGAAGGAAGGGAGGGAGGCAGAGCAGGGAGGGCCCTGTCCTCAGCGACTTGTGGGGGGCGGTCATGCTGAGCTGCAGGTGCTCACAGAAGAGGAGATCTCAGCTCCCCTGTGGGGGATCCAGTGGGGTGCTGGGCATGACAGACTGAGGTCGAAAGGATGAATCTAGGTGACTAGATGCAAAAGAGAGAGCATCCCAGGGAAAGTGTCTTCAGGTGCCTACAGAGAGTTTTGTGGGAATGGAGCCATTATCAATGATAGTGGGAAGAACCATCATTTCTTGTCATTTATAGTCGTGATGTTCTATGAACTTGCCTCAAACCCTGAATTAGTGAATACAGAACTATTTCTCCTAGGGAAGATATAGGATTAAGTTCATTTGAACCTGTAGAAATCACAATATTTAGGTCAGCCAGAACAGTGCTTGTGTTACATAGGCTTGTTTGCAAAACCCATCAATCTCAAAGTTGAAACCTACTCTTCCACATAACCCTTTTCCTGAAGAACACCTAGCAGCCATTTAAAAATTCCTCCTCACCAGGCTTGGTGGTGCATGCCTATAATCCCAGCAGCTCAGGAGGCCGAAGCAGAGAATCAGAGTTCAAAGCCAGCCTCAGTAAAAGCAAGGCGTTAAGCAACTCAGTGAGACCCTGTCTCTAAATAAAATACAAAATAGGGTTGGGGATGTGGCTTAGTGGTCAAGTGCCCCTGAGTTCAATCCCTGGTACCCACCCTCCCCCAAAAAAATCCTCCACAACCTCCTGATCTGCAGGACCCGCCTTGCCTGCAAATTTAATGCTTTTCATGTCATATCACCTTTGGACACAGGTGAGCCAGCCAGCACCAGCAGAGAAGGGTTTCTTGACCACTGGTTTCTTTGACCTTCAGTCTCACACAATGCTGTCCACTACCTCTTTTAAAGAGAAATTATTATCAGACATCATCTCACTTGTTCACAAACTCAGCCACCTTTCCACCCTTCCCATAGTCTGACCATGCACTGCAATTGTAGATGTTAACATTAGCACTTTCTGGAGGAGCTTGGTGCGGAGAGGCAAATTTCCTTTTTCTTTCCTGTTTATCATCAAACTCACCAGCGTCTCTGTATCTCACCTCTGGAGACACATCTGTTTCCTCCATAGACATGACAGTCCCTTGTGCTTGGGACACCAGATAGGACTTCAGCACTATTCCTGTGGGCCATTTCAAACAGCAAATAAATGGCAAGAAAACATGTGGCACTGAATAGACCATGAGAAGGACACTTTTTTAGAGGATGAGAGCTGAACAAGAAGGTGGAGCATGGTCTTGTTCAACCTCAGCTGGGAGCAGGTGTATTAGACGACCCACAATTCTTCCCTCTGCTCCTCCCACCGGGTGAATGACTGTGAAGGCCCTGGGAGCACTGACTTGGGTACGAGTGCATTTCAGGGGCAATTCACACATATACATCACCTGTGAATAATGAGGGCTGATGGTGAGACCAGAGAAACAGAGAGAGGCTGGAGCCAAGGGAAAGGCTTGCTTTTGTCCTGAGAGCAGATGGCCACGGACATATTCCAAGCAAGGGAGTGGCTCGGCTTGTGTTATAGGAAAAGCACCATTTTGGGTGTAAAACGTGACTTGAGGAGAGAAAGATAGAAGACTAGTTATGTCACCAGAACAGGGTCCAAAGTCCTCCTGAGAAGGGAAAAGGGAACCTCAACTCAGCCCTGGCAGATTCTCAACTTCCACCACAGAAAAAATTTCAGAAAAGGCACAAAGGTTTATTTAACATAGAAAAGCAAGCAATAGGGCCAGTTATACACTCAAAGGAAGGAATGTGGGTGCTCGGGAGTAAGACACACTTTGGGGGTCTTGGGCTCTTCTTTTTAAAGAAAATGTTGTAAATGGTGAACATATAAAGTGCATGGGGAGGTGACATCAGCTGGTGAGCTCAGTGCTCTTAATCATGAAGCACAAGGTGGGAATGGTGGTCTGGTTCTGTCAGGATCTACAGGTTGATGTCGTCCAGTCAACAGATCAAGTTTGGAATATACTCACATCATAAGTGCCTAATAGTATTTCCCTTTTGCTTTATTTAGTCTAAAGAAAATGTGTTGTATGAGCTGGTAACATATATAGGCATTAATCATCTGGTCTCACAATAATTTAAGATTCAAGGGCTTTTTACAAACTCAGGCCTGGAGGAAAAACAAAGTTGGGGAATGAAGACGAGGTCTTCATGGAGCTTCTTAGAGTGAGTCTCTGTTCCTTTCCCTGTTAGTCTCTTTTCTGCCCATCCTTATTTCCTCTGTCCTCCCTCAGTTAGAAAGTGGTTGTATTCAGGAAAGAAGGGTGAATGAGCTAAGCTGGGGCAGAGGTCTGAAGAAGTGCTGGAGGCTTCAGGTCCTGGCACCAGGACAGTCATGAGTGATGAGAGGGAACAACGTAGGACAACAAATGTCCAGGTCCTGGCTTGCACACACAGGTGGGACTAGGGCCCTGGTGAAAAGCCCCAGCCTCAGAGTCAGAGACTTGGGTCTAGATCCAAACTCCACCACGGACTAGCTGTGTAACCTTGGATGTGTTCATTATCTTCTCTTTCCATTTTTCATCTCTAATTGTGTTAGCTTTTTAACACTATGACAAAATCAATTAGAGGAAGAAAGATTTATTTTGGCTGTTTCAGTCTATGGTTGGCTGGCTCCATTGGTTCTGGGACTGTGGTGAGCAGAACATCATGGCAGGGGAGGTGTGGTGGAGTAAAGCTGCTCACCTCATGGCAGCCAGGAAGCAGAAAGAATGGGAAATGAGTGGGTGCAGGGAGAGGATATAGTTCTCAAGGACCCATCCCCTCAACTAGGTCCCACCTCCTACAGTTTCCACCACCTCCCAAAGATCCATCAACTTGTCAGTGGCACCCATCAGTTATTTTTTCCTTTTTATGGATGAATAATATTCTATTGTATGGGTATGCCACTGCTTATCCCTAATGGACATGAAGGTTTCTTCCTTTTGGGTAGTGCAATTATGAACATTCCTGTCTTAAATCCTATGTAAACAATGGAAATTCATGTTTTATAATTGTGGAGACTCAAAGTCAGAGATCAAGGCCCTAGCAGATTTGGTGTCTCGTGAGGGCCCATTTCCTGCTTCATATGGATGTATAGTTTCAATGTTCTTGGGGACCCCATCATTTCTTAATGAGATGAAGAGTAGACTCCTCAGTGTCCCCTGCCTCCAGGCTTATCCTCTAGCTCAACTCTCCAGCTTAATACTAGATTCTTTTAAACGTGAATCTTGTTTTTTCGCATGCTGGGAGTGGAGCCCAGGGCCTCTCACATGCTAGGTAAGCCCTTGGCCATTGAGCTCTATCTCTAATCTCCAAACATGTAAATTGGTTTACTGTATAGATCACATCATGCTGTGCCTGCATTTAAAACCGTTCGATAGCTTTCCATTGCACTGAGGGAAAAAAATGCAAAAACTTCTCTGCGGCCTACAGGCCCTGCCTATCTCTCTTTAACCTCATTTCCCCCGGTTGGCTGGGGGGGTAGGAAACACCCTCTGTGTCCCCCAACTTCTTTTTAGGTAAAGTGCTGCTGCCTCATGGTAGCAGGGGGAGGTGCCACTGAAAAGAACTAACATTTGCTTGTCTCCTGTCACCCAGTCCTCTGCCTGCTCAGGCCACTTCAACCTGAAGGGACAAAGCAGCCAGACTGCAGATTCTTTCTCTCTGAGGACCTTCCTAAAAACTCCAAGTCACAAGATTCCAGAATGTCAGAGTTAAGCAGCCCCCGGCCTGGTGATTTTCCAGCTCTTCTCACTAGCCTAAGGCAGATAGGCACCTTCAGGAGCAAACTCCTTCCCCAACACACCTTCAAAGTGGTCTTTCTGCTAAAGTTTTTTGGAGCAACTTGTGAAGAATCAGCCAGGATCTCAAAGATCATAGAGTCACTCCAACTTTTTCTTTCAGGCTCCTAAAGTAAACTTGGCTCATGACAGTATTGAACTGAATATGCCCCGAAGTGTAGTGTCCATCATCGTGACCCTGAACTGAGCAAGCTCAGAAGCCCTGGGGTCTGCCACTTAGCCTTTTACCATGCACTCCATGAACCCTGAGCTGAGCATGCCCAGAGATGGCCAGAACCGTACATCCGGAACAGCACACTGTTCCATAACGGGAATATGTACAGGCTCCCAGGCTCCTTGTTCTTGCTTCCGTTCTTCCAGCATGGCTTTGCAGATAACTCCACTGTGGGTGATAAATCTTTCTTCATTCTTTTATCTTCCGGTTGTGCTCATTGGGAATCCATTGCATTCCGTCACACTCTGGGGAGGCCCAGGCTGCCCTACACCACTGAGCTGGGAACAGAGGAAGGGAAAGGAGCCAGGTGGGTGGAGGTTACATGTGTTTCCACGCAGCTCTGATTGGATAGAATTTTTTCTCAGTGGAAAGAAAAGAGACATCTGAAAACAGAATGATTCAATCCAGCCTCCACTTACAAAGGAGGAAACTGAGGCTAAAGCAAGCTCAGCTCTTCCTTCAGCAGGACCTCGGGGCTGCTCTGAGCCTTTCTTCCCAAGAGCTCTGTGCAGCAGGCATTGGAGGCTCTGCATGCTGAAGGGGCACAGAGGACACAGAGGGAGAAGGCCAGAGAGAAAGCATGAGGCTTTCAACCACAGCTCAAAACTCTGCTCGGGCAAAAGGAATCTCTAATGAACCAGCGGGCCTGGCAGGAAGGCTGCCTCCAGCAATGTCACCCCAGACGGGAGAAGAACAGAGACCTCGGAAGAGGCAACAGTGGCATGTGGCCAGGCTTTAAAGAGAGTTTGGGGGAGGGGACCCAGAAAGAAACAAGGAGGCTGGGAGAGAAAGGCAATGGATGAAAGCCCAGGGAGAGGCTTGGAAGGCCAGCGGGAGGACCTGTCATCTTTGTCCATCATCCCTTGTTCCTCCCGCTCCTGCCCCAGCCCCCGAGCAGCAGCTGTTGGGATCCAGCTGCAATTTTTCAAACCAATTAAGGAGAAGTGAAGCGGTCCCCCGAGAGGGTTCTGGCGACTCCTGAGTCGGCACGCACAGACCAGGACTTTGGGGACCCAGTCTGAGGGCTCTAATTGATCTCTTATGAGGGGAAAAAAAAAAATCAAAAGTAGCAAGCAGCACCTCTTTGGACTTAAAGCTGCTAAAGGGGCTGTGTCTCTCTGCGCGGAGGTTTTCCATCCAGCGAGCCACTTCCCTGCGGCACGGGCTCAGATGTGCCACCCGCCAGCTTCCTGCAGAGCCTCTGCCCGCTGTCAGTCAATGAGCTGCTCATTCCAGGAAACCAGTTCGATTCGGTGTGACAATATTGCCATCCAGAACAAAGAGGTCTGGATCTCTCTGGTCGAGAAAACTCACAAAGACTGTCCTCTGTCTTCACATCCAAGACTCACTCAATGACAACAACAATCTTGTGAAAAGGAAGTCGTCAATAAAGAGAACCAGAGTCCAGCCATCCCTTTAGGTCATTCTGCAATACGTAGACGCAATGGCTGGTTGTCGATTACTTTCCCCCAAATTTTTTGGCTTTTTTAGATATTTTCTCAGAAGCACCCGCCCACCCTGGATTTATCTCTAAGTTTGGGATCAGAACTGAAAGCTCTGACCTGGGCTTCTGGCTGCAGGGCCGGAGGGGGGGGAGGCGCGGAGGGGGGCAGAGCATCACTGTCCTTAGTAGCCACACCCAAAATGAAATATGAAACCAGGAGCAATTTCCCTGCTTTTCTAAAAGAATTGGGTAGCAATAAAAGCATTAGTCACATATTTATAAAAAGCACACTAGGTTCAATACAATGCAACACATGAACATGGGCCCCAGTCACTGCATGGAGTCAGACCCCCAGGAAATTATAGCCTGACACAAAGTAGGACTGAAAGCAGTCTAAATCTGTATTTAAACTCTTGAGGGAAAATTAAAGAACATTTGTTCTTAAGATACAGCGAGCCAGGCATGGTGGTACACACCCGTAACTCCAGCAACTCAGGAGGCTGAGGCAGGAGGACCACAAGTTGGAAGCCAGCCTGGGAAATTTAGTGAGAACTTGTCTCAAAATAAACTAAAACCAGACAGGGGGTGTAGCTGGGTGATAGAGTGCTTGCCTAGGCACAAACCCTAGTTTTGATCCCTAATGCTGCAAAACAAAAAAGCATCTATTTTGAAAAGGTATGTCTTGACCTCTCCCTCACTGCAGCTTCCCAAAGACCCAGCCTCTGGCACCCTTGGCCATCTGAAACCCAGTCCACCCCATCTCCTTCTTGCTCTCCTTGTCTCTATTGTATCCAGCATCCAATCTATCTGGAAGCTATAATTGTCTTCTTTTATTTTCCCTAGCACATGGATTCTGCATAATTGTAGATTCCAGGGACCAGGAATTGATCTAGGAAAAAAAAAAAAAAAAAAAAAGAGAGAGAGAGAGAGATAGAAGGGAGAAGGAAAACTGCTCAAAGATATGTGTGTATATACATGTGTGTATGTATGTATGACACACACACACACATAAAATATTTTGCATTCCTCCCTTGTTCGAACTTTGTGAGCCTCTGCCAAGAACATGGGTCCATGTCTATGTCTATGGTAGCTCCCAACCTCCCTGTGGGCATTGCCTCAGCCCCATGCCCATGTCCGCCCTTCTCCTTCAGGTTGGTCTGGATTCCTCAAGGGCCAACTACGTTTCTCTGCAGACCTGGGAGCAAAGATTCTCCTGAAGGGCTTCTCCCTCCCACCCACTCCCTCCTGTGCCGCAAGCTGATGGAAGACACACTCATTGGGTTGTCTGCTTCACAGGGGCCTTAAGGCCCTGACCAGCCCGTGCTGCCAGAGCCAACACAGGGACAACTCCAAGCCATGACCGCCTGAGCAGGCTGGGGTGCCACTGGACGGGTGTGACCCATGCTGGGGCCTGGGAGAAGTCAAGGAGAAATCGCTAAGGAATTGGACCCATCCCATTCGTCACCCATCCACCCACACTGGAACTAGACCAGGGGAGTCTGCAGTCTGCACCCAGGGTGGCTCAGGTGCAGAGGGGCCCTCCTTAGGCTGGTGCACTGTTTCTGACTTCTATAAACTTGGTGCTTTCACATCTACACTGTAAGAATATGCCAGACATGCCTTGGTCTGGACAACCTAGCACTATTCCACTCACCCAGCCTTGGCCTCCCATCTCCTGTAGCACGCTCCTCTTCCAGAGGAGTGCCCCACCTGGGGGTGTGCTTTTCAAGTACAAACCAACCAAGCCCCTCCTTCCCTGGGCTCCCACTGGCTCGCATTCCCTTGGCCTCACCACCAGCTCTGAGTACCAATGAGGGACAGCCTAAGCACAGAGCCTATGGAAATAATCCAAATTGGCCAATTCTAAGCCTGCTCACCCTGCCTCATCTGTTCCTGTCATCCAAAACCACAATGAAGGCTCCTGTCCACAGTCCGACCCCTCCCCTACGACCCCGGTGCTTCCCGGAGTGGCCCCTCCCACAGCGTGGCCCCTCCCACAGCGTGGCCCCACCTCTCAAGAACTGTAATAAACATTGGATGGTAATTGGCTTCTCATTTGATGTCCTCCCCGAACGTCGAATCTTCTATCCGTGCATTCTATTTTAGAATAATTGGTGCAGTGAGCAGGGCTTGGCCTCGGGCTGGCCTGACCACCACCAGTCTTCCCTAGGCTGGTCCCCCCACCAAGTGGCACAGACAGCCTGGGGAGGCAGCGCCACCTGCTGGTGAGCGCTTGAGCTCGGGTCTCTGCGGCTGCTTGTTGCATTTGCTTGTTGCATTTGTTTCCGTGAATTCCCGCCTTCAATTATGGAACTCACAATACCTAGTTCTCTTCGAGTTCCAGTCTGAGTTATTTGCCTAGGTTCCAGATGACACTCCCGGAGACATTCCTCTTTTAAATGTTGACCATCTAAGTTTGCCAGTTTCCTCCAAAGGGGCCAAGGTGTGACTTCCTTCAAAAGCCATGGGACAAGTGGGATCCGCTGACCTGGCCACACTGACAGGTGCTGGGGAAATGGATTTGCTGTTTTCCCAGACATTTCAGGCTGCCCTGGTGAGCAGAAGTGCTTCAAGGCTACTAGGTGTGTCTGTAGCCATACACGACTGCTTTGCCCCTGCCTAATTCATTCATGGTTGTGATAGAGGACCATCCCTGGACACCCCTGGCATGATGCATAAAGAAACAGAAAAAGGGAAAGGAACATTGTATTTTAATCCTCCAAAACCCTGGAGACCTGAAACCCCAGAGGGGGTCACACAATTAATTCAGGAGGGCACAGCTCCTGGACACTGTCATGGGCCCTTGTGAGTGACCCCAGCTCACTGCCTGTGAACTCACAGAGACATCCTGCTGAAGGCCAGAGCCCAGAAGTTCTTACAAGGCCACAATGGTTCTAGATACTGACACTGATCCCAGTGAGGACACTTGGGACACCCTAGACAGGAAGGCCACCAACCACAGACCGGCCGCGTGGGAATATCAGGAATTTTCCAGTAAATACCCAAAGAGTACAAAGGGCCAGGGATAGATAGAGACAAAAAATAGTAATAATAATAATTATTTTTTATCCTCCTAGTGATATAAGTCATTCCAAAAAGTTTTGTTCAAAAAGACAAGGAAAAGGGGCTGATGCTTCAAGCAGGAGGGCTGACTAAGCAGAAGGCTGTTGCAGGTGTCTCAGGGCCAACCTAAATCCACAGGAGGCACCCCTAAAAGAGGAAGGGCTGCCCACTACCCCGTCCCCCTCCCCTACAACCACCTAGAAGGTGTTACCAGCCAGGGCAGACACTCAGAACCATAGCTTTAGGAGGCTACAAGCCCAAAGAAAAAAAAAAGCCTACATACAGGAGAGGAAAACAAGAATAAATAATTTATACCTAATATTTACTATGTTATTAGTTGTTTATTATTTGTACATATTAGTATTACAAATATATATGTAATATACATATATACATATATACACAAAGACCGGTAGCTGAACCAAATTGAAAATCCAAAGGCATTCAAAAGATTCATATCACAAAAAGATCAAAGGGCCACTGGCTGGCTTTGTGCCTTTATAGCATTGGTTCTAAATTAGCTTTGACATCTGATGGAATGCAGCCATTGACAAAGTTTCATGGATTTCATCAATGCTGGGGCTTGAATTATACTTTGTAATCTCACTAAAGCAGTTAGCCTGTGCCCCTTCCTCCACCTCCATGCTGGGGATAGAATCCAAGGCCTCACCCATGCTAGGCAAGCACGAGCTACACCCCCAATCCTGATTCTCACTAAATCTAACATTGGACACCCTTAGGACCTTAGGAAAGTAACTAAATGTGAAACAGAGGAAACCAGGTTTGCCTCACTTTAACTACAGCTTTATCTAATTTTTTTGTTATAGTACTGCTTGCTTTGAAATATCCCATATTGGGCATAGACACTCTAAGATGATGAATAACCAAAATAACATCAAATCTTTGGTACTTCAGATTGGCTTGATAAAATGGGATTCCACAAATCCCCATTAAATTAGTTAATATGGTTCTATGTAAGTGAAAGCAGGGTTTTCAAAAATTAAAACATATAAAACCCAATTTGTGAAAGAATTATCCCGATCAAATCTCCATTTGACAGTCCAATTTTGTCTGTTTTTAAGTCTGGAAACCTGAATCAAAAAATAATAAATGACTGGGCACAGTGGCATACACCTGCAATCCCAGCAGCTCAGGAGGCTGAGGAGGGAGGATTGCAAGTAAAAGCCAGCCTCAGTAAAGGTGAGGTGCTAAGCAACTCAGTGAGACCCTGTCTCTAAATAAAATACTAAATAGGGCTGGGAGTGTGGTTCAGTGGCCCAGTGCCCCTGAGTTCAATTCCTGGTACCAAAATAATAATAATAATAATAATAATAATAATAATAATAATAATAATAATGATGAAGAGGAGGAGGAGGAGAGGAAGAAATAATAATAATGGTAACCCATCGTACAATATCATCACCTTAATGCTGTGGACCTATTCATTAAGGCTTATAAACTCAGTATTATTAAAATTATTGACGTTGCCCACTCTGTACCTGATAAATATCTTTGGTCGCTGTGTTTCCTTTAGTGCCTATTTCAACACATTCTCAGTCAAAATTTGCCTTTTACCTCCAAATGGACACAATACACTTTTTCTAGGCTACCCACAGAGTACCCGACAGTTTGGCCATTTCATACAATCTTTTGAGAGAGGGGCTTTGCCGTGTCCACCTTTCTCCAGGCGCACAGAACACCCCAGACCCACTTCCCAGATGACATCACTTCAGGCAAAATCACCCTAGCCCAGCATGTTGCTCAGAGGTGACATCACCTCCTGCAACAGAGACTCACCCTCCACCCCAGCGACTCCACGTGACACCTCTCCTAAGGCAATGACACAGTGGACACGGGACGTTTGCTATTTTCTTCCTTTGAGATTAGGGATTCTTTTGTGTTTCCCAAGATCGTGTCTGTTTGGCTCATGGTCATGGTACACTCCTTGCTGTCTGCCAAGACACCTGGCAGAGATCACTACTATCAGTGCCATTCTAAAATTAATGGAGATTGCTGCTTCCCATAGGGGACATCCATCTCATGTCAGTGAACCCCTTCACCATTAAGGAGGGGGCCACCCACTCCTCAATGCCTCCTACTCCATCCTTCAGCTTTCCACCCTGGGTCCCCAACCGTGACCGCTGCAAAATGTCTTGTCAAAGAAAAAAAAACCCACAAGGCTTACAAACAAGAAGTATGGAACAGTCGCTGGGGATATAGCTCAGTTGGTACTGTGCTTGCCTCACAAGCACAAAGCCCTGGGTTCAATCCCTAGCACTGCAAAAATAAATAAATAAATAAATAAATAAATAAATAAATAAGAAAGAAAGAAAGAAAAAGAAATGTGGAACAGTCACAAGAAAAAGAACAGATGAAACAAATCATCCCTGAGAAAGACCAAAACTGGATTTACTAGATAAAAATCTTAAAACAACTGTCTTGCCAGGCATGGGGCGCATGCCTGTAATCCCAGCAGGCAGGAGGCGGAGGCAGAATTGCAAATTAAAGGCCAGCCTCAGCCAATTTAACCAGGTCCTAAGCAATTAAGCAAGATCCATCTCAAAGTAAAAAATAAAAAGGGGTGGGGATGTGTCTCAGTAGCTAAGTGCCCTTGTATTCAATTCCCAGTAATCAAAAAAGAAAGAAAGAGAAGAAGAGGAAAACCATCTGTCTTAATGATATTTAAAAAGCTTAAAGAAAATGTAAATAAAGTGAAGAAAATAAGCAAAAATGGAAATAACAAAGATAAAATAGAAAACACAAAGAGGAATCAAAAGGAAATTCTGGAGCTCAAAATTACTATAAAATGAAAATTTTGCTAGAGGAATTTGAAAGCTGTTTTGAGGAGCCAGAGGAAAGAGTCAGTGAATTTGATAGGACAACTGAAATTTTTGAGTGTGAGAAAGAAAAAAGAAAAAGATTGAAGAAGAGTTAACCAAGTCCTAGAGACTTATAGAACACTATCAAGCGAACCAACATATACATTGTGGAAATCTCAGAGAAGAGAGAGAGGGAGAGACAGAAAGAGAATGGGACAAAGAGATTATTTGAAGAAATAATGGTTAACATCTTCCCAGATTTGATCTTTCTAAAAATGAACATAAACATCCAAGAAACTCAATAAACCCCAAATAAGACAAACTCAACACATCTCCACAAGACATGTTATAATCATGCTGTCAAAGGAGAAGATTGAAAGCAACAAGAAACAACTCATTACACGCAAGGGACCCTCAATAAGATTATAAGCAGATTTCTTATCAGAAACCTTAGAAGGCAGTGGGCTAATACATTCAAAATGTTGAAGGAAAAAAACTGTCAACAAGACTCCTACATTGAAAAAAACTGTCTTTCGAAAGTGAGGGAGGGGCCCGGTGTGGTGGCGCATGCCTGTAATCCCAGCAGCTCAGGAGGCTAAGGAAGGAGGATCACAAGTTCGAAGCCAGCCTCAGCAACTTAATGAGGCTGTAAGCAACCTAGCAAGACCTTGTCTCAAAATAAAAAATAAAAAGGTCTGGGGACATGGCTCAGAGGTTAAGCACCCTTGGATTCAATCTCCGGTACCAAAAAAAAAAAAAAAAAAAGTGAGGGAGGGGGCCAGGGATGTAGTTCTATGGTAGAGTGCTTACCTAGTATATGTGGGGCCCTAGGTTCAATTCATAGTACTGCACCAGAGAGAGAGAAAGAGAGAGAGAGAGAGAGAGAGAGAGAGAGAGAGAGAAACAAAAGTAGAGAAAATCTGTTACAACAGGATCTGCTCTGAAAGAAGGGAGTCCTTTAGGTGGAAATAAAAAGACATTATGCAGTAACTCAAAACTCTATGAAAAATAAAGATCTATGGTAAAGGTGACTACGTGGATAATTATAAAATAGTATTATTAACTTTTCCCCCAATCTCTGTTTTCTACATGATTTAGGAGACCAATGTATTAATAAACAATTATTAGCTTAAGTTTCTGGTGACATAATGCATAAAGATATTATTTTGTGACCTCAGTAACTGAAAGGCAATTGGGCAGAGCTGTGTAGAAGCAGGCTGTGTGCATGCTGTTGAAGTTAAGCTGCTGTAGATCACACTAGTGTTAACTTAGGACATTCAGTTTTATGAAATAAAGACCTGGGGACAGATGGAGGTGTGATTGCACAATAATGTGAATGTGCTTGACGCCACTGAACTGTGCACTTGTAATGGTTAAAATAGTTAATTTTACATTATGATATTTAACTGCAATTAAAAAAATTTTTTTTGGAAAAAAAAATACTACACTCTCCAAGGAGCCTCCTTTCCTACCCACCCTCTGTGCTTCACTCCTTTCTACTTCACTTCCTAGGAGAGCATACATGCATTTTTGGACTTGCTCCATGGGTTGCTTCCTCTTACTAAAGAGTAGTATATCTCTCTATATCTCTGTCTCTCCTTCTCCCCTAGTGAAGACATAAACACTCTCAGCTAGCTAGGTGTGGTGGAGCATGCCTGTAATCCCAGCAGCTCAGGAGGCTGAGGCAGGAGGATCACAAGTTTAAACCAGCCTCAGCAACTCAGTGAGACCTGGTCTCTAAACAAAAATATAAAAAGGGCTGGGGATGCGACTCAGTGGTTCAGTGCCCCTGAGTTGAATCCCTGGTACCATAAAAAAGAAAAGAAAAATAAATGGAAAGGAAAGAAGAAAGAAAAAAGTACATTCTCAGCTGCTGCCTCCTCATCTTATGGAGCCATGGAAACTAAAACTCATATCATGAGTATGTATAATATAAAGACAGTTAGGATGGTCCTACTCACCTTGGTGCTAACGAAGTGCTCACTGCTTTGGAGACGAAGTGGTTAAGCAGGCACACCCTTGGATCCTCTGCAGATGGCAGGGATGGGAGAATTTTTAAGATGATAATAAACAGGAAATGTCAGGATGACCTGTCTCATGTATGGTTTCCCATGCTCAGCTCCTACCCCCAAATTAGAAAGTTCTTTTTTGTACTAGATGCTGAGCCAGATAAAGCCTTTCCTCCACCCCGGTCCACTCACAGAATCCAGAAAATGGGGATGGCTGGCGACAGGGCGAAGTCTCTGACTCAGAGGAGCAGAGGGAAAGGCGGGGAGGCAGAAGGAGGGAGAACAGATACATAGAAGGTGCCCCCGGCTGAATGTTCTTATGGTTCCAAAAACATGTATGTTGCAACCTCACTCCCAGTGTGGTGGTGTTTGCAGGTGGGTCCATATGTCATGAGGCTGGAGCTCTCTGAATAGGATTCATGCCCTATAAAAAGGTCCCCAAAGAGTGGCCCCACTCCTTTTCACACCCTGTGCGAAGGTGCCATCCATGAACCAGGAATCAGGAAGTTAGCAGATACCAAATCTCTTGATTTTAGACTTTCCAAGCACTAGATCTGTGAGCAACAGATTTCTGTTCTCTTTAGCCACCAGTCTTTGGTAGTTTGTAACAGCATCTCAAACTGACCAAAACCAAAGAAGAGAGCATTCATTCCCTGTGAAATAAGTAGCAGTATGTCTTTGGCCAAAATATCAGAGACAGATTTCTCTAGGACACAATAGGTGAGGACTCTTTGGATTTGGAGCAGTCATACAAGCAGAGAAAAGAGCGTCCAGGAAATAGTAATAGGTGCCTGACACAATAAAGCAACGTTCATTAAGACCTTTAAACCAGAATCCCTAAATTATTTTTCTTTCTAAATAACCCAATCTCAGGTATTCTGTTATAGTAACAGAGATACCATTTTATAGTTCCCACCCTGAGTCCCCTTGGCTCACTGAAAAGCATTTCATGTTCTTGATTGGCAACTAAGTACCAAACACATTTCCATCCTAATCTTGCCAGATCCAGAGATGATAGTTTATAAACTAGGGAGCCTTCTGGACACCATGCCAGCATCTATTCAGAGGGTCAACCTGTGACTTCACTTCAGAGGGCTTGAACAGGGCCAGAGGTGACCTTGTAATAGCTGAAAGCCACGTGCCTCCTGTCAGGTACACCCACCACTATTACTCTCAGCGGCCCTTTATGTTTTTGGTCTTAAGAGTCCTTTATTATTTTGTCATCGTTTTTGATATTGAACACCCCAAGAAGCTTTTGTTATGTGGGTTATACCTATTGAAATTTATCGTATTAGAAACTGAGGGGCTGGGATGTAGCTCAGTGGAAAGCACTTGCCTTGAATTTGCAAAGCTCTGGGTTCAATGCCCAGTTCCAAAAAAGAAAAGATGGAGGAGGAGGAGGAGGAGGAGGAGGAGGAGGAGGAGGAGGAGGAGGAGGAGGAGGAAGAGGAGGAGGAGGAGGAGGAAGAAGAGAAAGAGGGAAAAAAAGAAAAGAAAGAAAGAAAGAAGGAAGAAAGGAAGAGTAAGAGAGTGAGAGAGAGGAAAGAAGGAAGGAAGGGAGGAAGGAAGAGAGGGAGGGAGGGAGGGAGGAAATTAACTGAGAAATATTTAAAATATGTATGTTTTGGCTGGGAATGTAGCTCAGTGGTACAGCATTTGCTTAACATGCATGAGGCCCTGGGTTCAATCCCCAGCACCACAAAAAATATATATACTTTTTTTCAAGTTAAAATAGTGGCATTACATGTTACACTGAATCATTTCAATGAAAAACTGCACTAAAACAAGGATAGCAATGCTTCACATTTTTGCAAATCCGTCTAATGACTGGCTTTTAAAAACACAGCTGGATTCTCATATCTCCTCTGCTTTCAATCAGTTGTGATATGTGTTCTGCTTAAATGATATGAAGAAAATCCAGCCTCCTGAAGAAAATTAGTTGGCAAAGGAAGGGGTATTTTAAGTAACCTTTTCAGATGACTGCAGACTTTGTTCTCGAATATGCCATTGAAACTCCACTGGATGCAGCTTCTTTATAGGAGGAGTTGAAATCTTATCAGCATGTTTTCCAGACTGTTTCTATTGCAGTTGGTTTATCTTGTACTTGGTAGAGAACTCTCATTCATGCATGATTTTATAGCATCATGTGCTGATCATTTAGAAAATATGATTCATTGAGAAATGAGGACCTTCAAAACGTGGACACCTTTCATTATCCAATTCAAAAATCACATTGGCCTCCTTGTTGATGTCATCAGGAAAGTCTTTAAGCACGGCAAGCTGCCAAGCCGAGGGTGCATACAGGCTCTCCACAATTACCACACTTCCTCCAGTGTCCAGATCTCCACTTCGGCAACACATCCTTTCAGTTGTTTTCATTGAAGTCAGAGACTCACTTGGATTATTTTCAAGAAAACGTCAACCAGTTGCCCTACTTGGAAGACTCAGAGCTCATCTGTCATTCTCTCAAGTGAAAAAGAGGTTCATGGAAAAAGTACCAGCTCAACTCGCAGCCCCACCACACCAACCATCGGACTCAGCAGCAGAAGTGCCTTATACGTACCTCCTGTTCTGTCACCCAGAACTTTAACAACGTGCCCTCAGGGCTCGAGATTTCATAATCCTCGTTGGTTTATCTAAGATAATTTTAAATAACACAAACTTTTTTCTTCTTAAATTTTTTAAATTTTATTTGTTCTACTTAGTTGTACATGACAGTAGAATGCATTTATACATTTTGATAGATCCTACATAAATAGAGTGCAATCTCTCATTTTTCTGATTATACATATTGCAGGATCACATCGGTCATGCAGTCATACATGTACATGAGGTAATATGTCTGTTTCACTCTACTATCCTTCCTTCCCCCATACCCCATCCCCTCCCTTCACTCCCCTCTACCTAATCTAAAGTAGATTCTTTCCTATCTCTCCGCCCCTTATTGTGAATTAGCTTCTGCATATCAGAGAAAACATTCGGCCTTTGTTTTTTTGGGGGTTTGGATTATTTTGCTTATTATGATATTCTCTAACTCCATCCATTTACCTACAAATGCCATAATTTCATTCTTCTTTAAAACTGAGTCATATTCCATCATATATATATGTATGTATGTATATATATATATGTATATATGTAGAGAGAGAGAGAGAACACGCATATTTTCTTTAGCCATTCATGTGTTTAAGGGCATCTAGGTTGGTTCCATAGTTTAGCTATTGTGAATTGATCTGCTAAAAACATTGATGTGGCTGTGTCACTGTAGTATGTTGATTTTAAGTCTTTTGGGTGTAAGCCAAGGAGTGGGATAGCTGGGTCAAATGGTGGTTCCATTCCAAGTGTTCTGCTTTCCATAATGGTTGCACCAATCTGCAGTCCCACCAGCAATGTATGAGTGCACCTTTTCCCCCACATCCTTGTCAACATTTATTGTTGCTTGTATTCGTGATAATTGCTTGCACACTTTTAACAAGCTCCCCCACATTTTTTCCACATCAGTTCCAACGTCCACAATGAGAAAGGCACATAATGAATTAGCATTGTAACTAAAATAGCGTCAGCCTCACCGACTCTCCTTCCTTCCCCAAAGGACATCTGGGGGTCTGTGGAGGACCCCATGACTGCTGTCCTATCCTGTAATAAATGTTAAGTGGCACACATTTAACCTGAAGGGGGCGCTCAAGGCCTTGTCTCTTCTCTCCTCTTCCTCCCTGCCCTCCCTTCCTCCAACTGGGGCCAAAAGAGACCAGCATGGAAGACCACAGGGACTCGTAGCTTTGGAGGTCAAACTCCCCTAGCACCGGATGACCTGTTCACTTGTGCTTATTCCGTTGTTCATACAACCTGTTCCTCTGCATTGGGCTCCTAATACAACAGCATCTCCTTTATTGTTTATTGTTACCCAAGGCCAAGGGTCTCCTTTTGGGATTCCACCATCTGCAGCGTCCACGTGGGGCCCTCTGTGGAATGAAGAGACAGCGTGAGTCCCATGAGACCATTGCAGCCACCCACTGCTTCTCTTTGCCGCACGGGGTCACTATTGAACAAGGCGACATGGATGCCGGTCCAGAACTGTGAGACCTCCCTGGATGGTGCCAGCTCCCTGCCCAGACCTGCTCCCTCAACCCACTGGCCAAGCCCACCGTCTCATGTCCATGAAGCAGGGTACATCAAGGTCACGTAGACGTACACCCCCATGCTCAGCCATCATCCTCTGGACCACAGCCACAAGCCAGAGTGTTGGCCTGGAGGCGTGTCCAGCATCCATCACACACTAGTCCTCCCCCTGCCCACCAGCCTGGACCCTCCGTCTCTGATGTCCATTTTCACCTCTGACCTTGCTGGGCTCAGTGTGGCTCAGCCTCAGGAATCTCCAGGGGGCTCACTGGGCACCAGGTGTCCAGCCTATGGACTCCACAGTGGACTCTGCTTTATCTGCCTCCACCTGCTATCTTTTCTATTCGGCCTTCTAATTCCCATTATTTTTCCCATTTTATCAACACTTGATTTGAATTTATAGCCTTGATCTCCATTCCATTCAAGTATATCAGATTGCTTTAATGCTTGCTATTTGTTTCCCGTTTTTCCTTTCTGGTTTAATTTCTTTTATATTCCTTTATGGTAACACTTTCTTGCTTCCAAGTCATTGTCCCTGATTTTTTTAAAAATAACTGCTTTTAATTGAAAAAGTAATATAAACACATGATGCAAATTGAAAATGATAAAAGGCATAAGTGATGGAAAGCAAGCAAGACCTCTGGTCTCCTAGCGAGTCTCTGTCACCAGAGGCAACGGTGATAGTGGCTTCTTAAGTGTCCCCAGAAGTCCTCTGTGCAGGAAACAAGCCGCCCCTCATCCTGCATTGCAGCAATAGAAACATCATTCACACGGTGCTGGGCCTCTCTGTTTTCTGTATCTTGGGGGTTGTTTCATATTGGTACATGAAGAGCTACCCCGATATCAGTAAGGTCTGTGCAATGACATCGATTAAGGATGTGCCATAGCATGTTAAACCTGCCATCTTTTTATAAAACCTGGAGTTGTTTCTGGTCTGCTTCAGTGAAATACTATGTACACATGAAACTATGAGGTCAAGTTATAACAGTGGAGTTGTTAGGTCAAAACTATTTACTTTGAAGATGCTGACCTGCCTGGGAGTGTAGCTCAGCCGAGAGCTCAGGACCTGGGCTCCATCCCAGCTCCGAAAAAGAAAAAAGAAAACGCTGCTGGGTATTGTCATATTACCCTCCAGAGAGGACACCCATTTTTATAGGTGCTGGAAATATCGTTCCCTATGTGTTGGCTGTCTTTTGGTTTTGTTTTTTATAATTTTTGCCCTGAGACCACTTTAAATTTTTATGCAGGTAAATTCACTGTTATGCTTTGCAAGTAAATTCATGCATGGCTTTTGGTTTTTGTTTCTTGCTTGAGTCAAGGATTTTTTTCCTACACTTTCTTCTAGTTCCTTTGGGCTTCAGTGTTTGCAATAAACATTTTAATCTATTTGGAATTTATTTTGAGAATTAGAACTGAGAGAGAGGGCCCCCACTGACAGACAACTAATTGTATCAGAAGGCTGTTTTTTTGGGTGGTGGTTTTTGTTGTTGTTGTTGTTGTTTTTGTTTTGGGCACCAGGGATTGAATCCAGAGGCACACACTGAGCCATGACCTCAACATCCCCAGTCCTCTTTGTTTTTTATTTTGAGACAGGGCCTTGCTAAGTTGATGAGGCTGCTTTTGAACTTGTGATCCTCCTGCCTCTGCCTCCTGAAGGGCTGGGATGACGGCAGTGCACCACAGCACTCAGCTATCAGAAGTATTTTTAAGTAATTCTAGAGGATGGGAAGCACGGTATCCTGTGCAGGGCCATACAGGGAGGCCACAGGGTGGTCAGAGGCAGAGGGACATCAGTGAGTGGAGAGCCCAAGCCACCACTTTAACTGAGGTTTCCAGGAAGGACATGGCAGGGTGAGGTGAATGGCTTAGAACTGGCTAGTGGGGATATCTGTGGTGGCCTACAGCTACCAGGGTGGTATCTGACGCCTGGCACTTCCCCTGGGATGATCCAGGCAGTCGAACACGGCCTCCTGGTCCCTGGGTCAGACAGAGGAGGACGGCTTTGGATTGGTCAGTTTCACATCACAGCATGCTTCCTGCTGAGCCCCTGCTCTCTCTGAGCCAGCAGACTAGGTAGGGCAGGGCTAAGCGTTGAGTGAGTGTTCCCTACAGGCCATATGTTAAAACTCTGGTCTGCAACCGGCAGAGCTACTGGGAAGTGGTGGAACCTTTAAGAGTTAATAGGAGGAAGTCAAGTCATTGGGACTTAACTTCAAGGGAATATTGGAACCCCAGCCCCTTCTGCTTCCTCTCTTTGCTTCCTGGTTGCAGCTTTGAGGTGAGCAGCTTTGTTCCATCGTGCATGCATCACTCTGATGTGCTGCCTCATCACAGGCCCAAAAGCAGTGGGGCCAACCAACTGTGCATTGAAACCTTCCAAACCGGGAGCTCAGATAAACTTTTCCTCTTTGTACACTGATTATCTCAGATATTTGTTACAGTAACAGAGAGCTGACTAACATAGGCAGTCTCCCCCAAGCCAGAAAAGCACATTTTTAAGATGTCAAAATATTTTAGCATACAAATATATGTGTGTATACACATATAAACAAAATACCCATGGACATTTGCATTTATTTCTAGATTCTCTATTCTGTCCCATTGATCTGTGTGCTTAATATGTATGTCAGGGCCAATCTATAGCAAATAATAATATGTGCTAGAATCAACCATCTACTCTTTCTTCCCCTACAGAATTTTCTTGGATATTTTTATATTTTTACATAAATTAGAATATATAGTTCCCCCAAATATTTTTACTTTTTAGAGATCACAATAAATCTGTGGATTTGCTAGGAAGAATTGACATCTCTTGACTATTGTTTCCACCTCTCTGTGAACCAGGTAGATCTTTTAATTTATTTATACTGTTATTTTGTTCCTCTCAGTAGAGGTTTGGTTTTCTTGAATGTATAAACTTGAGTCTGTGTAGTTCTTATTAAGTTTCTCTAGGTAGTTTAATTTTTATGCCTTTTATGAAGTGGAACATTTCTTTTACTAGCTAGTGTATCATTTTATCTCTCTTGCCTTAAATATTATTCCTTAAAACAAAATTAGGTATCTTTATTTGAGGGGGGCATTACTTTGCTTTTAACTCACTAACATTTAATTCTTTCTTAGTCCTGCACTTCTAGTCTCATGATTTTAACTTATTTCCCAGGCTTTGGATTTTTTCTCTTTTATCCCAAATATGATTTATAAGCACTCATCAATTTCCATGTGCCAGTTACCACACAAAGTGTATATTTTAATGTTGTGCCCTAACTCCCATGCACCACCTTTCATATACAGCTATGAATAAGCATTCCGGTCTCTGCGAGGAAACCAGTCTGTCAATCAACAGTTCAGTTTTGGATAATTGCCACCTCTGCCTATCAAGCAGTGATTTCACAATTATTGGAATATTTTATCACATTTCACTCTATTTAATATAAAAGGGTGAAATGCTTTAGAAGAAAAAGGATTAATTCTACTTGTAACACAAATGAGACAAAAGTAGAAATATTAGTTGTCTCCCAAGTGTTTCACTTTTAAGACTTAAGCAAGTCACATGTGTGTTCAGTGGCAAAAGTTAAAGGGCCTGGGGCAGTGAGGAGTTGGAGTCTGAGTCTAACTACCCATATGGTCCTTGTGTATTAAAATATTAAAATAAATCCCGTGCCAATTGGTGTCAGTCTGTGCTGAGAAATTTTAATTATCATAACAGTGGAAAAATTAAGTTATTAAATATGAATATACAGTGTGAGAACTTAAACTTTGTGAGAACTAATCTGCTTATGCTTGGATAGGGGAAGATCATAGGAATCAATTAACTTTCTCGTATTTCAAGTGGTCTCACAAGAGCCCCCTACATTAGAACAGTGCTGGATGTGTGAGGGAAACACAGGCTTATGGAAAAGTGCCTTGAACTTTTATTTTTCTTTCAAAAAGGTACCGTACTAGCCCACTCTGATCTCTTGCAGGTTTGGGTTTACACATTTTGACCCAGAGCCTCTGAGTTTCTGCTTATTTTGACACGTCTGCCTTACAATCCTGTGGTCTGATCACTCACACACAATAGCAGGTCAAAGTTGAGGCTCCAGTCTGTTTTGAAATGTGATGAAAACGTCATCCCCAAACAGCAGAGAAAGGTAAACACGGCGAAAACTTCCCACAGCAGCACAAGTGCCAGGAGACACTCTGGGGATCACAAACACCCCTCACACTAGCAGCAACTCCCGTCCTCCAGAGCAAGAGCCCTGTTTACTGTCCTGACTCCACAGTGCCCCAACTATCGATCGTGGGCGAGTTCAAACTTTAGAGTACAGCAGCTGATCATTCAGAAGAAAACTCACGTCAAAACACCTGTTGGTGTCCCCTGACGTCACGGGTTCAAACGACTCGTGACTTCTGAGCTTGGTTCTTCTGCATTGCGCTCTATCTGCTCATACACCCAAGATCTTCCAAGTGACACTTACACTGCTGATGTCATGAGTTTAGACTGTGTGGACATTATTTAATCACATTGGAAAGGGGACCTTGACACAGGGAGAGGTGGGGAGGCTGGGGAGGGGAGACTGAGCGGGGAGGATGACCGTCAACTCTCACCTCCCAAGTATCTACTATGTACAAAACTTTATGTTTCTCACAACCACTATGTATCTTATGCATTTATTTTTATAGTTTGTCTCTCATTCCCCAGACACTAGGATGTGAGTTCCCTGAAGGAAGGGATCTGTGCCTGTTTTATTGACATCTCTGTCCCTACAACCTAAAACAGTGTCGGGCACTTGGTAGGCATGCAATAAAAATGTGTTGAGTTAACGGACGAAGGCACTGTGCTAACACGTAATAACAGCAAACAGTTTCTGTGCAGCAACCCATGCCGGGCTCTGTGACAAGTAATTGGCGCAGATCTTCCTGTTTAAATGTTCATAGTGACCCCACAGGAGTAGGCACTAATGTCATCCCATTTCGTGGATGAGGAGAATGCAGCTCAAAGAGGTCTTATAACTTGCAGAAGTGGAAGCAAAATAGAGTCAGCGGTTCTGTCTTCCAGGTCTTTAGTACAGACCACGCCTCCAATATCATACTCTGGGAAAAATCAATTGAGGCAGTGTCGATGACAATGGTGGCGGTGATGACAACGATAATAATTGGGTTTACACATTTTGACTCAGAGCCTTTGAGGTAATTGCCTCACCTCTGGCAGTAATGGGGTGGCTGCGATACTCTGGGTGCTACGAAGTCCAGGGGAACAAGCCAGACCACATCTTCTCTTGCTCTCTCTCGGGGAAGAAGAAGTTGTTGCTCAGGAGGTTCATGGCAAACCTCCCCTTCATCTCACTAGCTGGGTCACTTGCTGGTTTCTGCACCAGTCGTGGGCAGGAGGGTTACTTCTAGATCTACAGATGTTATTCTGGAGCAGATCAGGATCGACTTTCCCTGGGACAAGAGTTGTTGTGAAAGGAGAGGTGGGATACCTGTCAAAGAGGAAGAAGGGGAAGGCCACCTGCCCCTCCCACTACCTCACAGGGTTCTGTTGAATGAAAACCTTGGACATATGAAAGGCAACAGAGTTGAGCAAGGAAGAATGCACAAATCTGGCAGTTTCCAGAACCCGAATAGGTTCAAAATGACTTCATCTCACCATGTGGCCAGGTCATATTTATCACCAATGAAAAGGAAGTGACAGAAAATAAGTGTGATGCAGAAGCGGGCCTATCTATTTTGAGTATGGTCTGAATAGTTGGCTCTGTGATTGGCTGGGGGTCAGATATTACAGTCTGTTGACACATCAGGTTAGGTTGCAGTTCACAATGTAAGGACAACCATCTAGGCTGAACTTAAAATATGTATGGAGGCACCCATAGGCCAAACTTAATTGAACACGACTTTTAAGGATTAGCAGAGAAAAAGTCTCTGTCATGTAGTGACAATATAAGATTCAAGAATTCCCTGCCTTCCTCCCTTCTAAGAGAGATAACAAACGTGACCATTTCCCTAATCTTCTAGTTCTGTTTCATACAGAAAAAAAAAAAAAAAAAAAGGTCTGGCATTGTAGAGAGGAGACTAAGGCAAATGAAGGCCCCTTCTCCCAGAAGCTGAAGGAGGCTAGGGACAGGAACTGCTCTCCTGTGGCCAGGCAGACGGAAGAAGTAGATTACTAACAGGCCTAGATTTCTAAAGTTTCTTACTATTCACCAATTAAAACCATGTCACGAAGCTAGGCATGGTGGCTCATGCCTATAATCCCAAGTGACTCCAGATACTGAGGCAGGAGGATCGCAAGTTTGAGGCCAGCCTCTGCAAATTAGTTAGACCCTGTCTCGAAATTATTTTTTTAAAAAATTAAAGGACTGGGGATGTAACTCAGTGGTAAAGCATTCTTGGGTTCAATCCCCAGTACCAAAAATACATACATACATAAATCAAACCGTGTCACATCAAGAACACAGTTTTGACACATTTTTAAATATTTGTTACCATAATTGGTATTTACAGTCATCCAAAGTCAAACTGGAAAAAATGATAAAATGTAACTGAAATGTCTTAAATGCAGCATTAAGTCTATATGAGAAAAGAAATTTAATATATTAAAACGTGAAGTGTTAGTAGATTAGGAAGTTCACTAGATTTGTCTTTGGGGGAAGTCTGAGGCATTCCCAGAGAGAGAGGAAATTCAACTCAGGACAAGTGGGATTCTCGATAAAAGTCACAGAAATGAATTTAAGGACATGTTCAGTTAGAGGCCCAGAGATTAATTCAGGAAAGCAGATACACATCCCAGGGAGAGTGTGGGCCTTCTTAGAGTGAAGAATGCTTTGGGGGTTCCCAGGCTCTTAAAGGAAACTTGGTAAGGGGTGAGCATGGGAAGGGACATGGGGTACCATCAGTCTGGTGATCACAAAATGGTTTTTTGTGGTCTGACAACTTTCCAAGATCCTAACACTGACATGATCACCATTATCTGATCAGTAGACAACATTGAAAAGTGCCTGGATTGTAGGTTTTAAAAAATATCCTATCTCTCTTTGCTTAATCAATTTATTACAGTGCAAAGATAATTTTCACAAGTGAATGAATTTATAGTAACTCTGAGATTGTGAGCGAAGATCCATAGATTTTTCCAGAAATTTGGAGTGACAGGCCTAGGAGAAGAAATGACTTGGGAGGAAGGGTATGTGGAACTTCAGCGTGGCACTCAGGTTAATTTCCTTGTCCTTACTATTGTTTTCTTTCTACCTTTTATTTATTTTATCCTACCTCATATTCTAGAATTCCCTTTTAAATTTAAAATTTAGATAACTGTCAATTTCAGACAAAAGTTTTTTTTTTTTTTAATTCTTAGGCCAATCAGCTCTGGGAAATGTATAAGTTACCCTATGAAAAGATTATGCAAATCGTGTTTAAATATGGGTCAGAAAAATAAGCACAATGAAAAGAAGAAACTAAAGAAATTAAGAAGAAAAAAATTAAGCCTAAAATCTTTCTTAACTCTTCATTCCTTTAATTATACAAAGGTGGGAAGACCCCTTCTGACTGGGCAGATTGCTTTAAAAAACCAAAAGCAACATGACTGCCCTCAGCTGGGCATGGTGGCCTGTACCTCTAATCTCAATTATTCAGGAGGCTGAGACAGGAGGATAGCAGCCTGGACAACTTAGCAAGACCCTGCCTCAAAACAAAAAAATTTAAAAACACCTAGAGATATAGATCAGTGATAGAGACTTGCCTGGTGTGCACCATGTCCTGGGTTTAATCCCCAGTACTGTTAAATAAATAAATAAGCAAATAAAATAAAACACATGACCTGTCTTTAGTGGGATCCCAGAGAGGGTTGCAGTGATGACCAGGCTGTGGACTACAATGCCAGAGGTGCTTCAGTTCAAATCCTGGCTCATTCGTTTACTACAAGGGTATCTGAGTACATTTTCTGTTGCTTGTATAATATACCTGAGGTTGGATAATTTATAAAGAACAGAAGTTGATTAGGCTCATGGTTCTGGAGGCTGGGAAGTGCAGGAGCATGACTGCAGCATCTGCTCAGCATCTGGTTGGTCTTCTCGCTGCATCACAACATGGCAGAGAGCATTGCCTGGTGAGATAGAGCAAAAACTCCCATCTCCCTTCCTCTTCCAATAATTCTGTTAATGCTGTCATGGGGCTCTAACCTCATGATCCTCGTCCTCATCTAATCCTAATTACCTCCCCAAAGCCTGCCTCCAAAACCCATTTAGCATGTGAATCTGGGGGTTCACCTTCAACATGTGAACTCTAGGGGGACTCTTTTAAACCATAGAACTGGGTAACAAAAGCAGTTCATTTCCTCTCTCTGAGCCTCCAAGACTGAGGTCATCCCACAGGACCATGTGCAGATGATAAGAAATGTCATAAGCAGTCCCTGGAGAGCAGCAGGCACTAGCCATACTAGTGGCCATTGCAGTCCTGTCTCTTCTGGGCTAGCTGAATGGCTTTGGTTAAACAAATCATTTAAATCTCTCCTGGCCTTTATTTTCTGAGCTCGTAAACTTCCTTGATTCTATTAGAAGGCATATATGTGAGAGAAAAATGATCCAGGCAAGCAGGGTCATGTTTTCTCAAATTGATTGCAAGTTTATTCTTTCACCCTGCTTCAGTTGTGCTGATAAATGGGGCCTAAGGAGCTATAGAACTTGATCGCCTGAAGTTATAAGGCATTTTTTCTTGAAAGTTTCCATTGCTCTGTTTAAGTCCCTGAAAAATCACTGTGACTTTAATTTAAGCAAGCTAATCTGCTTCAGAAAGCTAAGGAAGTGTTAGAGAAATTGTTTCTAAAATGTTTCTGCTTTTTTAAAAAATACTTAAACATTTTTAACATTTTAACAATACTTTTCATATAGACAGGAAAGGACTTTTCCTCTACTCTCTTGGGTTCTGTGGCTGGGCCTGAGATTTAAACTTATAAAAAGCAGATTAAGAGAAGAAAAGCATATAAATTTTATTTAATGTGAATATTTTTATGTGAAAAATACTCAGAGGTCTTCATATGGATTTTAATCAGCTTTTGTGTCACTGTGGCCAAAATACCCAACTTAGAGGAGGAAAGTTTATTTGGGGCTTACAGTATTTATTAGAGATCTCAGTCCATAGATGGCTGATTCCATTGCTCTGGGCCCAAGGTGAGGCAGCACATCATGGGGGAAGGACCCAGTGGAGGAAGACTGCTCAGCTCATGGCAGTACTAGGAAAGTGTGTGTGTGTGTGTGTGTGTGTGTGTGAGAGAGAGAGAGAGAGAGAGAGAGAGAGAATGGGAGAGAGAGAGAGAGAGAGAGAGAGAGAACAAGGGATTCCAGAGAAGATGTATATGACCTCACCCCACTGACTCGCCTCCTCCAGCCACATTCCACCCGCCTACAGTAGCCACCCAGTCAGTCCATTCAAACTAGGATGGACTCTCATGATCTAATCGTTTCACCTTGGAATATTCCTGTATTAACAGGAGCTTTGGGGGACACATCCTATCCAAAACATAATGCTATATAAGAAAAGGAACATGCAGAGATGTGAATAGATCTGAGAGCTTATATATCTTTTGTTATGGTTTGGATATGAGGTGTCCCCCAAAAGCTCCCATGTGAGACAATGCAGGAAACTCAGTGGAGAAATGATTGGGTTGTAAGAGTCTTAACCAATCAGTGAATTAATGCCTGATGGGATTAACTGAAGTGGTCGGGTGTGGCTGGAGGAAGTGGGAATTGGGGCATGGCTTTCGGGTATATATTTTGTATCTGGAGAGTGGAGACCCTCTCTCTCTCTGCTTCTTGACGATGTGAGCTGCTTCCCTCTGCCACCCTCTTCCACCATGATGTTCTGCCTCACTTTGAGCCTGGAGGGATGAAGTCGGCCTTCTATGAACTAAGACCCCTGAAACCATGAGCCCTCAAATAAACCTTTCCTCCTCTGTGATTGTGCTGGTCAGATCATTTAGTCACAGCAGCGAAAAGCTGACTAAAACATCTTTTCTTTTCTTTTTTTTTTTTTGACAAAGTAGGGATTAAACTCAGGGCCTCATACATACTAGACAAGCTCTCTACCACTGAGCTACATCCCTAATCTGTTTAGATGCCTTTTTAATAAAGAAGGTAATATTATAACCAAGTCCACATCATCCTCACCATTTAGGTCAAATTCCTTAAAGCTCTTGTTGTTGCATAAAATTAAAAGCCCGGTGCTACTTATAGATAAGGTCAGAGTGAAAATCGCAATTTTCCAGGTCAGTTATTTCAAGACCTTTGTCATTGGCCATACTGACATCTACACACCTGCATTCTCCATGCTCCTTGTCAGTTCACAAAGCAGAACAGACTGTAAAATATCTGATATAATAGGCCTGTGGTCTGGCTTGGCATTTATGAGGCTTGATTTTCTCCCCTAACCAAGTAGTCCAGATTTTTGGTCTTCTCATTTATAATTTTTCAAGCTGAGAGGATTCATCAGGGGAGCAATTGAACTATCCCAGTTTGCACAAGGGTGGCCTGTGACACAGCTGAAACATCTGGTGATGGGCAAATGTTTGTGCTAGAATGACTATGACTTCCCTGGGTGGGTGGGTGTGGCAGGATGTTTGAAGATGCCGCCTGTGGAATCAGACCACAGCATTGATTTGACCTTGGTAGGTCACCAAAGAAGAATCCAGCGCCATTTCTGGGTTTGTTTGTTTGTTTTGTGGTAATGGGGATTGAACCCCGGGCCTTGTGCATGCAAGGCAAGCACTCTACCAACTGAGCTATATCCCCAGCCCTATTTCTGTTTTGAATAAAAAGGAAAAAGTTCTTTTGCAATGATGTAACTTGCACTGTTGGAGACTTCCCAGCCGAGGCCTCAGACCTGGTGATCAGAAAATTCCAGTTCCAGCCTTTTAGCTGATGCACATAGAAAAGAGACAAGCTGCCCCAGAGGGGGTCTTTCTCAATGTGCACATTCGTGTTGTTATCGTAATAAGCCATTATACTTGGGGTGGGCTCATTAGGTAGCACTATGTAACTAGAACAATGGTGAAGCTTGGAACCTCTGCCTGGAGTAAATATTTTAGCACTGAGGCTCATGATATTTGAAATAGGACTAAACACATTTCTAGGGTGTCAACTACCTGGTCTAAATTTCAAAAAGTTATTTTCAAAGAAGAGTTATCGTGCAGATTGTGCCATTTGGCTGTGATGGTCCTCAGCTTACAGTGGGCTTAGATCCTGATAAGCCTATCACAATTTGAAAACAGCATGTGGAAAGTTCATTTAACACACCTAACCCACTGCATGTCCTAGCTTAGCAACACAGCACACTGGAGGACATCCTTGGTTTCTTTCCCCTCTCTCTTTGGAAAGATCAAATTCAAAATGTGATACACAGTTTCTGCTGAGCGTGTGCAGCTTATGTACCACTGTGAAGTTGACAAATTGAAAAGTTGAAGCGCTCCTCCGTCAGGGACCATCTATATTAACTTCAGGGGTTAATACACCTGACCTCTGTCTGGGGGTTGAAACCTGGGAGAGAAGCCATGTGCCTCACCAGGTGGGTCAGAGCACAGATGTGATGTGGCAGCCAGAGACCACCATGGCTTCCACACCTTTTAAGAGGCAAGGGAGGCTGGGTGCGGTGGCACATGCCTATAATGCCAGTGGTCTGAGAGGCTGAGGCAGGAGCATCATGAGTTCAAAACCAGCCTCAGCAACTCAGTGAGGCCCTAAGCAACTTAGAGATCCTGTCTCAAAATAAAAAAGGCTGGGGAGGTGACTCATTAGTTAAGCATCCTGGTACCCCCCCCCCAAAAAAAGGGAGGGGATCCCAAAGTCCCCATGGACCCCAAGTGAAGCACTTACCACTCCTGCTTCTGGAGTCTTCCCCTGGCCTCTAGAGAACAACTCTCCTGTTCCCTCCCTCCCTCAGGCTCACCCTTAGAAGGTTCACTGCGCCCCCACCTCAACATGCCACAGTCACTCAAAGCTCCCGTGTGGTTCCTCTCCTCTTTTACTGAGCTCTAAACCTTAAGGCTGAGGGGAAATTCATATTCTGGCTTCACTTGCTTTTAGCTACTTGCTTTGAGTTGACTTATACAGCACTGATTTTGGAGGCCACTGAGCCGAGTAACATACAATCAACACTCCACTAGCTTTGCTGTAGATTTGCCTCTAACGTGTGGGTCATAGCAATAACGGGTGCCTAGGTTATTTTTCAAGGACTTGAAGGCCACCATTGTTGAAGCCACTGACTCCTCACGGACCTGTGCAGGTGTACAGTGAGTGACCTTTTGATGTCAGAGGGCTGAAAACTCTGCCCTCAGACCATGCGAAGGCCACTTTTTCTGAACGTGTGTCATGCGTGGACCACCAATGATTTCACCTCCAATCAACTTTCCTCGTGCCTTAGATCACTCTGCTCCTTTATCCCAGGAATACTGCAAGTCCCCTGTCCTTGGAAAGGCAGAATTGACACTTGGAATTCCCTGTTCATGCTGAACTTCATGAGTAACTGTCTTTTGCAAAACTCATCATTTCAATGTTGGACATGGGGCATGACAAGTCAAATGGACCTGGCTCCGTAACACACACATTTGGTTCTCTGTCCACAGTTTGTGCACACAGAGCTCCTAAAACTTTTGGAATCTCTGAGTGTTGGGAGATTTGTTATTTCTTATGTGGTTATTGTTGTTCTTTTATCCACCAAATCTTTTGTTATTTATAAAGAGCCCCTTTTTTATCACACTTGAGTTTATGCTCACGCTTAGGCTAGGGAGCCTCAGGATGGACTGGTGACTGGAAAAAAGTGTTTAAAGGGCTGGGACTGGAAGTTCCTCCAGAAGGCAAAGGGACTGGAGATTGAGCTCCTAAACTATGTGGAGCTCTCCAGCTGGTGACCACATGGAGGGACTGGGAGACTGTGGGCCTGGAGAAGCCAAGGAAGCTACACACCCATCCCTGCCTTGGGTCTCTTCCACTTGGCTGTTTCCTGGTTGTATCCTTTATTATAAAACAAACAAAAAACCCCAGCAAACTGTTTTCCTAAGCTCTATGAATTGTTCTTGTGAATTATCAAAACTGAAAGAGGACATCATGGGAACCCCTGAATTACAGGTGGCCAGGGAGAAATGTGGGTAACTTGGGCCCCTCATTTGCACCTGACATCTGAAGTTGAGGTAGTCTTGTGGGCCTTTAACTTGTGGAATCTGACATTAATTCCAGGAAGAGGGTCTTAAAATTGAATTGTTGGACGCCCAGTTGGAGAATTGAGAATTGGCGTTAGACAAGGCACCATTTGGTGCCGAAAGAACCCAAGAACCTAAGGTCAGCCTGTCCCCAAATGGAATTCTGATCATGCCCTCCCTTTTTTCCTCTTTTGGTAGTTCTGGCCCAATGACTACCACTGCTTCTACCCAATACTTTAAGTCCAAATCCTAAGAGGCTCCTCCCTCCCCTTGGTGATTCTTTTAACCCCTCCCTGTGTGAATCCACAGTGTGTGATGTGGTTTCTCTTCCAGATGGCTCTCAGATCTATCCAGGCCACCATCATCTCTCAATCTAGGTAAATTACCTTTCAATACAATGATTGCCGCAGCCTCCCATCAGGTTCACCCCCACCGTCTCTGCCCCCAGCAATCTATTCTTCCTTCGTATCCAGAATGGTCTTTTTAAAACTTATTCCTGGTTTTTCACACCCAGTATTCAAAACTCCTCAATGGCTTCAAGGTAGAGTAGCTGACCCCTCTCTACCTTGTATTCTTTGGCTGGTGTTACCCTTCTGTCTCTCCTCAGGCCACAAGGGCCTTCTTACAGTTCTTCCCCTCCATGATGCTTCCAACACAGAGCCTTGAATGGGCTGGAATTTCTTCCCTCCAGTCCTGTTAACTTCCAAGATTCCACTCTGTGCCAGAGTGGCTGAGTTTGTATAATACTGGTGTCCTCCAATACACGGAGAGCTCCATGAGGGTGGGGACCTTTAACATTTCCAAAGAGAGGAGGGTGGGCTGAGGCTGGGACCAGGGCACTTGCACACCCCTGGGAGTGATGCCTACTTAACTTCTATGACCTAAGCACCTCACTTTTCGCCTCTAGTCCTGGCCCCAGAGTGGAATGGACATGTCTCTAATGATGGTGGTACAAAGAGTCACCCACAATCTCAAAGTCTCTTTGAAGTTCTGTATTTTTAAACTACTTTGTGAATTTTATATTGCACTTATTGAATTTTATATTGATGCATGATGCATCAATGTTTATTTAAATGTAAAAACATTGTCTTCCTCACCAAATCCTGCAGTTGTTCTAGGAAGGTATGCTAGATGTATCTTGAACTTCTTTTAAGTCCCACACACAGTTGAGATGCAAATATGGAGATCTATATAGGGCACAAAATGACCAGCAAGATTCCATCAAAGGAATCAGCACGGCCCCTTTCTCATGAAACCACCCCAGATCAGCCTTATTAATAAATCTTTCCTTTAACTAATGGGTTCAAATCCCACCACAACCAAACTGTGGGGCTTAAGCCAATGAAAAAAACTTTCTAGGTCTTTATATCCCATATGTAGAATAGGATAAAATGATTTCTACCTTACAAGGTTGTTCTGCAAATCTGATGGCTCATGAAGATCCCTCAGCACTGATGGGGTATTCAGTGGGTGCTCAACAAATATTAGCTATTAATATGATCCTATCATAACCTTCCACTCATCATCTCTTTTATCAATTCCCTCCCCTATGGAGATGCTTAAAACCCACCCCTTTAAATATGTCAAAACATATTTAGCTAAGCCTCAGTTAAACAACCTGGGCAAGTGAGCTTTGCGTTTTTATGTTTCTTGATTAGTTAATGAGTGCATCAATGTTTCTGGATCTCAACTTTTTATATAACTAACGTACAGTCATCCATCTAGGTTAATTAACAGTTCCCACAGTGTGCTCCCCAGAGCCCAGCATCAGCATCTCCTGGTTAGAAACATTTTCAGGCCCCACCCAGACGTCCTGAATCTGATTGTGGGAATGGGGAGCCGAGATCTGCTCCGACTAGCCGGCCCAGTGGTTCGGATGCGCGCTCGTTTAAGGTAAAACTGGCCTTAAATCAAAAACAAAACAAAAATACTACTTTTGGAAGTCTCAAAATTCCCAGATACTATGAGGCGCTCATCCACCCTTCCACATCCCAGGCTTGGCTTTGGCCCTTCAGGGGACTGTCGCGGCCTCGGATCGGCAGGGCGACCGGATCGGGAGCCCACTCCCGGCGGGCGAGGTGGTAAAGTTGCCGACTGTGGCAAAAGCGTCAGGCGGCATTGGGAGGCAGTGTGCGCCACGTGGGTGCCAGCACCCGCAGTGCCCCCCTCTGCTGCTTCCCAAACCAGCCCAGACCGCGGACTCGCGGGCGGGACAAGGGGAGGGGCGGGGACGTGCTCGCCAGCCTGGTGCGAATGGCCTCCCGCAGCTCTGGACTGGCGGCTGCTTCTGCTTCCCGCTCGCCCAGGCAAGATCTCCGCCTCAGATGTGACCCAAGCCCACCCCGTGCCGCCACTGGGCAGGTAGGTGGGGGCTACAGTTCCAGAGGCGAGCGCGCAGATTGGATCCCGGGGCGCCCTTGAATTGGGGGAAGGGATGCACCCCTCGCTTTTGGGCGGCGCAGGACCTGCAGCTTTCCGGCTTCCGATAGGCAAGTTTCCCTTAATTGTTCGCCTGTAACAGGGACTCCCTAGGCCGATGACAGTCAGGAGGAAGATCCTCCCCCAGAAGACAGAGCTGTCAGGTCAACTTCATGGGCAGGAATACTTTGTCCACACTCTGTTCTCTGAAAGTTGAGCGCAAGTTCTCCACTCCAGGCGCTCCAAAGGTGGGACAGACCCGAGTCCCGCAGGAAAGGAGTGGAGGAAGAGGGGGACCGGGAGCCTGTGACCTTCAGAAATCCTTCTCTCACTTTCCAAAACACTCTTCAAGGTGCTGTGGTGGCAGCTCCTCCCCGCCCCTGACCCTCCCCCTGGCAGGTTCAACGCCAGAGCCGCCCCAGGCCCTCATCCTCCTCCCACTGCGTCCTGAGCAGTAGCAGCTAAAAGCTGGTGGTTTCCGAGTGCGTTCTCTTCTCGAGCCTGGGTCGACTGGCGACCGGGCCAGTGAGCCCCAGCGCGCGCTGTGCACACCTTCAACTGCACAGGAAGATGTTTCGAGAGAAGTCTTGAGCCGGGTGTAAGCGGCAGGACAAGTCCGGTGCCCGGATGGTGTCATGGAGTCTCCCGAGACGCAGCTGCAAAGTTCGGAGGCGCCAAGACCTGTGCGGTTTGCAGAATCCTCGCCCGCGGAGGGGCAGTCGTCCCCAGAGGTCCTCTGCGTGGAGGGTGGCACTTCGGAAGCCTCGAGCCCTGAAGTTCAGTTCGAAGACAGGCCCCTGTCACCGAAGGAAGAGGCAGCCCTTCCAGAGCAGGAGCCGCTGCAATGCCGCCGTCCTCGCACGCGCTCCTTCTCTTTGCCAGCAGACCCCATTCTGCGGGCTGCCAAGTTCCTGCAGCAGCGTCAGCAGCAGCAGCAGGCCCTTCGGCTGGGCGTGGAGAGCGGTGATCGAGCTGAGGACGCCCTGCTCAGCCCCAGCGACTGCTGCAAGAAGCGGGTGCAGTTCGCCGACTCACTGGGGCTGAGTCTGGCCAGCGTGAAGCACTTCAGCGAGGCAGAGGAACCACAGGTGCCAACCGCCGTGCTCTCGCGCCTCCGCAGCTTCCCCATGAGTGCAGAGGATCTGGAGCAGCTCGGGGGCCTGTTGGCTGTGACGAGGTCGCCCTCGTCCCTCCCGGCGCCGCCTCCACGACTCCGGCCCCTCTTCCAGCTCCCGGGACACAGCGTAGCTGCAGAGCGCCTGAGGCAGCAGCGTGTGTGCCTGGAGAGCGTGCAGTGCTCGGCTCCCTCGGGCACGGAGCTGACGGGCTCTGGTAGGGTGCTGGGTTGCCCGGGGCCCAGGGCTGTGACTGTACGCTATACCTTTACAGAGTGGCGCACATTCCTGGATGTGCCAGCGGAGCTGCAACCAACGGAAGCGCCGTCGGGGGCCTCTGAACCAGGGTCTGGGGATGCTAAGGAGGAGCCTGGCGCAGAGCGCTTTCACTTCTCGCTGTATTTACCCCCGGGCCTGCAGCCCAAGGAAGGGGAGGATGTCTCCGTCCACTTTGCAGTCTGCTACCGCTGCGAGCAGGGCGAGTATTGGGACAACAATTCCGGAGCTAACTACACACTGCGCTACGTGCCCTCCTCGAATCAGCTCTGAGCCCCAAGCGCTTCTGAGGACCAAGGGAAGGGTTGACCACCACAACCGAGCTCAGGCAGCTCCTCCCGAGGAACTCGCTGGGACGCTTTGATGAGCGTCGTCAATCTGGAGTGAGCCGGGCGCGGAGCGAAAGCAGGGAACCGCTATATCGTAAAGAGGAATCCCAGGCAGATTCAGGAGCGAGCACTGGGCAATGCTCCGACCTTCTCTGGTCTCAGTGCTTCCACGTTTCTAGTTGACCTTTAGAATTCCCAGCCTGCCTCAGATTGGGAAGAAATTCCCAAGTCCCGGAGCAGAAACTCCAAGAAAAAGGCTCTCAACTCCTGATCACGACTCTGTAACTACGGCTCCACGACTTGTTTTTAACAAGAGATGTCGTGTTTTCACCCTTGTAACTCGATGGAGACCAGAAGGAGAAGGACAAAGCGCCCTACCACCGCGCACCATGGGAAGGTGCCCGCGTGGAAACTAAATACCCCAGTCTGTTTCTCAGAGAAAACTGGGTGGGGGCTGGGTCACACTGTCCTTTTCTTTCAAATAGCATCTGGGAAATGATTGCTCAGACTTGTGTGATTGTGTACAAATGTTCTTTTACGAAGTAAAGGTCACTTGCACACCCTCTTAGGCTGTACTTTACATTTTAGCTCAGAGTGCTTGGGGAGGCCTTGGCAGTCAGGAGACTTCACCCAGCTGATGACATGCGCACTTTAACAACTGTTAAGTCTTATTCACAAATTCCCCTCTCTGGTGTAGAAGGGCCCAGCTACCCCAATTGTGCAAAAATGCTCTTTGAAATGTTTTGTAGAAATCGTTCTATCCCCCTGCCATAATAAGATGTTTGTAGAATTAAAATGCCAGGGTAATGCAGTAGGCCTTAGCTGTGAGCTTCAAGGACCTGTCACGCTCATCCCAACCTCCTTTGTACAGACAAAGCACGTAGGGGTGTCATTAGCAGTCAGAGAAGCTGGGCTCTCAGGGGCTGGACTCCAAGTGCAGAGGGTGGGGGATGGCTTTTTGTCCCTCTCAGAGCCACACGGTGTTGTGGTGACTTAATGAATGGTTGAAGAAGCATGCTCTGCGCGCAAATGCTGCTCAGAACCAGATGGGCACCCTGCACTGCACAGGGTCACTCCCTTCCCTGGCTGTGGATGCCAGGGTGATTTGGTCCTGCGTGAACCAGCAGGTGCGCATCCTGGGTGAGGACTAATTCCTTCATACTTTGGTAACCCCTTCTTTGGTAATTTAGACTTTAAAAAAGTTTCCCAGCACAAGGCTAGCATAATCAATTAGTTTTGGAATGGTAATGTTTAAGAAGGGAAGTTTTTGTTTAGAGCAGGGCCATTGGCCCAATTTAGCCCAAAATCTGTTTTGTTTTTACATTTTTAAATAGTTGAACAATTCAGGAGAAGAATACTATTTTGCCATGCGTGAGAACTTCATGAAATTTAAACGTGCATACCGAGAAATAAGGTTTTATTGGAGCACAGCTACACACTTTATTTATGTGTTCTCTATGTTGCTCTCATTCTATCACAGCAGAGTTGGGGAGGTGCAACAAAGACCATATACAAAGTGTAAAATATTTACCACCTGGCCCTTTATAGAAAGCTTGTCAAGTCTTGCTCTGTATTTTAAAATACTATATACTTATGATTAATAAGGCAGCTAACCTTTTATAGAATTTTGCTGCCTTTAAACAAACTTCCTTTGGGCAAAAGTAAAACTGTTACTCTCAGTAATCTTGGTTAGAATAAACATTGAGACACCACAAAAAGTAATTATTACTTTACTGAGGAGGGGAAATCTACCTGCTGCTTTCTTTCACCTAAAATATAATCACTGAAATACAACACCTATCTGGATTAGCATCAAACTACAAAGTCTACCAGATATTCTTTGCCTTTATTATCTATTTTATTTTTAGAGTTGGGGATTTAACCCAGAGTCTGATGCATGCTAAGCATATGATCTACCACAGAACTACACCCCCAGCCTTCTTTGCCTTTAAGTGGAATGTCTACAGTTATAAAAAAATTTAGTTTGAACTTTGGATTGGATTATTCCCTTAAACTATGGCAGTGTTTCCTAGGGTTAAGTAATCAGGGAGAAATTTTTAAAAACCAATTTATTGACAGAAAGCCACCAGAAGTTAATGAATTATAATTTGTAGTTGAAGCAGACTTTAAAAATGGTCACATTGATGAAATAATGAATACTAAATCCTTATATACTTTGCAGAATATTTTATAATAATAAAAATAAGCAAGTGATTAGAGTGATATCATTTTTCCATTATTAAAAACAAAAGCAATCAAAATATTCCATGAAATGTCCAGAAAGTCTCAGGTCTGATATAAAATTTCTTAAAAGTGCTTTATTACATTAGTAACAACACATAGATAAATACATTATATTTTTATGCATTTGTAAGTACACTTCAGTTGAAAAATATTGATAGTATATATAGCCTATAACAGTTTGAAAATGCTGATTTATATATTCATAATACATTTAAATGTTCATAATACACTTTTAAAGATTTTTATTAATTAAAATTAAGTTAGCCTGGCATGGTGGTACATATCTATAATCCCTAACCCTACCCTGAGGTAGGAGGATCTCAAGTTCAAAGCCAGCCTCAGCAACTTAGCGAGGCCCTAAGCAACTCAGTGAGACCCTGTCTCTAAATAAAATACAAAATAGGGCTGGGGATGTGGCTCAGTGGCTGAGTGTCCCTGAGTTCAATCCCTGGTTCCAAAAAAAAAAAAAAAAGAGAGATCCTAGTTGCTTCCTTCAGGGTAAATGAGCCTGTGGATCACTGGATCAGGGAATATTGGATATAATGTGTATCTAAAAAATATCTGGATCTGTGACTGGAAATCATGCAGTTTGTATGGAATGAAATTCCTCCTGGAGAGCCCCAGGTTCATTAAGCAAGGTGGGTAGCCTGTTTTCAGACTTAACTAGGGAGCCTGGGATTCTGCTGAGGGAGTCCAACAGTGGACTTTGGAGCTTACTGAGCTCTTGGGACACCAGACATCTCTGTCCACCAGGAGTAAGGGCCATGACTCAGGCAGCTTTCCCAAGGCAACTGGGGGGAGAGTCATTATAACTCACCAACCAGAGGACTTTCTATTCTGACCATCCCTCCATGTGCTCTGACTTTCCTCCTGCCCTAACACAGGGTCAAGGGCGTCCCTGGAATGCTGTGACTCTTGATTCTGTCCACAAGGTGTCTGATCACAATGAAGCAGAGCCTTCTTGTTCATGACATCTTTGAATGAATGGTGTTGAACTTTTCATGCATCACCTTATGAGTTTTCCATATTTCAGCTTTTTAGCCCAATAGTTTTTTTCCATATTTTATTGGTACATTATAGTTGAACCTAATGTTGGGATTTGTTGTTACATATTTGTACATGCACACATTATAACAATGTAATTTGCCAATGTCATTCCCCAGTACTTCCCCTTTCCCTTCCCTCCTCCCTCCACCCAGTCCCTTTCCTCTACTCTACTGATCTCCCTTCTATTTTCATGAGGTCTCCAACATTTCTTTTCCCTTTTCCTCTTTAGCTTCCACATATGAGAGAAAACAGGCAACCATTGACCTTCTGAGTTTGACTTATTTCACCTAGCATAATTTCTCAAGTTCCAACCATTTTCCTGCAAATGACATGATTTCATTCTTCTTTATGGCTGAATAAAATTTCATTGTGTTTATATACCACATTTTCCTTTTCCATTCATCTGTTGATGGGCACCTAGATTGAATCCATAGTTTGGATATTGCAAATTGTGCAGCTGTAAACATGGGTGTGCATGTATGATTCTTTAGAATAAATACCGAGGAGTGGTACAGCTGGGTCATATGGTTGTTCCATGCCTAGTCTTCTGAGGAACCTCCATGCTGGTTTCCATAATGGTTGTACTAGTTTATATCCCAACAACAGTGCGAAATGTTCCTTTTTCTCCACATCCTCTCCAACATTTATTACTGTTTCTTTTCTTGCTGACTGCTATTCTGATTGGTGTGAGATGAAATCCTGGTATAGTTTTGATTTGCATCAAATGATGTTGAACAAGTTTTAAATATTTGTTGGCCATTTGTATTTCTTCTTTGCAGAAGGGTCTGTTTAATTCATTTTCCCATTTATTAATTGGGTCATTTGGGGGGTTTTTTGGTCTGAGTTTTTTTAGTTCATTATGTATTTTAGATATTACTCCTCTGTTATAAGAGTAGCTAGTAAAGATTCTCTCCCGTTCTATAGGTTATTTTTCTTCACATTCTTAACATTTCCTTTGCTGTGCAGAAGGTTTTTAATTTGATGCTCTCTCATTTATTAACTTTTGGCATTATTTCCTGAGCATTAGGATCCCATTGAGAAAGTCATTGCCTGTGCTTGCATGCTGGATTGTAAACCCTATGATTTCTTCTAGGTATTGTATAGTTTCTGGTCTAATTCTTAGGTCTTTGATCCATTTTGAGCTGATTTTCTGTGCAGGGTGAGAGATAAGGGTCTAGTCTAATTCTTCTACACATGGATTACCAGTTTTCCCCACACCGTTTGTTTAAAAGGCTGTCTCTTCTCCATCGTGTGTTTTGGCACCTTTGTCAAGGAGAAGATGACTGTATTTGTATGGTTTTGTTTGTGCGTCTTCTGTTTTGTGCCATTGGTCTATGTGTTTCTTTTTGTTACTGTAGCTCGGTAGTGTAGTTTGAAGTCAGGTATTGTGATACCTCAAGCATTGCTTTTTTTTTTTTTCTTTTTTCTTTTTTGGCTTAGATTTGATTTGGCTATCTATTCTGGGTCTTTTATTCTTCCAAATGAATTTAAATTTTTTTTTCTATTTCTGTGAAGAATGTCATTGGTATTTTGATGGAGATTGATTTGAATCTGTATATTGTTTCGGTGGTATGACCATTTAAACTATATTAATTCTGCCTATCCAAGAACTTATAGGAGATCTTTTCATTTTGCATCTTCTTTAATTTCTTCCTTCAGTGTTCTTTAATTTTCATTGTAGAGGTCTTTTACCTCCTTGGTTAGATTTACTTCTAGGTATTTTATTTATTTATTTATTGAGGCTATTGTGAATTGAATTGTTTTCCTGATTTCTTTCTCAACAGATTCATTATTGGTTATAGGAAAGCTAATGATTTTTGTATGTTGATTTTATAACCTGCTACATTGCTGAATTTGTTTACTAGCTCTAGCAAGTAGTCTTTTGATGGATTTCCTAAGTATAGGATCATATTATCTGCAAACTGTAATATTTGACTTCTTTCTTTCCTATTTTTTGGGGAGTGGATACTGGGGATTGAACTCAGGGGTGCTCAACTACTGAGCCACATCCCCAGCCTTAGTTTATATTTGATTGAGAAACAGGGTCTCACTGAGTTGCTTAGCACCTTGCTTTTGCTGAGGCTGGCTTTGAACTTACAATCCTCCTGTTTCAGCCTCCCAAACTGCTTGGATTACAGGCATGCACTACTGGGCCCAGCTTCTTTCCTATTTTAAATCCCTTTTATATCCTTTTCTTGCCCAGTTGCTCTGGCTAGAATGTCTAGCACTATGTTAAATAGGAATGGTGAGAGTGGATATCCTTGTCTTGTTCCAGATTTTAAAGGAAATGCTTTCTGTTTCTTCACATTGACTATGAGGTTGGCTTTGGATTTTTTGTATATAGTCTTTATGATGTTGAGGTAGGTTCCTTCTATCTCTAATTTCTTCAGTTTTTTTTAAAAATCATGAATGGGTACTGAATTTTGTCAAATAGTCCAAAAGTTTTATATATCTTAGTTAAGATCTTTCATTCTTGAAGTTGTGTATCTCTTTGGAATGTTGTGCCTTGGAACAACTTAACTGAGCCTGACCTGCGACAGGCATTTTTTGTCAGGAGTATGAGGAAAGGACCAGCCCAAGGGAGGATATGCAATGTTCTATTTTTTTTGTGGCATCATGGAACTGGATCAAATGTGCATAACTGGTTTGCACCATGGGACCCAGGTGTGTAGGTTAAAAGAGAGTTAACAATACTGACAAAAGTTGAGCTGTTTGCAGTCGAGCCTTGGCCCAGGTGATCCCTGAGCTGCTGGGGGACCTGCAGGGCTCTTAGGATCAGAGATATGCTACTTTAAGTCATTAGGGAAAAGGGGTGGGAGCAGGGAGCTGACAACCTGGGCTGATCCCAATGATTTGGATTTCCCTTCCCGCAGAGTCGTGCTGGCCATCTCATAGGTAAGAGCCTCTTTTTAAAATGTGCAAGTGAGATTTGCCCAATGACCCTTTTTTTTTTTTTTTTGGTACTGGGGATTGAACCCAGGGGCGCTCGGCCACTGAGCCACTCCCCAGCCCTATTTTGTATTTTATTTAGAGACAGGGTCTCACTGAGTTGCTTAGGGGCCTCGCTAAGTTGCTGAGGCTGGCTTTGAACTCTCAATCCTTCTGCCTCAGCCTCCCAAGTGCTGGGATTACAGGCATGCGCCGCCCCGCCCAGCATGCCCAATGAATCTTATAGAGAAGTCTATTTAAGTTACAAGCCCAGAGTCAGTTCAACTAGAAAATCTGCACATACACAGACCATACATTCATATCTACAGATCTTTCTGGTAAAGTGTAGCCATTTTGGAGTAACTTATAAGACATCTAAGGAAATCGGGACAGTATACGTTCTCCCTGATAGAGTCACTCATCCTGTTCGTATCATTAGTCCCATCCTTTGAAACTTGTTACCTAGTCATTTCCCAGGCACAGGCAGCATCCTAACAAATGCTGAGACAGGAAGTTCAGTCTAAAAATTCCGAATTGAATAAGCAATGAGGGCAGGAGAAACTGAGCCTGAAATAGCGCATCTCCAAATCAAAACCTTCCTGAGCACATGCTGCAGACGACTTTCCATAAGCAGCTACGTGGGAGTCACATTGACAAAGCAAGACAATCCACCCCCAACCCTCAAAGTGCAAATGCACTCCAAGAACCTTACCCCGTAGCTTTTGGCTATTAAATGTGTGATGCGTGCCCTCCCTACCTTCTCACTTATCTGACATTTCCCCCCTCAAGACGGGTTCCTAAATTCTTTAAGGATAACTGGGCATCGACTCATTCTGGCTACTTCTGCTGAGAGGGGGCCATGTTTAGGGGTAGGAAACCTGATGTCTTTTCTCTCTGCCAGGTGGGTGAGGTCAGTCCACAAGTTCATGGTAGAAGGAGTCATTATCTGTTGATCACAATGCCATATATTTTGCAGGAGTTGGGGAACACCAATTATCAATTAGTACTGGGTGGAAACAGGTAAGGCAATACATGAAAATACCACCTAGTATGATTAAAAATAGTCATGAGGAAACCCTTCCACCAAAGAAGGGTGGAAGATGCTAAACAGAGAACTCCCCCAGTTTTGTAAAGATGGGGTTGAGTTCTCCATCTGCAATACCTGAGTTTTAATATCCTGGACAATGTCAGAAATATTGGTAGAATTGTCAGAATTCAAATTCATTTTTAATAATAGCACATGTTTAAACACTGTGCTGGGTTTAAAATAACAAGAGTCATTTGATTTTGAAATGCAATTTGTCAGGTTATTTTGACTTCTGAGTTTAACAGGTCTATTCTTCAGGCCATGTCATTGAGAACCTTTTGTGTATTTAATTAAGGGTTCTTCATGCCAAATTACATCTTAAACCTCTAATGATGGAATGAATGAATAAATAAAAGGCTGGGTATCATATCTACCAGTGAGTATAATTTTAGTTCACCAGTGTTTTAAATCTGCCATGTAAGTGGGATTGGTTAGAGAGGTTGTTCATTGTCCAAGGGAATTCAATTGTGCAACAATTTATCCAAGCAGGAGACACCCATAGCTAAAGATTACCACCATGGAGCCAATAGGTTCCATTTGTAGCAGGCTGTGGAGAATATGTCTTAGGAAGAGTGCACTCAGTAGAATATCTGTCAGTAGCTTTTAAAATTACAGTGTGATGACAGTTAAGATATGGGACAAACCCTACTTGATGAGTGGAATTTGCCCAGTTGTCTCACCTATGATTCCTTTGCTCCCAACATGGGGAGCCTTTTGATGTAATTGCCTAGTTAGAGGAGTGAGCCAAATATTAGATAATACACATTAGTGTACCTAAGATTCATGGGACCCATTTGTGGAATGCATTCCATGTCTAGAGATATTCTGGCTCCTCTAAGTATCACATCTGTCTTTTTGAGAGTGAAGACAGTGGTGAAGCTTGGAGAGGAAATGTCTTCTAGAGGCCACTGAGATGTACCCCATTGAGTCAGAATTTATAGTGTCCATCTGTAGCCCAGCACCCCTCCAGAATATATCTTTGCAGGGCCAGCCAATTCTGTAAAGGGAAACCCACCAGGGCAATCCTGAGGTGCAAGAAAGAGGAATTAAGCCACAGATCCAGCCATCAATCTTATTTATTCCTTGGGCATACTGCCAACTTACAAAACAGTTAGCACCTTCAGTATAATCAAAGCTTAACAGAAGGAGGAAAAAGGCCAAATTAGTTGTGTTTTAGCTCAATGAGTCTTTCACATCTGTTGGAATTGTCATTGCTCTGTCACAAGTTTTATATTTATATTCTGAGTTTGTTCCTCCTCTGTGGCAATATCATTGTGAAGAAAAGGCCCTTTAGGGCCTCCTATGGTCTGGGTTTAAATGTATTCTTTGCCGTAATTCTGAGTCAATGCCTACTGTAAATCCCAATTAGAGCAAAATTCCAAGAATTTTGGAATGTTGAGGAAGGGGGATATTGTATTTATAACTTAGATTTATATTATAGGATTTATAATAGCTCAACCACTGATATTGAGGAAGGGGGTAGAAGGAAGTTTGTGAGTCTTGGGTGGAATTCATGCCCTTGGGTTTCAGTAAAGAGGTACTGTAGATCTTCTATGGGGGTACAGGTAAAGTTGGTAGGGGACTCCTCGGTGTCTCCTTGGGTCATTCTTTTTAATACACAGCTTGACTTAAGAATGATGGATCCAGCTGGAACTTTGACAGCTGTAATGGTAGATAATACCATTAGATGGGGCATAGTTGGGCTTGGGTTGGTGATCTCTACAGCACTTAATTAGAACTTGCATCCCAGGAGGGAATAAGGGTGAAGAAGTCACATGAGTGAAGGTGAGAGCTTGTTCCCTGAATTCCTTTCACGTCTGTTAGAATTATCCTTGCTCTGTCACAAGTTTTATCAACTGAGTTTGCTCCTCCTCTGTGGCAATGTCATTGTGAAGAAAAGGTCCTTGAGGGCCTCTTATGGTCTGGGTTTAAATGTATTCTTTGACACAATTCTGGGTCTAAGCAGTACCATTGGCAACACCTTTTCCAAGGTATGGCTGTTTCCTGACAGAGCTTTTTGAGTTGGTGTTTAAGCGTTTGATTTGTCCTTTCTATTTTGCCTAAAGATTGCCAGGAAGAATGTAAATAACACTTAATGCCTAAGCTTCTTGACACTCGTTGCATTATCTCAGACCCCAAAGATGGCCCATTGTCACATTGGAGAGTCCAAACCTGAGAATAATTTCCTTGAGAAGAGCCTTGATTACTTTGGTGACCCTCTCAGTCCTGGAAGGGAAAGCTTCGGCCTGTCCAGTCAGGAAATCTACCATGACTAATAGATACTTAAATCCCTGGAAGGGAACCATTTGGGTAAAATCTAATTGCCCATGTTCTCCTGGGTAGTGACAAGGTGATTGAACTGGTGAGACTGAACAGGGGGGTCTTTTGCCTTGTGGGTTATATAGGGCACATGTCTCACAGGCCTGAGTTATCCATTCTGTGACCTTGTATAATTCCTGTCCAGTAAATAATTGTACAGAGTTATCATCTTGTCTCTGCCAAAATGACTTGTAAGACTCATGTAAACCTCAAAAGACCTTCCACTAAACATTTTGGGGAAGCTGTATTATTTTATCTAGATGTAGCCATTCACCTGAGTCTTGAGGGTAGCAGTTACTTGCAGACCATTCTTTCTCTTCTAGGGTAAAAATGGGAGTATAAGACCCTTTTGGTGAGGTAGGAATTAGAGAAGCTACTGTCTCTGAGTTTGAAGCAGCTGTTTTGGCCACTGTAGCACCTCGGTTATTGCCTTGGGCAACCTATGTATCTCCCTTCTGAAGTCCCTTACAATGAACAATGGCTACCTCTTTGGGAAAGTGGTCAGCTTCCAATAGTTCCAAGATCTGTGGTCCATATTTTACAGTACTGCTTTTTAGAATTTAGATCTCACCTTTCTCTCCAGATAGTGGCATGTGTGTGTAGAACTAAGAAGGCATATTTGGAGTCAATATGCATTGTAGCTTGTCTTTTAGCTAAAAATTAGTGGTTGTGTCAATGCTATTAGCTCAGTCAATTGAGCTGAAGTTCCTGCTGGCAAGATTTTGCCTCCTTGACCTCCATTAACCATACTATGTAGTAGCCCTCTTTGCGGATTTCCCGCTGAACAAAGGAACTTCCATCTGTGGACCAGATGTGATCTGCATTAAAGAAGGGGGTAGCCTCTAAATCTGTTCTTCTAGCATAAAAGAGATTTATGATACCTATGCAATCATGTGGGGATGGATCTGAAGATGTTTGGGGCCTTGAGAGAAGGGTGGATAAGTTAATAGCATTACATCTTTGTAAAAAAAAAAATTCCTGTTTTTAAAAAACCACACTTGATATCTGGGCAACCAGCTATCAGCGAACCAAAGAGCTTCTTTGGTCTCTAGTAAGAAAGCTATTTCCTGATAGTTGTAAACAGTTAGAGGGCCCCAGAGTTATTTTGGAGGCCTCCTCTACTAGTATGAAGGTTGCTGCTACTGTGTGTAGGCAGCTTGGTCATCCTTCAGCAGCAGGGTCTAGATTTTTGGAGAGATATCCCACAGATTGAGAAACAGGTCCTGTCCTTCTGGTGAGAACGTGTAAGGCCGTTTCCCTTCTTTTAGTTACATAGATTTGAAAAGGCTTGTCTGCCCTGGGCAGTCCTGGAGCAGCGGCAGACAAGAGAGCCTTTTCTGAGTTGTTTCAAAGCAGTTGTCTGAGTTTCTGTCCATATCATTTAGTCTTTCCCTCCCTTTTAATGGCTCGTAAAGGGGTTTTGCTGTATCTTCCTATCCTCAAATCCCAATCTATAATACCCAGTTAAGCCTGGAAAGGCCCATGGTTGTCAGTGGGTTTTGAGGATAGGCAACCCTTGAATAGCCTGAATTTATTCTGGGGAAAGAATTTTAGCTCCTGATGACAAAATGACTTCTGAATAGGTTACTTCTTGTTTGATTAACTGGGCCTTCTTTTGAGATACTCAACATTCTTGATTGGCCAAAAAGTTTAAAATTTCTTCTACGTGGTCTTTTGCAACCTCACGGGATGGAAAACATATTAGAAGATCATCTACATATTGTAAAACTGTCCCATCCTGTGAATCTGGGTCTCTTAAATCTTTGGCTAATGCATCCTAAATAAGTGGGGACTGTCCCTGCACTCCTGGGGAAGTACTCTCCAAGTTACTTACAGGGCCTCCCTGCTCAGTTCTCTCCAATCAAAAGCCAAACAGACAGAGGGGCGTGGGGAGGAAATGTACCAGAATAGAGAGAAAGGCATCTTTTAAATGTAGTACTGAGAACCAATTTGTATTTGGAGGGATCCTACTTAAAGGTATATAGAGGCTAGGTACTATGGGTGGATGGGAATGATGCCTCATTCATTATCCTTAGGTCTTGAACTAGACAACAATCTCCATTACTCTTTTTAACTGCTAGAGTTGGTGTGTTGCAATGAAAGTTACACGGCACCAGGGATCTGTATTTTCAAACTTAGTAATCATGGGCTGAATGCTGGAAAGAGCCTCAGGTTTTAGAGGATATGGTCTCTTGTTGGGGCGATTAGTAGGATCTTCAAGTTTAATCTTGACCTGCAAGGCCATTTTGGCTCTCCCTGACATCCTAATGTCCCATACTTCAGGGTTTGCATTTAATTCCACTGGCATTGCAAAGATACCCTCTGGAGTTTGTACAAAAGCCTGACATATAATAGGTGGTTCCAGAACAATCTGGGCTCCCCTCTTTTCTAATTGATGTCATTTTAGCAAAGGGGCTGGACTGCCAGGCATTACAGGAAGGATTGAGCACATGTCCAGTCGTCCTACATGCCATACACCAGATCAGCGGGGCATGGGGTCTAGGCCTTTCCAGAAATTTCCATTTCCTGCCACAGCCAATAGATAATTGATCTATCAGAGAAAGAAATGAGAACAGAGGAAAGCAGGACATCCTGCTTCTGAGCTTATGTTCTTTGTGCTAGCCGTGAAAGAATGAACTCGAAATGGGTGATGATGAGAAGGGCAAGAAGATTTTCGTTCAGAAGTATGCCCAGGGCCACAGTGGGGAAAGGCGAGGCCAAACTTCCACGGACCAGACAGAAGACAGGTCAGGCTGCTGGATTCTCTCACAAGTGCCAACAAGAACAAAGGCAGCGCCTGGGGAGAGGATGCGCAGATGGAGTTTTTGTAGAATCCCCAGAAGTACGTCCCTGAAGCAGAAATGATCCTCACTGGCATTAAGAATGGAGAAAGGGCAGACTTAATAGCTTACCTCAAAAAAGCTACTAATGAGTAACAGCCACTGCCTTCTTTCTTACCAAACAGAAATGTCTTGTGGCTTTTTATATTTTATTTTTTTATTTTTATTCTTTTTGGAACTGGGGATTGAACTCAGGGGCACTTGGCCACTGAGCCACATCCCCAGCCCTATTTTGTATTTTATTTGGAGACAGGGTCTCACTGAGTTGCTTAGGGCCTCACTAAGTTGCTGAGGCTGGCTTTGAACTCTCGATCCTCCTGCCTCAGCTTCCTGAGTCACTGGGATTACAGGCGTGCACCACTGAGCCCAGCTGTTTTGTGGCTTTTTAATGTGCACTATCATATAATTGATGTGATACACTAGAATTCTGATTGTGAATGAATGACAGAATACTTTTGTTGGACAGTTCTGACTTAAGTAAACTTGATGTGTAGTTAGATTAATATTTTGATTATAATCCCAGTTCAGCAAATTCCATCACTGTTTTCCCTTTTTAAAATCATGGTTGGACCTACTTGGTAATGTTTGATGCTTCACAAAAATGGTGAATGCCATCTCAATACTAGGTTTTTTTTTTTGTTTTTGTTTTTTTTGTTTTTTTTTGGAACCAGGGATTGAACTCAGGGACACTCGGCCACTGAGCCACATCCCCAGCCCTATTTTGTATTTTATTTAGAGACAGGGTCTCACTGAGTTGCTTAGGGCCTCACTAAGTTGCTGAGGCTGGCTTTGAACTCGCGATCCTCCTGACTCAGCCTCCCAAGTCACTTGGATTACAGGCGTGTCCCACCATGCCCGGCTTCAATACTGGTTTTATGTTTAGGTTTCTATAACTGACTATGTGAACATATGGGGGGAATCCCTTCACTGTCTCAGAACCAAGCAAGATTCACAAGTGTTTCAATTTGTGTTCATTAGCCGATTAAAGCAATAGTTGGAGATAAGAAAGCAGTGTCTACTGTATATTTTTGTTAATTATGTAAATTTAATTAGAATTCCTTGTATCTAAAATGCTATATTTTCCTTATGGAAAGACATTTCAGTGTGCTTTATGTATAATGTTAAATAAAGAATATTTAACACTTGTAAAAAAAAAAAGAAATGAGAACAGAGCAAGTGGCTTCTGTGTCAAATAGGAACTATGGGGTTTACCTGCAATACCCAGCATTACCCTGGCTTTCATCCCATAATGGCATCGGAGTTGCCATGGGCTGAGGGAGTCGGAGGTCTCTTCATTCTGTAACCAGGAGGGTACAGGTGGAATCAGTTGGCCTGTGGGCAGAGGTGGCCTACCTGGGGTGGGAGGTCTTTTGAGGGTAACAGAAACTGGATCAGCCTTGTAGTATGGGAGGAAAAATCAGGCTTGCCCCCTCCTCTTTCTTGTGATTTCTTCTTTTCTAGGCTTTTAATTTCTCCTCCTGTTACTGTTAAAATACATGGAGGAAGCTATTTTTATAAGTTCATCTGTGCGAATCCTGGGACCCAAAGCTAATTGCTGCAGTTTTTCCCCTGATGTCTGGGGCTGACCAAATGATAAATTTATCTTTTAAAATTAATTGTCCTTTTGGAGAGTCTGGACTCATAGAAGTATATTTTATGAGTGGCTTCTTAATATGATCAAGAAAGGAAATGGGACTTACTTGATCTCCCTACACTATCTTGCCAGTTTGGCATAGTTTAAAGGCTAAATTCAGGTCCCTCTTAGTCCTTCATTTTAGCAAATCAGGTAATGATTTACCTTTTGTCCATCTTCTTCCTCCCCATAATTCCAGTTAGGGTGTACAGTAGGGACTGCAGTAATTCCTACAGGTATTTCTAATCCACAGATGTAGCTGATATCTGAATGTTTGGACTATGGTTGCTTTTTTTTTTATCGCTTTTTCTTTCTGTAGTGGTTAACGTCTGCCCAAACATCACAGTCACGTCTTTCCAAGTTAAATGTTCTCAATATATTGTTCTGGATCTTCTGCAAATTTGCCTAAATCTTGCCTGATCAGTTTTAGATCCTTAATTGAAAATGGGACACGTAACCATGTAATGCCAAACTGTCCAGGGGCACAGTTGTTAGCAGCTGGACCAGGGTGTGGTGGGCTAGGCTCTAGGTTAGGAAGGGCTGTGTATAGGGAAGCTGTTGGGTTTTTATCATTTGACCCTGGGGGAGTTGAGGAAGAGTACTCTCTGAACTCCTCCAACTCCTTGGGTGAGGGTGTTTTTGAAGCTTGGGTACCATGGAAGGATCTACCCAGTATTGTTTATAAAGGTCTGGATGGTCCCCCAGGAGAAAGCAAGCTTGTACACTTGGAAGTTCTCCCCATTTCCCTTCTCTCCTGTAGAAGAGGTCCAACTGAAAAAGTATCATAGTGTAGACTGCCATCTAGTGGACAACTTTCTCTATCACTTAGTGTATACTTAGACCAGGCTTGATTACATAGGAACACCAGCATTCTGCATTTTAAAAGCTTGCGATCAGATTTGTCCCAGGTTTTCAAAATGCATCTAAGAGGAATGTTCACTAGAATCAACTTATGATTTCCCATCAGAGGAGAGAAAAAAATCCATGAGACATGGGTGTCCCTGAGGTTCCGGGGCTTCCTCTTATGAAACTGAGTCCCTGCCGTATGGGTCACACTTTGTTGTCTCTGAAGCAGACTATAAGGGGGGTCTCTTGAAGCATCCTTGACAAGCCCTGAGACCTGGTGCCACTTGCCTGTCCAGGTCCCTTTTTTTCTGTCTCTCCTCCGTCCTCTGGAGCACAGTCCCTCGTACAGTTCAGGTATCATGGAAGGAACACGCATAGGGAGAGCAGGATCCCATCTGTGTAAGCCTGAAAATAACAGAAAAGCAAAGAAAGCTGACATCAGAGCAAGAGAGGCAAAGTTTACATGGGGCATCTCCACCCGAAGGGATGGGAGGTGCCTTTGTGCCTTAGGTGTGAATTAGTCTTCCCACTGATTTGAGCCTTGTTTGTGTGTGTGTGCGTGTGTGTGTGTTATACAATGAATATTTTTACTTTACATCATGATAATCAGTGATCTAGAGCTGCATATGCAAATCCCTATTAATGGATACATTTGGAGAACATGAGTGAAAAATGTAAGTTGCTGAAAAAGATAGGCACAGTGATCTAAACTACATAAAAGTTTTTGTGGGTTTTTCTTTGGGTACATAAACTTTTTATTTATTATTTATTTATTTGTTATTTTTACAGACTGCATTTTGATTCATTGTACACAAATGGGGTACAACTTTTCATTTCTATGGTTGTTCATGATGTAGATTCATAACATTCATGCAATCATACATGCACATAGGGTAACGATGTCTGTCTCATTCCATGATTTGAGCCTTGAGGCTCATGATGTTCTGCAGGTCTAGAGATAAGAATGAGAGAGTAAGAAGAAAAGAAGTTCTTTTACCCTAACAGGCATTGGTGATCAGGAACTTGTAATCGCTAACCTTCTGGCCACACCACAGAGTACCCTGACCAGAAGCTCTCAATGGTTAGCCGACAAGGCCTGTCCACCTAAAAGACTGCAAACGGAAGCCCCAGCTTCTTATCCCGTAAGGGCCATGGACACTGAATTCCAATCTGGAGACCTTCCAGTTGCACCAGTGTGCACTCTGGTGAGAAATTTTTAGGATCTGTCCTCCAGTCGCTGAGAAACTAAGGTTCAGATTCAAAGTTCAGAACAGGCAAAGAACTGGGCAGCGAACACCAAATGTTACCAATCAAGGGCCAGGCACAGAGCTGAGGCAGCCGTGCAGGTCCTCAGTTCTCGGTCCTGTGACTCCACTGGAATCAATCTGAGTGAAACCCAGAGCAGGAGCAAAAGTTTAACAGAAAGAGTGAGAAAAGAGGGTGGCGTGCTGCATAGAACCGGCATGAGTCACCTCAGCGGGAGGACAGGTGTGACATCATTTCAGCGATGAGAGAGGGAGGGTCCTGGCCACCTGGTTCCCAGACAGAGTGATGGCATGGTTTGGAAATAGTCTCCCTTTGGGGTTGGAACTCACCCTTGCTGGGCGAGGTTCTGACAGACCAGCCCCACTTTCCTGAAGCTTGCCTGCTTCAGGAAGGTCCCCCGTGATTTTAAAGGTTGGTTCCCCCAAGGGATTATAATTCCCTACAGCTTGGGAAGTTTGGGCATTCCAGCCGTCCTGCTCCACAGACTTGCCTGTCCTGAAGAGCCTCCCTGCTGTCTCCTCAGGTTTGATGACTCATGGACTTTTCTTATTGCATATGCCTAACTGCATACACCTGTCCTTCACCATCCTTCCCCTTACTCACTGTTCACGCCTGAATAACTTACCTGACATTCTCAGAAACCAGGTGCATCATTAAAGCCAGGATGCCCTCGCTGTGACTCTCCAAGGACAACATCAAGGATAAAACTGTTGAGGGGCCACCCAAACAGCAAATTCCCAGGACCCTTAACTTGTTCCTTGCATGATGTGCTTCCTCCACAAGATGTGTAACATTTGGTGTTAAGGTGACCAGCTGACTACCACTGACCAACTGACCAGCTCACCCAGGAAAGCAAAATCACATTTTTTTTTGTCGGAGGGGGGGTACCAGGGATTGAATCAGGGGCACGTGACCACTGAGCCACATCCCCAGCCCTATTAGAGACAGGGTCTCACTGAGTTGCTTAATGCCTCACTTTTTGCTGAGACCGGCTTTGAACTGTGGATCCTCCTGCCTCCACCTCCTGAGCTGCTGGGATTACAGGCATGTGCCACCATGTCCAGCCCCAGAGTACCCTGAGAGGCCTGGCCTCTGCACTTAAAGTGCACTTAAAGCCAATTAAAATTATTAAACCCACCCTTACCTCCCTGACACACGAATAAAACTAGCTTCCTTCTTTGTTTGGGGAGCCAGTCTGACACTGCTTGGCCAATGCTGTGACTTCTTTCTGCTGGAACAAGAAGTCCCAATAAGGAGTCTTGTTCAGTCACAGTGGTGCCTTTATCTGATTCTTCTGATGGAAAGCACAAGAACCCAGGGAACTAGTGACAGAAGCATCCACTAAAACAGATGAGGATTGTGCGTGCATGGGACGGCGCTTCCTAAGGGCCACCTTGCTGTGCTCTCTGAGGACATGTGGTTTCCCCTCCCTCTTCGTTAACTCTTGGTCAGCTATCCATCACTGTAACAAACACCTGAGATAATCAACTTTTAAAGACAAAAGGTTTATTTTGGCTCCTAGCTTTGATGATTTCAGTTTATGGTCAGTTGATCCTATTGCTTTTGGGACTATGGTGAGGCAACATATCATGGTGGGGAACACTGGTGGAGCAGGAGAGGAAGAGACCAGTGCCCACAATCCTCCTTGGTGGCACGCCCCAAATGACCCAAGCCTCCCACTAGGCCTCACCTTGTAAAGTTTCTAGCATTTTACAATAGTGCCTGCTGAAGACTAAGCCCTTAATACATGGGTCTTTAGGGTTTTCCAGATCCAAACTATAACAGTGACTTGTTATCAGGAGCCTGTTCTGGTATAGTTGGCATCTTTATACACCCTTGGGAGGTAAAAGAAGCCATTATTTCCCAGAGAGAGAAAACATTAGAGTTAACTTTCCCCTGAGTTTCACATATTTAAAAATAAATGTGGTGACTTTATGTTTGGAACCCCTTTATACAGTCCAGAACCTTCCATTTATCTTCCTTTCAGTTTGGGTAAGGAGCAGTTGTGTTTATGTGCACCAATTTCAGATTTTTCTTCTTGCGATCGCATCTTTCTGCCAGCAGATCCAGAAGCCTGTGCGATGCGAAGGTCACAATTGGGTGCAGACTCCAAAATCAGCGCGTTTCTATTTGCTGTATTAGCAATGTAAATGTGTAGATCCAACTGAGTTTGAAGGTTCCTGGGATATCTCTGAATATATTTGGATATTAAATTTTGGGCAAATGTTTAACAATGAAATACACAGTATGTTCTTTGGAAAAAAAAATAAGAGCATACAGAAAGGTCTATGGGTCTCCCTCACCTCATCAACAACAGAGAAATCTGAATGAGTTTCTGCTTCTGTTACCAGAATGCTGAATTATTTTGGACTTTGCTGTTTACGGAGTCGCTGAAGATGAATTTAAGTATTGGTGCTATGTGCCCTGAATGACCCATTTCTCTGCAGAGGAAACAATACATTCAATTCGGATTGTAAAGGCATTGGGTTCTAAGGACATGGTGCCCCTGCCTGGCACAAGCCCCCATTATTTAGAGCTGGGAGGGGGCTGGGAGGCCTGCCTTGGGGCTTCAGCCCGGCTGTGGCCTGGCTTCTCCATCCTGTAGGTGCTGGCCTGGGTCATACTGTCTTGGTGGCCACTCTGAAGTCTTTCTTATTTTATTTTTAGATTTTTGTAACAAATTTTAATTTCAAAATGTTAACTTGAAACTAAGCTGATGTCCTTGAAGTTGACCACCACTGGAATACCACTGAAATGTCCAAGTCATTCCTTCAGGGTGTCAAAATGCAGATGTGTGGCCGGAACCCCTGAGCTTTCTAGGGCTACTGCTGCCTGGGGAACGAGGGTTCTGACTCAGCATGGACTTGGTGAGGTCGGAAGCCCCATCTGGGGTTGGGGATGAGAGATGGCCTCAGAACCAGGGCAGAGTGACCATCACTTTTGTTGTCTGCATCTGCTCTTCTTCACTGAGGGGTCCTTGGGCAGCTCTTCAGCACTGGGGCAAGCGTGGGCAGCTATTTTGAATGGTTTATTTTTATTATTACATGGAAATGTCATAATCAGGTGGGAGACCTGAGACCTCATGAACCTGCATTTTGTTATTTGCTTGAGAAACCTCCCAGTGGAACACTAGGCAAGAGTAACAGATTTCTGTGAGTGTGGTTTTTGACAGTGTTTATTTAAACTGAGAACTGCTGTCGTCAGAATCCAGCCCTCGTGTTTCTCCTTGATTTTCAACAGAGTGGTTAATAGCCTTGTGGTTTGAAAGCATCTATTCAATTCTGAGATTTTTAAAAATTTGTACTTTCTGTTTGCAGCACAATGCTGTGGCTATTTTTCTGTATGTGTCAGACCCAAAAACTGCTGGACCCAAGTCCTGATTTGACAGAGAATGTAAAGCAATTTGGTACTTTAAAAGCAATGGAGTCTGGAAATAGCTTTGGTGATAGAGATTGGGGAGAGGATGTGACATACTAGTTGAGCATTCTTAATGTGAAAATCTGAAATGCTCCAAAATCTGAAACTTTCTGAGCCCCAATGGGATACTGCAAGTGGAAAATTCCACACTTGACCTTCCTCTGATGGGTCACAGTCAAAGCACAGGTGCATTAAAATACTATATGAAATGACTTTCAAAAGCCAAGTTCAACAAGCAATAATAAGTGTTGGTGTGGATGTGGAGAGAAAGGCACACTCATACATTGCTGGAGGGGTTGCAAATTCATGCAGCCACTCTGGAAAGCAGTATGGAGATTCCTCAAAAAACTTGGAATGGACCCACCATTTGACCCAGCTGTCCCACTCCTCAGTTTATACCCAAAGGACTTAAAATCAGCACACTACAGTGATGCAGCCACATCAATGTTCATAGCTGCTCAATTCGAAATAGTTAGATTGTGGAACCATCCTTGATGCCCATCAATAGATGAATAGATAAAGAAACTTTGGTATATATACACAATGGAATATTATTCAGCCATAAAGAATAAAACTATGACATTTGCAAGTAAATGGGTGGAGTTAGAGAATATCATGTTAAGTGAAATAAGCCAAGCCCCAAAATCCAAAGGCTGAATGATTTCTCTGATAAGTGGATGATGAAACATAATGGGAGTGAGGGGTGGAGTTGGGGGACAAGAGAAGAAAGGAGGAACTTTGGATGGTGTAGAGGAAAATGGGATGGGAGCTGCCAGGGGAAGGAAAGATAGTAGACTGAGTCAGACAGTAGTACCCTATATGTATGTAAGATTATATAAATCATGTGAATCTACATTGTGTACAACTATAGAAATGAAAAGTTGTACCCCATTTGTGTACAAAAAAGAAAAAGAAATAACAAGTTTGGGAAGCAATAAAAAAATATAATAAGGAAAAAAAAAAAAAAAGCCGGGTTCAGTGAATCCTACCTACTGGGAAGTCAGAGGCAGGATGATTGTAAATTCAAACCCAGTCTAGGCAACTGAGCAAGACCCTTTATCGAAATAAAATGGAGCTGGGGATGTAGCTAAGATGTGGAGTGCTTGCCGAACTTGTGGGAGACCCTGGGTTCAATCCCTAGTACTGGAGCGGGGATACGGTCAGGTTCTGTTGTGTAAGATGCAAATGAAAGATGAATAAATTTCGTGTTGAATTAGAGTTGAGTCCTATTCCCAGGATATCTCATTCGGTATATGCAAATATTCCAAAATCTGAAATACTTTTTTGGTCCCAAGTGTTCTGAGGGATATTCAACCCATGCATTTAGTGGGCAGAGCCCATGGGTGCTGTTGAACATCTTGCAATGCACAGGGGGTGCACTCATAATAAAGAATTATCTGGCCTAAAACCTCAGTGCTGAGGTTGAAAAACCCTGACATTACACCCACGTTGCTTTCCTGGTTTTGATGTGTGCTATGATGATGGAAGATCTCACCCTTGGGAAAGCTGCGTGAAGAGTACAGGGGAACTCTCTGCTAATTCTGCAATTTCTTGTGAGTTTGAAACCACTTAAAAATAAGAACTTATAATAATAGCAACAAATGAAATTAGACCTTAAAAACAAACCAACCAACAAGCCCTACCCCTGGGCAGTGGAGAGGTGTCTAAGAGTTGCCTGGTGAAGAAACACCTGGTCGGGGAGGTGGTCCAGTGTGGGATGACGAGTGGGCTCCAGGCAGCCTGGCCTCCAGTTGACACCAGCTCTACTCCATCCAGCTGCGTGCTTCTGAGCAAATCCCTTGAACCTAGTGAGCATGAGTTTTCATGCTTGCAAAATGGGGACAGTAATTCCTGCCTAACTTGGATTGTTGTGAGCCGTGAGGGAAACAAGCTGTGAAGTGCCAAGTTCACAGTTGGTCTCCACATCTTTCTCTTTTCCCTCTGGCTTTGCATGTTGCTTTTTACTGAGTTCTTTCTGAGAATAAGCGTGGTCTGACTTCATCCGAATGGAGGAAGCATAAATGAATCTAACTTGGGTAACAAATGACGACAAACTGTTTTGGACACCTAGGCAGAAAACAGGCCATTTGCTTTTCCTTGTTCACATGATGGGATGCATATTGTGTGTGTGTTGCTCTGACATCTGAGATTATATATATATCTTGTGATTTTTTATATATATATAATCACACACACACATTCATACATACAGTGCACACGTGCCAATCTGCCTGGTAGTCACTGCATTTCCTCAAAACGGTTTCTTCAAAGATTTTTCTGCCTTAGCTGCTGGAAAATCCCAGCAGCTCAGGAGGCTGAGGCAGGAGGATCATGAGTTCAAGGTCAGACTGGGTAACACAGACGTTGTCTCAAAAAAATTTTTTTTATTCCTGCCCTTTTTTAAGCAGCCACTCCGGGGCCTTGGTGAGTGCTCTCTGACATTGCCGAACCTACATTCTTGGTGACCCTGTTTTAGTTTCTGTGATTGCCTGCTCCTGCTCCAAGCTGCATCTTGTTGGTCTCCAATGGGGTGGATTCTCCCCGATCCGCCATGTCATCCTCCATAAATCCTTTTCTAATTCTCTGTTCTCTTATAAAGATGCTGCAAATTCCATGAGGGGAAGGCTGTGATTTTTGTGACACTCTTCCCCACCCCGCCCCCTGCCCCCAGCAGCGGCCAGCCAGCACTGCCTCAGTCCGCCTGCTGGAAATTTAGTCATTCTTTCCTAAGTGTAGAGGGAGTTCTTACCACATGGCAGGTACAGGGGGGCATGGGGATGATTAAGACAGGAGCAGGCATGGCTAACAGGGAGCCGGCATGTGGGGAGGAGAGACCATTCTGTGGATAACTCCGTCTCCATCTCGGTAGCTATATTGGTGGCACTCCGCTTCCAAGTCCAACTCCACTCATGTGAGGAAATGCCAATTTCCTCAATAAAACCTTCACTCAGTGCCCCAGGGTTGACACTATGACAAACTCTGGTAGCAGACGGCTGGTGGGCCCCTGGCTCTGCCTCTGTTCCCTTCAGTGGGCCTTCCCTGTGGGGAAGGCCAGGGCGGTTTTTGGACACATATCACTGCCTCCCATAGCCCAGAGCTGCTCAGAGCCTGGCCCCTCTCTCCTCACTTCACATTAACCCTGCTCCTACAGGCAAATATGTCCAAACACACCTCTGGAGTGGGAGTGCTGTTTTGAACACCTGCCTGCTTGGCTCCATGATCAGAAGTTCCCCCAGGCACAGCAGTGTGTGTGTCCATGCACCAGGAGACAGGTGGCAAGGTCTACAGCAGCGTTGCTTGTAATAGGAAAAAGCTGGAAACCACGCATACCACGGTCACATGCATGCTCCAGCACATGGAGGTGTTCACATCGCTCCCGAGGTGGGGCAGATGGAGCAGAGTGGGCCGGTGCACATCCATGCACCCTGTTTCACATCACCCTGAGATGTGCACCCATCAGAGCAGCAGTGGGCACAAGACCCAGTGTCCTAATGTGCCACTCATGTCTCTCTTGCTGAATGGAATGGCTGAATTCAATATAGTTAAGACACCCATAGGATGTGATGCCACTTTCCTGGATGATTTCACTCCATCTTAACTACTGTGTTGGGTGGGTCAGGGAAACGTGTCTTCTCCACTTGTGGTTTCTGAGAGGGTTTCACATACCTGTCCTCATGGCTGCCCAGTGACTGCTGGGTGGGTGGCAATGTCCACAGTGATTGGTGGCATGAGCTCATCTGTCAGGAATCCTAAGGGTCATGACTTTCTTCCCTCTCCTTTTGGACCAGCAGGAGGTCACAACCTGGGCATGGTACACGCCTCATGGACTCATTTTCCTTTGGATGCTGATATAGTTGGAATGTGGTTTTTCTCCTCTGAAACTCATGTTGAAATTTAATTCCCCTTATAAAACATTAAGAGGTGGAGACCAGGTGGGGCCTTTGAAAAGTGATTAGGGTTCCGACATCATGACTAGATTAGTCCATGCAGTTAATGGCTTAATGGATTCATGGGTTATCTTGACAGTGGGTCTGTTAGGAAGGCCAGTATGGCTAGTTCTCTTGTGCCTTCTTGTCCCAGGATGAGATGCCCTGTGCCGCCTTAGGACTCTGCCACACCAGGTGTGGTCCCTGGATTTTGGACCAGAACCATGAGCCAAAATACCCAGTCTCAGTATTGTGTCACTAGCAACAGAAATGGACTAAGACGTGAATGGTTGGCAATATTGACTGGCAGCCTATTTTGACTCTTGAACTTAGCAATATTGTTCCCTGTGACTTGTGCCAATTTCCAAAATGACATTCATTCTACTGAACTTCATGGTTCTTATTTCTTAAATGGTATAGCAGTTGGGTGAGGAAGAGGGGTAATATTTATTGGCCCCCTTGGAGACTCAAGTGGAACTCTATGACATAGATATTACTCCAAATTTATAGCTGAAGAAGCTGAGTCTCAGAGATTAAGTAATTTGCCTCTCAAGTAGACAACTGAGGTTGGATTTGAACCCAGACCAGTCTGACCCAGGCCTCTTGCTCCTAATCTTGTAGTGCTACAACAAATACAATCAGAGAGAAGACTACGTGTCTAGAGTCCATTCACTGGACTATGCATCTCCTTGGTCTCTCTGGAGGGTTCTTCCCTAAGACATCTAGACCTTTTAATACCCCCTCTCTGTCCCACCTGGGCTGTCATCAAAGTCCTAGTTACCCACCTCTTCTGGGGGATTGACACCAGGATCAGGTCCCATTCTCAAAGGGGAACTAAGAATGTGAGCTTACTTCTCGCAGGCCTTGTATTTCAATGAAACGCAGCGTGCCCCAGTATCCCAAACAACTTACAAAACTAACCTGAGCAGCTTCAGCCAATGGGGGATTTGGTTTGGATAGTGGCCTATCCTGTGGAGTCTAAGGGCTGTAGGGGCTCACCAGGGGTGGCAGCCAAGAGGTGTGACGCTCCAGGTAATCAGCTGGGCTCTCTGCCCCTTCTCTGCTCTCCTCTCCCTGTCCACACGAAGGGTGAGAGGTGGCTGCTCTGCCTCTCCTAAGTCCATGTCACCTAAGTTTCAGCGAGTAGCCCAGAGAGAAGTAACTCCTCCCACTGCTGGTTCTGAGCTTCTAAGAGAAGATATTTGGTCCACTTTGCATCTCTTGTCCATCCTGCTCCCGGCCATGGTTAGCATGTGTGTGTGCGCATGTAGGATCTTGAGGCAAAATGGTTGTCAGGAGCACTGATTCCTGTTGGGACAGAGAAGTGGGTGTTCTCAGGAGACAGGGTGACACCCCAGAATGTCTCTCCTGCCAAGACACTGCGAAATGCAGAATGAGCACGCGCTGTGGGGTGCACACTGACGTGCTTTGGTTTAGAGGGGTTGTTGCCCCACATCTAATTTCAGTGTGGGACCGTCACCCCATGTCCCTCGGGATCAGAACACTGCAGTTATTTTTGCTTCCCTCTCATCTTCACTCTGTGTACCAGGTCTGACATATGGAAATGCTGTTAGGATCCATTCTTTCCTCTGTATCTAATTCCTACTACCACTGTCCCCTGTCTGGCCCTAGTTGATGCACCGACCCCCTGGCTGGTTCTGCCCTCACAGCCGACCTGTGTACACCAGGTGCTCTGCAGCTCATGTTGCTTGTTCTCCTGCTCAAGAGCAACCTTTCCCACCACAGGAAGCTCACGCCGCGTAGCCTCCTGTCTTCTGGTGATGCTTCCTTCCTTCTGAATCTCCTCCTCTTCCCCTTCCTGCCCTCCTTCATCTCAGTTGATAAATCTATCAACTCAGACTTAGAGGAGCTCCTTGCACTTTTGCCTTAAGCACAGTGCTAAACATACTGCAATTACGAATCCAGGTCTGATGCTTTCTATATCACATAATGTATCCACTATGGTTTTAAAAATGCTTGATAAAAAGTGATTAGTAGTTATTGTTTACTTGCTCTCTTTCCAACACAGTGGACAAACTAGGTATTTAAAATCCCCAGGGCAGCCTTAAGGTACACACACATTTAGCTCTACTATGTGGATGAGGAAACAAAAGTGTAGAGACACTACTGACATGGGGTCTCACCACCAGGAAGAGGCAGGGCTGGAAAGCAAAGGAATGAATGGCTTCCTAGGTCATCCGTAACTGGGGGCTACCTTATCAACGGCTCTTATTTATGAGAAGCCTCTGTGAACCAGGATTTGGGGCACATGTGTGCATTTACCAGGACCATAATCCTCCCATGGAATTACATCTCCAACTTCCCGGTTCTAATACTGAACTCCCCGTCTTAGGTTCATTCCAACCCAAAGCCCTCTTGAGTTCTCTTGAATCCATGCCATTCTCAGCTCTTGTAGCCAGTCTAGCACTTAGTCATTCTCCAGGTATTCTCCAGGCTGGTCTCCTGAACAAAGAAGCGACTCTCTCCCAGGCAGGGACTCTGGCTTAGGCTGGTCCACAGCATGCCTCTACTCCAAACTGCTTGTTCCTCCCTGGACGTATTTAAAACTTGGTTATATATCTTGTATGTGCTGATATATCACATGTATGCACATAAAAGGCTTATTGAAAAAATAAAGAACCATGCTGGCTGGGTGACATGCACCTGTGGTCCCAGCACTTGGGAGGCTGAGGTGGGAGGATCACTGGAGCCCAGGAATTAGACCAGCCCTGGCAACATAGAGAGACAAACAAATACAAGTACATAGTCACTGAACTGTCTGTTAAGACAGATGAAGTGACATGAGTTCAGTAGTAACTGGTAGGAAACTCTAGCAAAATGCTTTAACATGTAATGAACACATATTTGAGAGATACTCCCAAAGAAAATAAGGTAAGTTTTGGCTTATGGGAGGTTTGTATTTAGTACTCCTGATGTTTCTAAGAAAGCCTGTCACGCTGGTAGGAAGAGAATGCAGATTATTTCCAGGCAGCGGTTTTCCTGTGGAACCAGCTTCTCACAGAAGTCTTGCCTCAGGGAGGAGCAGCCCGATGTCCATGGTTCTTGTGGGTCACGCTGTGGTCAGCACAGACACCATTAGTCTGAGGCCATTTGACCACAAAGACCCCAGCACCTGCAATTCCAGTTTTGTTGATGTTGACAGTTATTGTGATCTAATTTCAAGATAGCAAGACACCATCTTTGCCATCACCGCTGTGGTGGTAATGGTCCCCAGGTAAAGAACAGTGAGATTCATTAGCGAGTTCTGCTTGTTTCTCTTCTCAGGGTCTCTGACTTGAAACTGTGCCTTTGAGCAAAAGCAACAACATCCATCCCACTCCCCACGTGGGTATGAACACAAGAAGCAATTTCCACAAATGGCTCCCTGAAGTGCTAAATAAGGACTACGGAAAGATTGAAAAGTGAGGATCTTACTGTTTTCAAGAGGGGATGGAAGGCACTGTCCATATGGATCTGGGTTAATGCTCAGAAGCCAAACCAAACTCAAACAAAAAAGCCTCACTATATTATCAATCGTTGCTTTTTCTAGCAAGTTCTGGTTTTTCTAGATCCTTTTGTAACTACTGGTAGACCCCAGGTTAGCCATGAGGCATTTGTCCACTTGGGATGTGTGGAGCATTTCCTGTGGGCGGTTCCTTTTGTTTGTAATAATGAATATTGGCACGAGCTTCACTAGCTTCATCTGTGTGGTCTCACCAAATGTGCCTACTCCAATGATCCAGGCAAAGCGGCCGCTCTCTGTGGCTTCAGAATCACACCACTGGCACGTTGACACGCGGAGCCTCTACAAATGTTCTTACAGATAACGTTGTCAATTTCAGATTGTCTCAGTTCAGACCATATTTATCAAGGGACATCCTGTCCATGACTGTGGGTTAGGTCCTGAAATTTCCAAACTCAAAGAGAACATTATCCCGAGTGTAGGAAAGCTTCCATCTTCTGCTTTTGGAGCCCTTATTTGTTTTCCAGCTGCTGCTGTATTTATAGCCAGGACTCAGGATCTAAAATGCTCTTTAATCTAGAAAGCAAGTAGCAGTTTTCAGTTAGGTGACCCTTGGTATCCTCGTGGGATTTGTTCCAGGAACCCGTGGATGCCAAAATCTGGAACCTGCACACAACCTCCTGCAGACTTTAAACCATCTCTAGATGACTTCATTACGTACCACAATGCAAGTGCCAGGCAGTGTTACGCTGTATTGCTTAAGCAAAGCCTCTACATTTAATATAAACATAATTTTTCCCCAATTATTTTTTGGTTGGTTAAATCCGCAGATGTGAAACCTACAGAGATGGAGGGCTATACTCTGGAGATACTACACCTAACAACAAGAAAGTGTTTATTTTTTACAAAATATATTATTGTGTTTCCAGCAAACTCGACTTTTACTTTTTTTTCATTCTTAGAACCATAAGGCCAACATGTAGACCAACTTTCCTCAGCCTTAAAAAAAAAAAAAAAAATCCTACGGCCCCTTTTGGTAAATAGAGAAAGATTTCTCCCTCTCCTCATGCCCCCAATCAATGTTGTTATATCTAAAAGGCTATTCCTATAGGAAGATTTTTTTTTCTACTGAGAGATACAGGTGAACATTTCTTTATAATGGTCTTGAGAATTGTTTTATTTTTGAAGATATTTTAAATGATAAAATGTTGGGGTGTAGCACTGAGATAGAGCGCTTGTCTAGCATGCACACGGCCTTGGGTTTAATCTCCAGCACTGGAAAAACAAAACCAATCAATAGAAATATTTCCAACCTTTTCAATCAAAGGCTTGAGATGTTGGGTAAGGCTAAGGACAGAGGGAGCTAATCTATGCTGATCCACGTTGATCCTTCTTCTAGTCCCACAATCTAGAGAACAAGAGCATCAAGGCAACATAGCCATGAGCTTGGCATAAGCTCCCCCAAAGTCAAGGAAGTTATTTAATATGCTTCTTCCAGGTATTTGGAAAGAATGTATTTTCTAGAATAAAGGTACACAAATGATAATCTTCATCATCTGTAACATACTCAAGGAGCAGTGGTCCCTCAAACTGATTAAACACTGAAAACATTAGGAGATCTCCAAGGATATGTATTAACTGTGTCTCACCTCTCTTTTACCAACCCAGAATCTGTAGGGAGGGAAGTGCTGAGAGATTTGTCTGTTTAATTAACAACACTCCATTTCTCCAGTTGATTCTGATGGTCAGCCAGAGCTAGGCCCAGTTCTGTAAGCAGCAATTCCCAGACTCCTCTCAGGGTGCAGGCACCACACTGGGGACTGTCAGAGGGAAGATTCTGATGTGCAAGGGGTGGGGAGAGGCTTGCTGCCGATCTCCACACCACACTCCTGAGTGGTTGGGCTGCAAAGAACTCTATCTCTGGTGTATACTCAAACGCTGGAGACAGCCATTGTTACTGCATTGGGCCCAGTTGTAAACCACAGGGTGCATCCCGTTCCTCATCACCCTGACCTACTCCCCAGTTTGCACACAAAGTGAGTAGTCAGCTCATGGTGGGACCCTGCCGTGGGTCTCCACTGATTTAGGCCTTGCCTCAGCAGGAAGTGAATATGTGTTATTCATAATGGGATTATTTGGCAGAAAAGAAAAGGGAAACACTTTGGTTTATTGTCAAGGACCAAGAAAAACAAGTCTGTAAATGTTCTTTACAAATGGTGACGAACTACAAGATGGAACGGGATGGAGAGGAGACAATAATACACAGCATTATTCTGAGCGACCTCCCCCCTTCATTCCAACACTTGAACTGAGAAGGCACAGCCATCCTTTCCCACTAAGGCTGTAACAGAATGGCAACATGACTCTGTTTATCGGCTCCTACAGGCAGGGCAGGCAAAGCGAGAGGCTATTTTCAGATGGCGTTGGGAGCCCCCAGTCTGCACACAGAATGGATGCTGAAGGTGGTCCACAGGCCTGTTGGTGGCTGGTTCCCAGCTCCCTAGGTCCTTGGCTTCTCTTGATTCTCAATCACAAGTTTGTCGGTTGAATAGAGTTGGCCAATATGAACCTGAAGAGAAAGAAAAAACACAGGTCAAGAACCACTGGCCTCTCTGGGCTGTGAACCATTAGAAAAAGCCATTGGTAACATTTAAATGCAAATTATTAAATGGCAGGGCTGTTCCCTTCTGGAAACCACTGGGGGGGCAAAGCTTATCACCAGAAGCGTCTGCTAGTTCCTTGCATCCCTCCCTGTGAGAACTCAGACTCACAGACATTCTTTTTTTTCTTTTTCTGCAAGGGCCCCAGGGCCAGACTTGGTTTCAGGGCTGTCCAGGTGAGTCCATCCACCAGGCTCCCTGGTTGCTGGCTGGAGGCAGAGCCTTCCACATGTGTGTTCAGTTCCTCCCCCTGATGGAATATCCTTCCTTTAGGACTGCCCCTTCCACCAGGGAAGGTTTTCAGCATAGAGCTGACGTGTGTTTGGTCTATGCTGAGGTATTATGGGAAATGCAGACACTTAGCTGCCGACCTGAGGAGGGCAGTCAGTGTTCATGCACCTCCTGCCTCCCATCTTTCCTGCCTCTATTTTAAGTGTCCTTTTCAATTAAGTGCCTCTGTTAGATAAATGCTCCCACTGTCTCAGATGGATGCCCAGCCATAACCCAGGGCTATGGCCTGTCCTCCCAGAACAAAGGGTCTTTGTCACAATTTTTCTCTAAAGGCAGTTCCTGAGTGATGCTTTTTATAGGAATAAGTAGAACTGGTAAAGAAAGGGAGCATTAGGAAATCTGTCTGGATTTCAGAGTAGGGGCCCAATGGGCAATCTGGGGCGAATAACTGCTCTCTAAAAAAGCAAGTGAGAGAAAACTCCCAAAGGCCAGAACTGCCACCCAGAGTGGCCAGGGGCCAGAATCAAGAATCCTCTGTGCTACTCCCCACAGAAGGGAACCATCAGGGTGTGCTTGGCTGAGTTTACCAGCAGGTTTTGAAGCCTCTAGCAGCAGGCACAGTCTGAGATGGCATGTGGAAGAACTAACAGAGATGTTCTAGGACAGAGTGGAAAAAGAAGACTGGAATGCTGCTCAGTGGCACAGGTGCTGGCCTAGCATGCAAATTTGCTGGTGGTGGCACACATCCGCAATTCCAGGCAGGAGGATCACAAGTTCAAGGCCTTCCAGGGATACAGCTCAGTTGTAGAATACTTCCCTAGTATGCAAAAAGCTCTGTGCTCAATCCCCCATGGGGTTTTAAAAAATCAGGGAAAGGGAGGGAATTTATATGCCAGACAGGTCTGAACCAGCTGAGCTCCTTCCAGCTCGCGGCTTCTGGGCACTGTGCACATCTCCAGGGTCCATCTCGGACACATCTGGTAACAGCTATGTGGTCTCTGAGTGGCCCAGCGATCCTCATCTTCTATTTCTAACACACTGGAACAAAGGGTGGAGCCTCAGAAAGACCTCCAGCAAAAGAGTCCAGACAACTGGGCTACAGTGTGACCCTGCCACCTGCTGGGTGACATTCCTTCTTGTCTCAGCATCTTCATCTGTAAATTCAGAGGCCTGGATACTCCCAGGTGATCTTTATAAAAGTCTCTTGCTGCTCCAACAGTCCTTGGGTGCTCAAAAAAATTGACAGATACCAGGAGAAAGATGTGAGATTCTGAGCCAGGGTGCTGCCTCCACGGTGTGAGTCTCTGAGCCAGTGTGGCGACTCCGTGGTATAAGGTCCCTGAGCAGCTGGTGGGAATGCAGACATGGAGGGGAGAATGTTCATTTGGACCACATGTGGCCCAGGCACATTGCCAATACGAGTTGTGTTCAAGTTCATGTCTGTCTTCCTTTTCCACAGCCCCCCACTGCTTTGGGAGCCCCTCAAAGGCAGCAGCGATGAACTATGCACATCTATGTGGCTGGGCCCTGCACAGTCCTGCAGACAACAGTGCCCAGCAGACCACTGAAGTGTGTGCTAGAGAAGGAATCTGAGCCCCAGGGCAGCAAGTGGCTGAGCAGCAAAGATGGACAGAGGCAGGGCTTTCTCTTCCACTGCATGGGCGCTCTCCTTCAGCACAACACAAACAGGTGTTTGTGGAACAAAGACCAGCAGCCCTGGAGGTGGCTTCAACCCCAGTCACTCGGCAGGTGGGCAGCGAACTCCCCCTGCAGCTGGCACTGTGCCCAAGGGGAGGAAGGCAAGAAATGGGATACCTGTCCTATGATCTGGAGGCCAGGATACACAGCTAGAGGAGCAGAGAAGGTATGGGTCAGCCAGTGGGAGCGAGAGGACTTCTCAGAGGAGGTGGCTGTTACCCAGGTAAGTTCAGTGGTGAGAAGCACCTTTCCGAGAGGGTAGGCCCCTCCAAGGGCAGTTGGTGTGGAAGCACTGGAGCACTTGGAGCGTTTGGAGCTCCAAGACTATGGGGGAGGACCAAAAGAGGCTGCTATAGTTTGGAGACCAGGTGTCCCCCCAAAACTCCTGTGTTCATGCAGGAACATTTGGAGGTCAAATGGCAGAATACAAGAGCCTACAGAGTTGCGCCTAGGAAGCCACCCAGGTGCTCAGAGGCTGCTGTAACTGGCATTCCAGGGGCCCGGCTCCTGGGTGAGCTGGTGAGAGACCTTGGCGTCAGTGATGTGGTGCTTGTTTTGCAGGAACACAGGATCCTGGAGTTAGGGGGTCATGGAGGCGTCCACCAAGATTTCAAAGGAAGCCCTGGGAGACTAGGCAAAGCATAGGAGGATTGGAACACTTTTGGGCTGCCCCTGAGAGGGGAATGCATGAAGATGTGAAGGTGAAGCCAAAGTTGGAACGGAAACCCCAGAAATAAAGAGATGCCAACAATGTAACAATGTAAACTGTCCCTAGAGAAAAGCTGCTGGCTGAGAGTACAGGTGAACATGCACTGCACCGGCAAGGCCTCTAGAGAGAGCATCTTGCCACACATGTCCCAGCTGCTGCACATGGAGCAACAGGACCTGTCTGCCCGGCTGGTTTCAGTCTTGTTTTGGGCCCATCCCTTCTTCCTATGCCCCTGCTCCTCCCTTTTGGAATGGGAACATTTACTCTGTGACACTATATATTGGATTATGTAACTTGCTTTTGATTTTTACTGGGGCTCATAGCCAAGAGTTTGCCTTGAATCCCAGATGAGACTTTGGACTGGGCCTTTTGGGCATATCTGGATTTGTTAAGACTATGGAACTCTTGGAAGTGGAGAGGTCAGAGCAGGGGCCCAGTTCAGAGCCCAGCAAGAAGGGAGGTGAGAGTGGACTGCAGCCTGAACTGAGGAAGGGGCAGCAGTGTAGAGGGAGTGGGCCAGAGAAGTGTGAAGTACAAAAGGGGGGGATAAATCACAGCAAGATCAAGACCCACAGGTGCAGATGCTCCAACGAGGATTACTGTCCTCATTTCTTTGGTGAGGAAGGGAAGTCCAGTGAAGTCAGAGCCTGGAGGAACCAAGACTTGAACCCCAGACCTTCTGATCTCTTTCCAGTGCTTTTTTCAAAATGGTGCTCCTCTGTCACTTCCCTAAAGAATGCTGATTTCTTTCTAACATAAAGTACACATCACGGTAAGACAGTTGCAGTCACAAGAACTAGGAGCCTATATGATTAAAATAGGAGATAGCCACACTAGATGACTGTGGGCTGCCTTGTACCCATCTCTCCTTTTTGTTATTTGGGGTCAAAGTGTAAATCTAGAAGTCTACAGTGTCTAGTTTCCCTTGCAGCTAAAAGGTACAATGAGATGTCAGATGACATCATGAATGGAGGATATGGTAAACACACATAAGCAAAACACTGCCCCCCTGCCTCCTTTCTCCTTGGAATATGAACCAGATGGTTGGAATACCAGCAGCCATACAGCATTGTGAGGTAAGTTTGATATGGGAGTCACACACTTAAGAATGGGGGACAGGAAGAAGGTGCCTGGATTCTTGATGACCATGAAGCCACCATGTCTTAGTCTTGACACCTAAATGCCAGCTTGCTTGTATATGAGAAAAAACCCAAACTCTTATCTTTTAAAGCTACTGTTATTTGGGGTTTTTGTTACACACAGCTAAATCAACTCCTGATTGATTTGAATGCACATTGTGGATTTTAATTTTAGAGCATATAACTAATGAAGATAAAGGTCATTGCCAAGAAGGAGGTTTGCTGTCTCCTGTGATAAATGGAAACAATGTCTTTAATCACCTGGGAGGTGCCATTAGCAGATAGCATTGATATTTCAAAAGCTTCGAAAAAACTACATAAGGACTTTATGAAGATCTTATTCTTTTTTCCCTGATATTTAATTGCTTTATGGGATGTACCTGTGAATACTTTGGTATTCTTTGGCCTAGACTGTTAATTTGCATATAAGTTTAAAAGGTGTGTATGTGTATGCAAACATAAAAATATTTGTTTGTAATTATATCATCACTAGCTTTTTCTACTTAACTTCATATTATGATCCTATGCCATTACCTCCTCTGAAAGGATATGTTCAATAACTGATTTTGTTGTAAAGATGCACCATAATTTATTTAATCATTCCCATATGATGAACACTTACATTGTTTCCACTTAATTCTAGTATTACCACTCACATATATTTTAGTGCATTTTTTATATATGTATATATTTTCATAGAAAAGGTTTCTAGAAGTGGAATTACTGCGTAAACAGGTTTGAAGACTTTTAGGGTTCCTAATGGACCTTGCAAAATTGCTTTCCAAAGAGGTTCGCTAGTTTGTCCAATGGATGCTCCCTCTGTGGCCCGTCTGAAGGCTTCAGCAGCACATGTGCCCTGCGACAGAACAAACACGTCTGTCCCCACACAACGTGCAGGGTGGACCTGGGTGTGCTAATGGCAACCCTCTGAGCATTGGCTAGAGCAGGATCACAGGATTCTCCCACTGTGTGGCTCTGCTGTGCCCCCAGCAAAACCCCACCATGTAAGTGAACCTGACATTTACTTCTCATCATTCACCCACCTAGAGGACGGGGCCTCTGTGGGACATGCACTCCTGCAAGACACAGCTGTGTGTCGGGGGGTGACCTAGGGTCCATCAGCCTCCAAAGAAAATCCTGCAGAATGAAGGACTGGGGGACAATCCAAAGAGTCAAGTTGTAGGAAACTTGAAATCACAACAAACCAAATTTAAAGTCCACCCTGACTGAAGTATGAATTTGATTTCTAAAAATCCATTCATCTTTGTTTTTATTTGCTTATTTTTGTGATATTGGGGATAGAAGCTAGGGCCTTGGAATGCTAGGCGAGTGTTCTATCACTGATTTATGCACCTACCCTTAAAATATCTACTCAGATACGGGTGTTTGTTGAAAAATAAAATAAAATGGAAAAAAAAAAAACCCACAAAAGCAAAAATATTCACCCACCCTTTGAACCAGTGGTTGAAGCTTCCTGGTCCCCCCTGCAGAAGGGCTCTTTCCTCCCTGAAACACCCTCTGCACATGTGGGGCCACTCACATGGTGCTCACAAGGCCCTGACTGCCCTGAATTGAGCCTGCCCCAGTCTCCTGCGTGAATATCAGTGACCAAGGGGAGGAGGAGGGGAGGGGACACATTACGGGCTTAAGCTGCCTTCACTGCATAGTTTAGGATGGTGCTTTGCACAGAGAAGGTGCACAGTAAAGAGTCACATGCTACATAATGATGTTTTAGTCAACAATGACTGCACATAAGATGGTGGGTCCAACAGATTTTATCACCTAGCAACATTGTAGGTGTCTTAGTTCATATAAATATACCCTATGATGTTCCCACAGCGACAAAATTGGCTAATGATGCATTTCTCAGGACATACATACCCTCATTGTTAAGTGATGTCTGACTATACTCAATAACTAAACATATCAGTGTCATGAGGGCCATGGTTATAAGGCTCTCTGCCTACTAATTCTAAAACCCAGACTTGTAAGTGATGGCAGAGTGCTTTGGTGGTCAGTGCCTGGTAGAAACTGAAGAATAAAAATAGCAATAGGACCATTTACTGCAAGAATGCTCACTGACTGATAAACAGAACCAAATGATTTAAAATTGGCTGAGCAGAGAGTTTATGGCCGTAATCCAGGGCTCTATGGAATTAACCGAGAGCAATTACAGAGAGGTAAAGGAAACATTCAGTTCACACAGGGAGGAAAAAGTAAAAAGTTATCTCAATGAATGCTACAAGAGTTGAGGCCATAAATGTTTGTGTTGCATTTATTTGGCCTGTAAAATGTGTCAGCACACATCAGGAGGCCAGCTGGGATCAATGCTGCTTCTGAGCGGCAGGTGAGAGGGTCTGGTCAATGGAAGTGAGGAAGAGCAATTAACAGCTTCAGTTTACAGTCCCTCCAGAACCCCAAATTGACTTATATGGCCACATCAGACTATTACCGTGCATAAATTGGTCATTAAAGCTGATCACACTTTTCTTCTATAAACTTTAGGAGTTGGCATTAGAGTCCATTAGAAAAGTACACAGATTATTCAACCGTAAGTAGATGGGATGTCTTGATGGCCCCCAAACATTATGAGCTCTGAGACTCATTAGACAAAGAACCTGCTGGGGAGGAAGGAAAAGAATCTAAGGAAAAAAAAAAAATTGAGCCTAATGTTTCAGGTCTTCATTGCCAACTTTTCTGAAGCACATGTCGTCAGTCACCTGTTCTACACATCTCCGAGATCTGAGAGTCAGGGGAGCTGGGCTAATAAGCAGGGGAGTGGGTGGTAGGGAGGCCTAGGAGGGGAATGGACCACTCTGGGCTGGGATCTTAATCTTGCCTCTGCTGCTTTCTGCTCATTTCGCAGGGTGGCTACAAAAATCAAATGAGATACTAGACAAAGAAAAGTTACCAACTTGCCCAGCTACAGGGGCCCAAATGTGTGAAACGTCTTAACGCTACTGGGACGATTAAATAAGAACAAAGCCAGCCATCCAGCAAGGGCTCACTAAATGTGCACAGCATTGTGCATGGCCTGTTTCTGTCAAGGCATGCATCATGGGTTCAGAGCAGACCTTAAGAATCTCAAAGGCTCCTCACACTGTAGCTGCTGAGAGCTATATTCTGTCATAATGAAATCTCTGTGGAGAGACCATGTCCGCCATGACCACCTGGTTTTGAACATGAGCTTTCTAAGTTGGACTTGAGGGAGAATTGCTGAGTGGACTCTTTCCTTATCTCTGCTCTGGGGGCACAGTTTGCTGTCCAGGGAGGGGCTGTGAGGCAGCCAGCTGCTCCGAGCAGTCTGGTAGTGAGGAGGAGCTGCACTGACACTGGAAAGCTGTAAGAGAGAGGATGACTTCCGGCTCTGCTAGCAAAGGCACCAGGTGGATTGTCACTGCTCTCTTCCCTCTTGGATGGTGGTGAAACTGAGCAGGCAGGATGCTTCCTGGCCAGTTGGAGACAGTGCTGAATTTTGCTTCTGGCATCGTAACTATTAGTGATGATAAAAATGACATTTAATGGCATTCAATGTTTACCAGGAACATTTCTAAGTGCTTAGCTAATTTAAATATCTCCTTTAGCCCCACGATAACTTTATAAAGAAGGTACTGTTGTTAGTATCATTAATTTATAGTCTTACACAGGCAAATTGTAACTGCTTTGCTTTGCTTTAATTTCCATTTTTGGAAAGCTTATACTTCTCTGATAGGCATACCTTTCCATGTCACCTATTAGGAGCCAGCATCTCAGTGAATCACACTAGACATGTAATGAAAAGGACAGTGGGAAAGCTCACAACAACAAAAAACACACTGGGAGATAATCTTAATAAGAAATATGTGTGATCAGGAAGAAACCAGAAATTGAAAATTTTAATGAAGTGAGAGATATACCACGTTCAGAAAAAGACTGCATTACATGAAATAAAGGTCAATTTTTGCAAATTAATAGTGCTGGGGATGGAACCTGTCCTTGTGCATGATGGGTAAGCACTCTACCACTGAACTACATCCCAGCCTTTAAGGTATCTTTAGCACAATATAAATTAAAAAAAAAAATCCAACAGGATTTTTTGAAATATTTGACAAATGACTTTAAAGTTTATTCTAATGAATAACAAGTCAAGAATAAGAAAGAAAATTTTGAAAAGGAGAATCTTATAGCACTTTTGAGGTATAATTAAAACAATATGGCCTTGACCCAAGGCAACAGAAATGAACAGACCAGGAGAGGATTTCAAACTGTACCTTGTTATGCAGAAGAAGTTAATACACGAAATCGTACTCCTGGGACTCTAAGTTTAAAGAGACTGATATCTAGAACATTTCTTTGAAGTCTCCTATTGATTCTTACCTACTGTATTCTGCTCTCTATGTGTTTCTTTGAATAGAAAAATGTTTCCCAAGTCAATAAGGAACCCCGATTCTCCAAGAAGATGCATGGGATGTGTCCTGTGCTTCTCAGTGCCTTCTGATACACTCAGTTTCAGAAGCATTCTTTAAGAATGTCACTTTCCCAGGACAGCTACACTTGATAGGGACTTTGGAAGAGAAAAGAAAGGAAAAGGAAAGGATGAAGAAAAAGCAAAACAAAAACCTCTGAGTCACTGATATGACTTTTTAAAAATATGAATGTTTCATAGTGGGATTCCAGCTTGTGGCCTCTTGTTAGGCAGCACATGCCAAGTCACCTGTTCCCATTTGCCTGCGCAGTGGAAGGTGAGCACAGCATCTGTGTCCCTCCTCTGGCTGAGGACCATGTCACATAGCTTCTCCAGCTGCCTGCAATTCATGTAGCAATTCCCTCTGGTGAGGTCCCACTGTGGAGTCACCATCATAGCCTTGTCCAGTCACCAGCTATAAAACTTGTTTAGCTTGTTTTCACATCATCATTTTTAATTACACTTTATACTTTCCAGTAATTTCCTAAAGCAGCAAACTGACAGAGGGATAAATGGAATTAGACATGATTTTCTGTCTTTCCTGTCTAGTAATAAGGAAGTGTTCTGAAACAAAGGTGAATATGGATCACATGTTGCTCCTTTAAAAGTGACTCAGGTTACATGACCATTTTCCCTCTTAGAATCTAATAGCCTTGTTTTTTCAAAATGTTGACCTATAATAAGGTTCTTAGTTTTAATTCTGTCATTTTATGCAACAAAAGAATGCTTGATCAAAGTGGATCCTTGAAAATTCAACCACCAATTATAGGCCATTTCAAAGAACCACGCAGTGTGTGTTTGTGTGGATGTGGGAGTATCTCCCTTGTGTTCCCTCTCCCCAAACATTCTCCATCTCCATTCCACCTGTAAGTCTTGAATTTGAGATATATTTGAGATTCTGGATATTCTCTTCTTTTGGTACTAGGGATCACACACACTTGGCAAGTGTTCTGCCCCTGGTTACATCCCAAGCTCCCTTTTAAAAAACCAAAAGATGAAAACTATAATTCCTCAGCCAAAGCAGAACAGTTGAGAGTAAAAGAGATCTCTATTACTAATCACTCTGGGACAGGGGGTGTAAACAGGGAGGGTGTACGGTCACGCTAACGAGGGGATGCACTCTTGCATCTGGTTTCTCTCTTGTCCCTACAAGCAAGGATAGAACACATTATTAACATTTTATTATCTCCTAGAGAGAGGGTCCAATTTGCCCAGGCTGACCCAAAGACAAATTTGCCTTTGTCTCTAGAGTAGCTGGATTACCGTGTTTATCACTGCACCTGACTAAGACACTGAATATTCATTATGTGGAGAGAGGTGGAGAGAACCCACTTCTTATTTCCCAGGTTGTTACTGACAGAAGGATGAACAAATTCAGATCCTTCCCCACGTCCCAATGTCACAGTTAATGTTTCATCCTTATTTGTCAGGGACAAAAGAAAAACCAGATGCAAGAGGGCACATCCTCATTAGCACAACCATATGCCCTGTTCACACCAACTGTCCCACCATGATTGTTAACAGAGAACTCTTTGACTCAAGGGTTTGGTTTGGCTGAGGAATTATTCAGTTGCCTTCTTACCCACTGCTGTCAGCTTTCTGGGCCATGTTGGTTTAACTGACTCAAGTTCAGTTAAAAAAACAAGCCTCCCATGCATGTGATGGTCTTTTTTGCATTCTAGGCCATTACAGTAAATAAAATTAAATCATTTTAATAAATCTCAGAGAACTGTGGCCTTCAAGGTGCCAGAAGTTGAGGGCAATTGGTGGGGGTTTCCATCCCAACAAGCCTACTATTTTCTCCTCAGCAATGAGTTCATTTTCAATGGACACACATGCAAAGGCAGAGGTGCCCAACAAAGTCCACGCACCAGAACCACTGGGTCAGCTTTTCAGGACATGCCTGGCAAAGGCCCCACTGTGAAGTTTCTCATTAGGGAGTTCATGGGGTAATCTCCTAGGCAGGAAGCCCAGGCAAAATTACTGTCTTGTCCTGACTAACATTCCTGGATGAAAAAATGATAAGACATGCTGATCTAAGGGAATTTGGGCCAAACACTGAGAAGGGGCCATGAATAACTAAAGGAGCTGGAGAAGGGCACTGTCCTCACACTTTACAGAGCTGCTATAAGATGCTATCGCCTAGCTCACGGTTAGCAGAGGGGCAGGGAATGACATCTCCCTGTCTTCCACACATACATACATGTGCTCTTCAGAGAACTGGGTGCCTATGGATGTTTTTATCTGCTGGTCTGGACACCTGCTCAGAGTGGAGACAGCGATAAAATAGGGGCAGGCACTTGGTCTCTGAGCATACTCCCCCATCTCTGCTGGGGCAGGGCAGAGTTGGCCACATGGGGACAATGGACACAGTGTCAGCCAGGAGTCCCCTGGAGTCACATGGAAGCACATGTAACTTAGACTCTGTAAGATGAAAGCATCCAAACAGCAGGTGCCCTATTTTGCCTGTTGGCACCCTGTGGCCAGTCACCTGGTCTCCGGGGGCACTGGGCAGAACCTAGAACCCAAGTGTCATGTTAGAGTAAAGCCTAGCACTTCCCCAGCATGATAACAGACCAGGCAAAGAGCCAGAGACTTTCCACCAGAGGTCACACTCCTGCACCCAGGCAGGCACCTGAACTCAGCAGTACATCAGCCCCTGAACTCAGTGCTTCAGGCCACCAACAGCACAGCAGCAAGGCCAGAGTTCTGACCCCACTATAATTAGTGACAGAGTGATGCAAATGCTTGGGCTGGGATGTGTGCCCAGGTGGGCGAGTTCCTGGTAGTGTATTTGTCCTCTGCTCTGGGGAATATGGTTGACATAATCTGGAGCAACTAGGCTGCCTCTTGTTATTTTTTCCTTCAAGGGACAGCTTTTTTCAAGGCCAACCAGTTGTGATTTTAACAGATGCTTTAAACAAATATAACAGAGAGCAAGCTCAGAAAAGCCCTTTGAGAAAAAGGCAAATGCTAGGTTAGCTTTTCTATCACCCTGGACAGTTCATTTCTGGAGACTTGAGGATGGTCTGTGTTTCAGCTGGTTTTGCTTTGTCACCCCATGAGGTGACGACTGACAGCATCTCCTTGGTTAAGGGGAGTACACAGCCTCATCACCCACAATGCTTTGTGTGCTGTGATTCTACAAACTCTTGACTTTGTGGCCTTCCAGATTTGAGGACAGGATTACTCAAGGCATCACCACTGTAACAGACTCCCAAGTTCTGGAGCTCCAAACACAGCAGAACCCAGTTTACTGCCCCAAAGAAATGACACTCAATGGTGAAAAAAGCTTCCAGAGTAGGGTCCATGTTTTAAATTTAGGTTTGTGAAAAGTGCTGATTTACTGATTTCTTTTAAAAACTGCACAGGGTGAGTTTGGTGCTTTCTGTAGTTAAGTTGTTAGGAACAAAACCAAGTCCACATGAAAGTCAATGAGTACCCCCTACTCTGACTGTGCTCATTCCTCTTGCAGACCCAGTAATTTCCAGAAGTTTCTCTTGGATAGTCCCGCACACAGGCCTGACTAGATGCCATGGCTGGCGGCAGCTGCCCTGCCCTCTGCTCTCCCTGTCTGACGTCAGTCAGGCACATACAAGAAATGGTGACAGCCAGCAAAACAAACAAGTCCTCCACAACATGCTCCTTCTCATGCCCAGCACCCTGAGCGGCCTTCCCTGTCAGAAACACAGGTCCACTTCCTTTCTTTCCAACAGCTGCACTAGTTCTTCAGCTCACAGTCCCACAGGGAGCTGCTGCAGGGAACCTGGGGACTTAAACACAGGCCTCAGCAACACCCTCTCACTTCTCCAGTGCTTAGGAGACTTGTGAGAAAGATATCACACCTTAAACAATACTGGGGTCACACATGTACCAACACATCTGATTAACTGGGCTCCCTTCTGACTTCCCCTCTGGCAGTCAGGAAGAAGAGTGCACTAAAATGGTGCTGAGAAAAAAACACCATCTTGAACCCTGCCAGAGTTTCAGAGGGAGCACTACGAAGCATGCTCGTCTGGTCCCCAGTCCTGCACACATGTCCCCTCCCAGTCTAGACACAAGAAGACAACACCTCTGCTCCTGGAAGCCCATAGAAATGGTTGTGCAAAGTGCAGAGTTGGGACACTGGATGCCATCAAAGGCAGAATGCAACGGATGGTCCTTGGTTAATGTGACTCAACTCCTGCACAACCTCCCCTGAATGCTTCCACGGAACCCCCAAAGTTCGGGGGCCAGTTCAGGTATATGTGTAAGTACTCTTAGGGATTATCAGAGATGTTTTGGGGAAGACCACCCTTGGTCAGGGGACAGGACGAGGCTATCAATACCAGATTTGTTAAGATACCGAACTATTTCCATACTGTTGCTAAACAGTGACTCCCCTGAATCCCTTCCCTTACCACCCTTTACCCTCCTCCTAGATGCCTGTCTCAAAGTCCTCATCTAGCTCAGTGGGGCCCCCAGGATCCTGTTCCAACATGGCCAGCTTTTCAGTGTGTCATGCTTCTGTCCTATGGGTTGCTCACTATTTTGCAAATCACCCATTGGGCAGGGACTTTGGAGATGGAGTTTAGGTTAGTTCTGAAAAGATATCCATAGTTTGCAGTGACAGGCTGCTGATCACTACACTCATTTTATTATTAATTCTTTTTAGAGGAAATATGTTGGAAAATGCAAACAGCAAACTGAGTGCCTGTATTTTGCTCTGGGAAGTTAATCTAGATGAGGGAGGAGAAGGAGTGGGAGCCCACAGTGATGAGAGGCCTTCCCTTTCCTGGGTCGGGCAGGCTGTAGAGCTCTTGGACAGTCCGCAGCTCTCCACTGAGGAGAGCGGGGAAGCCTTCTCTCCTGAGGAGCTCACCGCCTGGGTCCCTGGAGCTGGCTTAGGACTTGGGAAATTTCAGAGGGCTCTGCAGCCTTAGCTCTGTCCCAGAAGCTCTCACTGATCCTACCTTTCAATGAAGCACCTGGGGAGAGAATCAATCTCTCAAGAGAAGAACAGAGCCCTAGGCAGAAGCGATAGCACGTTCCTGCTCCTAGCCTGCTGCCGGGCCCTCCACTGTGCTCCACAATGTGGCTAAAGCACAGATTGCTGGGACCTGCCACAGGGTGGGTGCTGCCTTTGGTGGATGAAATAACAAGTTCCTACACAACCGGCTGAGGGAACTGGCATTCAAAGAGCTGGCTGCCAGTCTGGCTCCCAGCTGAAGGAAAGAACCAAGCCTCAGAATCTCAAGCCAAGGTGGACCTTCTGCCAGGGTTCTGCAGCAGTGAGGGACATGTGACTCTCCTGTTCAGGTCCTGCTTTCACTCACCCCATTCAGGACAGGCTGCAGACTCGGTGCCTAGGCCAGCCTTGCTGAGTACTGGAGAGCTAGAGCAAATAGCCTCGGCCCACTTCCACCCGCCCTGTGGCAGTGGCCCCTTGGATTCCTCAGGGAGGAGGCAGCCTTCAGCAGCCTTCAGCAGCCCTGCTCCCCAGCCATTGCCCTCCACGCACCTGGGTAGACACCACAGCGGAAGAGGCAGTTTGCAAATAACGGTTTTTCTCTGAAGTGTATGGGTTGTCCCTTTTAATATGCTCAACTTCAACTGCCATGTGGAAAGCAGGAGCAAGATGATCTACTGCCCTACAAAACTTTTTGCTGCTGCTGATTTTGAAAAGGGCCTGTGACTAGACCTGTTGTTCAATGTCATTTGCTTCCATGAAATCATACTATAGTCGTTTTAAAAATATTTTTTACTTATAGATGGACACAATACCTTTCTTTATTTTTATGTGGTGCTGAGGATCAAACCTAGTGCCTTGCATGTGCGAGGCAAGCTGCTCTACCACTGAGCTACAGCCCCAGCCCCTATAGTCATTTTATTAAGACTACAACTTCATACTTCTGTGATAACTATAGTGATGACACTTGCCCAGTGCTTGGTAGTTGTGTAGTATTTACATGCTGTGCTGGCTCATCTGATCTATGTACGGTATGTACAACAGCATCGTCATCATCATCTCCATCTTACGTTAGAGATCAAGGGTTTAAGAGGTAAATTTATTCTCCAACTTCATAGGCTTAATATTTTATTTCTTTGACTTGAAGCAAATCTCTGACTTCACTTAAATCCTTTAGTCTTTATACTAAATTCGGCTAATTTGGAATGTGGTATAGTTTAAAAAAAAGTTGTGCTAAGTTTAAAAAAAAAAATCACAACCGAATCACCTCAAGTTAACTTCATTTTTCATCAAGTAAAACCTTTTCTGCTGATCACCATGGGCTGTTTAGTGTTACCAATCCAGGATTTGAATATCACATTTCCCCACATTTCTACATGGTCTTCACAGTGGTACACGGTAGAGGTGATAGAGTCATACAATAGAATATTCAGTCATGCAAAGAAGTTAAGTCTGTGTACATGCCACAAGATGAACCTTGATGACATTATGCTAAGTGAAAGGAGCTCAGCACAAAGGGCGATGCACTGTGAGTCTGTTTAGATGAAATGTGCCCATGTTCCCTTACCTATTTCCAATGATTTCATCCTTCAAAAAGGGCAAATCCATAGGAAGAGAGTTGGGCGAGTGGGAGACCACATGAGTGACTGTGGATGAGTTTCTTTTTGAGGTGCTGGGAATGTTTTAAGGGTGAGCTGGGCATGGTGATGCATGCCTGCAATCCCATGGAATCTGGAGGCTGAGGAAAGAGGATCACAGCTTTGAAACCAGCCTCAGCAACTTAGCGAGGCTATAAGCAACCTAGTGAGAGCCTGTCTCAAAATAAAAAATAAAAAGGATCAGTGGTTAAGTGCCCTTGGGTTCAATCCCTGATTCGGGCAAGGTTGCACAACGAATATACTAAAAAGAACTGAGTAATACACTTCAATAAAGATGTTATCTCAATAAAGATGTTAAAAAGGACATTAAAGACTTTGCAATGATAGTGCCCAGGCCCATACTTGTACTGCTCTATTAGACACATGGTGATTCAGCTTGAAGTGTGATTAATTCAAACTGAAATGCTCTGTTAGTATAAAATACACAAGGGGTTTCAAAGACTTAGAAGAGTACAAAATATCTCACTAATACTTTTTGTACTGATCACATGCTGAAATAATATTTTTGACATACTGGATTAAAGAAAATACATTATTAGAATTAAATTTGCCTGCTTCTTTTAAAAATATGGCTACTAGACCATTTAAGATCACACAACTGACTTGCTTTTATAGCCTGTTTTATATTTCTAATGAATAGTGCTGATGCATACCATCTTGTTAAACTTTTTAAAATTTTATTTACTTTAAGGTTTTAAAGTGTACATAGCAAAATATACATTATTTTTAACCTTTGCTTTTGCAATAAATATACATTCATATGAGGTTGCAAAAAGTAGTAGGGAGAGGGCCCATGTACCTCTCACCCACTTCCTACAACGGTTACATTCTTTAGAGCTGTGGTACAATATTAAAACTAGGAAACTGACATTATACCAGCCTTTTAAATTTTTTGATGGAACACTATCAACCCCTGGTGAGGGAGAATCTGGGGATGCAATGGAAAATAGTATCTTAAAAGTTGTTGATCCTCTATAAAATAAAACTGCTCCTCTTGGAATAACAAAAATTAAGTAGAAATCCAAATGTAGGTTTCTTGCTGCCTACAAAGAAATATTTTGTAGAACCTGTCAATGCAGAGGACTGCAGTGATTACATTTATACCCTGGAAGCAGGACTTCAATCACTGTGGGTCCCCTTGCCCATAACTGAAAGTGGGGGTGTCACAGAATTGCAAAATAAGGACACCCCATGGTCTTGTAGATCTAAGTCACTTCTCCAGCTCAGCAATCACTAATGCTAAATGAAGCTATCAGGCTTGACTATGGCTGAGCACACTTCCTATGAGAGGAAAGTCAAAATGACAAGGTCACCTGGCTATTGGACAGCAGATGAAAAGGAGTCACCTTTAACTTTTATCTTGTCAGGGAGAGAAATTGCCATCTGATGATTGCAGGGGCCACTTTGAACAAACCGACCATCAGACTAAGTGCACATGGAGCTTGTGCCGCCTTCCCTTCTTCCTTCTCTGCAACCATCTGGGAACTTGTCTTCTGAGCCCTATTACTGCCCTCTTTGGGTTTCCCTCAACCCTCTTTCCTTACATGCTTTGAGGACCCATCTCACCTTTGTGATAAGGTGAAGCTGCCAGCATCATGGTGGGAGTAGAGGCTCCCAGAGAAGAGGCCTGGGGATTCCCTTGTGCAGAGTACACTGGGGCCCATGCCCTTCAAGGAAGGTTTGGTTTGTTTTGCTTCCCTAGAATCTCTGCTCACAAACGAGCTTGCTTGAAATGCCCCCTCAAACCCAACAAAGGACTTGTTTCCATCAATTACGAAGGAAGATGGCTTGCATGCCAGCACCACCTCTGGGAGACCAGGGCAGCACAAAGCCACAACCCTGCCCACTCCTGAGGCATGCTGCCAGGACATCAAGGGTCACTGCATGCACATGTGGTGTGGTCTCACGACTGTCTACCACATTCCTTGTTGGGTCTGGGGACACAGGTGACAATGGCATCTGACTCACAGGTTTCCCTAAGACAGCCCCCAGGTCTTCAAAGGATTATCCTTGTGTGTTATTTCCTGTTGCCCTAACAGATCTCCTCAACATGGGGGGTTAAAATAATGGAAATTTGTTCACTTCTATTTCTGAAGGCCAGCAGTCAAAGATCTGTTTTACAGGACAAAAGTCAAGGAATTGACTGGCAGGACTGGCTCCTTTGGGAGGTTCTAGGGGAGAAGCTGTTTCCTTGCCTTTTCCAGGTTCTAGTGGAGGTCTGCATGCCCTGGTTTGTCACGTCACTCCATTCCCTGCTTCTGTCGTCACATCGCCTTCTCCTCTGTAGTCAAACCCCCTCTGCTTCCTCTTAAGCACGCCTGTGATTACAGGGAGGGCCCATCTGGATAACCCAGGCTTATCCACCCGTCTCAGGATCCTTAACTTGATCTCAATTTGCAAAGTTCTTTTTTTTTCCTTAAAAGGTAACATTCACAGGGTCCAGGGATCATGACAGGGACATCTTTAGGAGCCATTTATTCAGTTTTCCATCTCTTACTTTATGGTTTTGCCAAAAACAATTATTTAAAAAAAATGTAACACATCTTACTGTAGGAAATGTAAAACCACAGCTCTGGGACCACCCTTACTCTACCAGCCACACTGAAGAGAGAAGCGAGATCATAGAGCAGCCCCCTCAGGCCAGGTCAAAGAGATGGAGCACCACAGAGAAAGTGGGTAAGAGATGGGGAGGGAGGGCAGCTGTCCTACAAAAAAGTATTTCTCACTTGGTTAAGTATTTGGAATATGCTTTTCATATAGATTATGATATAAACGTGGATTAGGTTCCTAATGTTGACTACAAAAACTGATTAAATTTGAAGTCTTTTAAGAATTACTGAAGTGAGGAATTCTGGGAATGTGTTTTCTTTCACATTCCCAAATCTCATCTCTGCAACTCTGAGGCAGGTGGAGCAGCTGGTGTGGGCAAGGTCTTGGGCGGGGAAGGGGAGCCGCAGGGAGAGTTCACAGAGCCGTCTTTCTTGAGGCCCATGCAGGGCCTGGAGACCACATTGGTGATTCTGGGACAAGTGTGGTTGGAGGGGATCTAGCCAACACTGGCCTCTCCTAAGTGAGAGCTACCAACCAAGAAGGGACTGGAGAAGAAGGCCACCACTCCCTGCTCCCAAGGCTGGGATTGTTCAAGGGAACCTGGGAATAGGGAGACTAGCCCTGCTGCCACTGCTCTCCCACTGGTCCGTGGGAGGGAGAAGGGAGACCTTCACTTTGATCAACTATAGAACTGCAGTTATAGAGGGTCCTCTAACAGCCAGACCTGAGCACAGGGCAATGACAAAGGAAAATATCAATACACTTAAGGGAATTTAGCAGCCAAGGATAAGAAACAACCAACTAGCTGTTTATAAACCAAAACTCCTGAGGGGCAGACAGTACAATAAGAGCACTTAGAAAGAAACAAATAGGAAGTGATAAACTTACTTATGAAATATATAAAACAAGAGTAATGATGAGAAAAATAGGCAACCTTTTCCAAATAAAAGTAAAAAAATGCACACTTATAATTGTAAGCATCAGACTACAGAAGACAGTCATTAAGAGCATAAAAAGTAGAATAGAATTTCAAAACTAGTATGAGAGAGGGAGTGGGGTGTGTGTGTGGGGGAATAGTTACTTGTCAAAGTCAATGAAAATAAGAAAGGGAAAGAGGAAACAAACTAAAATAAATAGAACAAGATGGATGAGTAAAATCAACTCCATCAGTCATTAAATGAAACACGAAAGAATTAACTGGGCCAGGTAACAAAATAACACAAAACACCTCAAACAGAAGTGATAAAGACTGAACATCAGGGGATGAGTTAGAATATACTGGGTACACTGGGGTGAGGGGCAGAGGAGGAATCTGTTTGGATTCACATTAGACAAGGCAGATTTGAAAAGCACCAACATGAATAATGAGCAACATTACATAAAAGTGTAACATTCACATACCTGTCCAGATTTGTGCTATTTAAGACCATAGCTTGGGATAGCCATGATCACGTGACGTTTTGGTGAATGAGAGATGGCATGTCTGAGGGTACGTACCATACAGCCTCGATGTGCCGTCTGGGTTTGTGTAAGTGCACTCTGATGTTCACACCATGAGAAAAATCACTTAATGACGCAGTTCACAGAATGTGTCCTTGTCATTAAGCAACATGACTGTACATAAAACCAAAACTACTGGAAATAAAAGGAGAAATTGTGAAGGTGGAATTCTAGGGAGGAACTTTGATGTTACTCTTTCAAAAACTGACAAAGCTAGTATGTGAAATAAGGGTATGACAGAGGATTTGAATACAAGTGAATAAACTCATACACACATCTTAAGAATATATTTTTAAAAGACTGGCCTATAAAATATTTATAACCAGGGGCTGGGGTTGTAGCTCAGTGGTACAGTGCTTCCCTAGCACGTATGAGGCACTGGGTGTGATCCTCAGCACCACATAAAAATGAATAACCAAAATAAAAGTACTGTGTTCATCTACAAACTGAAAAAAAATATTTACAACCAATAACCATTTCTAGAAATTAATCAAAGACTTGGTCAAATGAAAGTATTTAAAAGATTAAACCAGGAGATAGTTCAGGGTTTGAGGATTTAGCTCAGTGGCAAAGTGCTTGCCCAACACATACGAGCCTACGAGGCCCTGAAAAAAAAAAAATGGGGGGGGGGGGAAGAAATCCAAAAAAGCTAGATAACAGGAGATAGTTCAATCTCTTCTGTGATAACTGATCTGTTTTCAAACTTACCACTTTCTTGGTTAATTTTTTTATTAGATTTTCAAATAAGCTATCACAGAGTTGCCCATTGCGCTCTCTTACTATGTAACCGTTAAATACACCCCCTTACTATGAAATTGTTAAATAGGACATTATAGAATAATATTTAAGGGCATGAAAAGGATATTTTGGGAAAAGAATGAGCAGGATGCAAATATAATTAAGAGGGAATCAGTGTACTCCTTAGCTTTGTAGCTTATACCTGATACCTTTATATTCACGCCATCATGAATCCTCAATTGATAAAATAAGATTTATTAGTTCAAGCCACAGGGAGTTCCCATGATTGTACCCAATTCCTTGTGGCTTTCAGGACACACCCTGAAAGCACAGAAAGAAAAGAGGCATCCTACCCTTAACCCCCACAACAGCCAGGGTTTGAGGACCAATTGTTTTACTTACGTAGCAACACATAATTAGGGACGTAATGTATACTGGGGACATGTTCTAGGCTTAGACACTTTGCTGTTTTTCACAACTTTTATACCTACCGTATGCAATATATTATATTCATATATACTTTATAGATAAGAAACAGAATCAGCAAAATTTAGTAACTGTCTACATTTTCATAACTGGTAAATGAATTATGGAGCTGAGATTATTCTTTTCCAGGGCTTCTGACTTCCAAATCTATGACTTGTTCTCACTACAACACACTTTAAGACACTCTTTCAGAAGAGTGTCTTCTATTGTTTTCAGATAACAACCATCCTAAATGGAAAGCTCATGTTACTCAAAGAGAAAAGCCCCCTGGTTCCTTAGATTGGGTGACAAGGGCTGGGAGTGAAAGGAGGCAATCTGATTTCCAAGTTTAACTGGAAAGATCACATCCCAGTCCCAGATGCTTTCAGAATTGGGAGTCTGGGATATTTATGGAGTAACACTGAGCAAATAAAATCACAAGCCATCCATCTTCTGGATCACATAAGGAGAGTTCCTCTTGTGAAGCTCCATGGGGAGCAGGAAGTCACTTGCCCAGTTTGAGTTTATTTGGATTTGGCTATAAAAAGAAAGTTGGTGGAAGAACTTCCATCCATATTTAACCTATCTGCAACTCTGCCAAAGCTGCAAAACTGACAGCAACTGCAGCCTGACCCATGCTCATGGGAAGAGAGTCTTGCTAAGGAAATGACATTCCCTTCCCAGGGCAGGGTAGCCTGCTCTGCTAAGATTGTGCAGGATGGTTGGTGGCACCAACCATTCTGGATTAGAAAGATGACTAGACAAAGTTCAACTCTCCCCTTGAGGAGTCAGTAGTGGTTCCTTTGCCTCGTTTCTTGGTTTCTATGTGAAGTGGCCAGGACAGAACTGGTGCCTGTATTGGGTGGGATGTGTGCTCATGGGTATGTGCTGGGAAGCCCGAGGGCCACTTGTCCAGTGCGGTCATTTCATGGGTGATGCTATGCACTGCACTGTTAAACATAGCTGGTAGTTCAGAAACAGGAGGACCCTTTCCTCTCTTATTAAAAAACAATTAGGGAAGTGCAAGATGATCCATCATTTTCTTCTCAGGGTTTGCAAAATTTCATTTTCAAAGAGAGAACATTTGCATGACTGGGCAGATTTCTGATTGCGTCTGCTATGCAACAGGAGCTGAAAGATGTGGCTCTCCTCTAGAGTAAGTGAACAGACTGGCACAGGCTTAAACAGCACATTCAGAGCTCCTGTGAAGGAGTCTTGGAAGTGGTCCTGACTAATGCAGGCTCTACCAGGGATTCCAAATGTTGGCAACCCTTGTAGAATATTTTGGTGCTTGGGTCACATTTAAGAGATTATAATTTATCTGACCTGGGAAATAAATTTTAAGCAATTACCGTAAACTATACATAATAACTGCAAATCTACTTTCTGTCTCTATGGATTTTCCTATCCTGGGCATTTCACATAAAGGAAATCATCCAATATGTGGCCTTTGTCTCAGAACTCTTTTGCTTGGCATAATGTTTCTAGATTCATCCAGGTTGTAGCCTATGTCCATATTTCATTACTGAATATTCTATGGTATGGATGCACCACATTTTATTTATGCTCTCCTCAGCTGAAGGGTACCTGGGTTGTTTCTGTCTTTGGGTCATTGTAAATAGTGCTGCTATGAGCATTTGCATATGGGTTTTTTTTTTTTTTTTGATGTGAACACCTGTTTTCAGTTCTTCTGGAGTGGTACTGCTGGGTCATATACTGATTCTATGTTTCATTTATTTAAGAAGCAACATGCTGTTTTTCCACTCATCAGAATTTTAAAAGCTCCCCAGGTGAGAATAATGTCTGGCCAAGGTTAAAAACCAAGTTGTTTAAGATCCGACTCTCAAATTTCATACAGCGAAGTGACAAAACAAAGATGAAATCAGCAAAAGCTGGAAGAAAGAACTGACTTCTTCAGTAAACAAATGACAAAGAAAAAGAAGAGCAAGGAAAACCTATGAATTTCTTTTAAAGACATTTAAGAGACATATCCAGAGGCTTATTTGAATCCTAGTTCAAACACACACACACAGAGTTGGAAAAATTATTTTTGTGAGACAATTCAAAATGTAAACTGTGCAGTTGAGGATTTGATGATATTAGGGAAGTACTTGGTTAGAATAATGATATTATAGTTATGATTTAAAAAAGAACTGTCATCTTTCCAGCTATGTAGTAAAACAATTTTATTTAAGATGATAGAAATTTCCTCAAAATAATATGGGAGGGTGTGGGTATGTGTTTGTATATGTATGTATGTGTGTGAATATATATACATATATATACACTATATATATATGTTTATGATAAATTTAAAAATTGTGGCCATGAGTATATAATTGTTAAATGTGGGAAATGGACACCAAGGGGCCCATACTATTCTATCTACTTCAGTCTATGTTCAAAATTTTCCATATATGGTTTAAAAAAGTTTCTGCCATTGCAGACCAACACAAGCGGGAAACTGCAACCAAATGTCTATTTAAGAAAACGCCCCGCTGCCCAGCTCCTCCTTCTCCCACCCACTGCACGCCCTAGGGCTGTGAACAGTGCAAGTTCAATCCGGGTATGGTTTTTATGGTAATGGAGTTGGCTCCCTGGGTAGGGTGCACTCTGCGTGCCTTTGGTCTTGTCTCCTTCAAAGAAAAGAATTTTCTTTTGCATTTTCCAGCTGAATCTACTCAGAAAAGTTTTCTAACTCTAGAATTTGAAAGAAATCCAATACTATTCACTTGTGTGTAGAGTAAAACACACACAACCTGAAATCGATTTTCGTAACCATCTTTAAGAGTACATTCAGTGTCACTAAGTACCTTCACACTGGAGTGCAGCCATCACTAGTATTATCACCTTCCCCACCTGAAAGGTCCCCTCAGGCACTACCTCCCCGTCCTCCTCTGCCTAGGTGCCTGGCAGCCACTCTTCTCCTTCCTCCATGAGCTGGACTATTCTAGATAGTGTGGAACCGCACAGTCTTTATCCTCATGTAACTGGCTTACTTATCTTGGCATGGTGTCTTCTAGGTTCATCTGCTAGAGAGATGTCAGAATTTCCTTCCCTTTAAAGGCTGATTAATATTCCATTGAGTATGAACTACATTTTGTTAAACCATGCATCTGTTGATGGGCATCTTTGGCTACTGTGAATAATGCGGCTATAATGGTTGATGTGCAAATACGTTTGTGTTCCTGCTTTCAATTTTCTGGGGCATATATCCAGACATGGAATTGCTGGATCATGTGGTCATTCTACTCCATGTTCTTAAAGTCAATATTCTTCTGAAACATAACTTATCCTGTTTTCTGCTGCCTTCCAGAGTGGTGCTGGGTTAGGGTGGAGAAAGGTGAAAGGTAGGATAATCTAGTAGTTAAGAGCCTGAGTTTTGTCCAAAGATAAACCTGATTTCAATGCATTCTTTGTCAGTCACTGGCTCTGAAACCTAGAGTATATCACCTAACCAGGAATCCTCAGTTTACTCACCTACAGACGATGGGGATAAGAGAAACTTTATATTAATGATGAGGTTTATGTCTTGGTACAACGACATTCAATGGCTTCTATTTTAATAGATCACTGCCATTTCAACTGTCCCAGGTATTGTCTTGGAATGTGGCACTTACACGTAAGTCCCATAGCATCTCTTAAATGGCAGGATACACTGTCCCAAAAACAGTGCCTGTGGGAAAACTGGGTAGATTCTGTCCTTCTTGTTGTACAGGACTCTGCCCAGAAAGTTGTCATCTCCTCCTGGTGACTCTTCTATTTCAAGGGTACAATTCAATGGTTTTTGTCATATTCACAGTTGTGTATGAATGACCACAATCAATTTTAGAGGATTTTTATTACCTCCAATGAATCACTACACTGATTAGTTGTCATCTGCTATGGTTTGAATGGGGTTTTTTTCCTCCAAACTCATGCAGCAGTTTAATACCCAAAGTTTTGTTTGTGTTAATCAGATTAAAAATGTGGAAACTTAACCCAACTAAGTTTAGAGGTAGGTCCTTTGCAAAGTGATTAAATTAGATTATTAGAGTGGAGGCCGCATGAGTCCTGGTAACTTTATTAGGGAGAGAAACCAAATAGATGGAGATATACATGAGCTTGTCAGGATGTGCTGCAGCCTGGTTGGGGGTAGGGACTTCAGCAGAGTGTGTGGCATGCTGTTTGGACCCTGTACCTTAAGAACCTGAGCCAAAATAAGCCTATATTATCTTTAAATAAGGTAGCCTGCCTCAGGGATTTGATTATAGTAACAAAAAGCTGAGTAACGCCTCACTCCTCAGGCCTTCTAATATTCCCCAGTCACTGGTAACCACTAATTTATTTTCCTAATCTATGAATTTGCCTCTTCTGCTCACAGAAATGGAATCACGTGGTATGTGGTTCCCTGCACCTGGCTTCTTTGATGTGGCATCATGTTTTCAAGGGGCATCACACTGCAGCGTATACCATCCCTTCATTCCTGTTTAATCACCAAATACTGTTTCATTATATATATTGGTATAAAGAGAAAATGATACTGGCTTTTCTCAAAGAATTTAAAATCTGTAGCCAGTAAGAGTTACAAAAAGTTTTGAATGTATGATTTCGAGACTGTCACAAAAAACCTAATACAGCATACCATGACAGCTGTGTATTACACAAGGAGCCGTAGTAGGTTCCCCACGGAAATGCAAAGAAAACACCAAGATGCAATAGAAAACAATCCTGGTGCCAGACAAGAGGATGCACTTTCTGACTGAGGGAAGGAGAGCACGGGAGAGCTCACAGAAAGGAAGAGTTATTTGCAGTTGCAAATAAAACCAAGTACTAGAGATGTTAAAGAACAGCTTTAAAAGCTAGAAATGAGCTTAAACTTTTAACACAGATATTTTGCTCCCTATAATCATGTTAGAACTTTAGTCTTAAAGAAATTGTCTTTCAAGCAATCAGAGAAGGACTTCAAAGTGTCTGCTCCATGTAAAGTAAGGGAGAGTTTAACCTCAGAAGAATAATGTTCATTCAGTACCTACTATGTTCCAGGCATTTATGCAAGGCACTTCGTACCTGCCACTGAATTCTGTCCTGGTTAATCTCAGTAAGTAGGTATTAAATCTCTGGTGTATGTATACTACATCTTTATCCATCCAGCTTTTGACAGGCACATTATTATCTTGGTTATTGTGAATAGTGCTGCAATAAACATGGGAATGCAGCTATCCCTAAGAGATACTGATCCATTATTTTTGGATATGTACCCAGTACATACTGCCAGTTTTCTGAGGTGCTTCCCCATTGTCTTCTGTCACAGTTGTCTGTATCAACAGTATACAAGTGTTCTTCCTTCTCTGCAACCTTATTAGCACTTGTTATTTTGTGTTTTTCTGATAAAAGTCATTCTGACTGGGGAAAGATGGTATCTCTTGTGGTTCTCATTTGTATTTCTCCAACGATTAGTAATGTTGAACATTTTTTTTCCATATACTTGTTGGGCATTTGCATAAACACAATGGAGCATTATACAGTCATGGAAGAATAAAATCGTGTCCTCTGTGGAACATAGATGGAACTGGAGAATACTATGTTGAGTGAAATAAACTAGGCACAAAAAGACAAACCCCACATATTCCCACTAAAAAAACTGATCTCACAGAAGTGGAGAGTCAGTGGTCATCAGAGGCTGGAAATGGTGGAACATAGATGGATAATGGCCACCAAAATAGTTAGGAGGAATAAATTTTAGTGTTCTCTATCACAGCAGGGTAATCACAGTTTAAATTTATCACGAAATCTCAAAATAACTAGAGGAAAGGGGTTTGAAGGTTGTCAACATAAAGAAATGTTAACTACCCTGATTTGATTATTACAAAATGTAGACATGTATCAAAGTGTCACATTATACCTCATAAACATGTACGATTATGTCTATCACAAACTTAAAAAAAAAAAATACCAGTCTGTTGTAGGGACAAGAAGGCAAGGCCGAGAGAGGGTAAACAGCCTGTCCAAATGACAAGAGCTGGTGACCTGGCTCAGGGAGAACTGCTAGCCCAATGCCCATGACCTCTCCAGGCAGCGCACCACACTGCACTTTCACCTCATTTAATAGAGTCAAAGTTCAAACCATCTCATCACCGGTGGTTCTAGAAACATGGTGAACATATCACATCTAAAATGCTGACTGACCTACAATGGAATATACTTCCAAGTTAGGAAACAAAATAGCAAGTTCCAGTCATGATGCAGGTTATACTTTATTTACAAGAAACACAAACTGGAGTACTAAACTGAAGAGCATTACTAAATGTTTTAAAACTTTCGCCTTGGATGGCACTTTTACTAAAATTGTGTCTAATATTACATAAGATATTTAATGAGATATTAAATATTTAATAAGATATTTAATAAAGCTTAATCAAAATATGGCAAGACTTATAAGACATATTCTGGGGAAGAGGAATTTTTGTGGACACAGGCATTAGCACTGGAGGAGACCAACATACAGGTTTAGACAAACCAGGATGTGGTCTAAGGATTTTGCAAATCAAAAAAGTGTCTCATAGTGTTTTACAGGTATTTATAGAGTGTGGTCGAGGACCTGGTATCTGGGGCATGGAGTTGGGTTTAGAGAAGCCACTTTGTGCCCTGAGGCTTAGCAGTTCCTTTATAGGTCACTTCCTTATCCATCAAGCATTCTAACAGAATAACAGACACTTAAAGATGATTAAGATGGTCAATTTTGTTATGTGTATCTTATCACAATTAAAAATTAAAAGATAACAGATTGAAACCAAAATGTAGACCCTTTTTCCTACAGTGAAAAATAGCCTTCCTCATGCCACCTCTCTCCACCTTCATAATTAACCTCGTAAGAAAGTCTATCAGTGTTTTTTTTTTTTTTTAAAATACCAGTTCTGGAAGTATTCAAACATTGTTGTTCTCCAAAGAAATGACATCAAGAACGTCTGTGTGTGATTATAATTACCTTTGCTTATAATTATGTTGGACTTTCAGTTTTTTAATCTAGAGTTTTTGTGTCTGAAAATCTATACTTTTATAAAAATGAATTGAGCCTTTGTCAAATTTGTGGATGTAAAATGCAGAAGGCACTGTTGTGGGCCCCGCTGCTCCTAGGAGTGATGGAGATGGTGGCAAGATTTGGGTCCTCATGCTTACCTCCTTTTATCTTCTATTAAAAGGATGATGTTGTGCAGTGAAGTCCACTGCCTGGGAAATGGGACTTTAAACTGATTTGCTTCTAACTCACCCTCTGACCTTGGGCAAGTCGCTTGTCTCTGGACCTGTTTTCTCACTTGTAAAATGGAGAGTGGGATGATTTCCAAGCTTCTTCTGACCACAATAGCTCTATGCTTCTATTGTTCCACAAAAAGGAAAAGATCTCAAAGAGTCTGGGTAGTAACTTGTAAGCACAGGATTTCTTTGACATTCTCATATATCCACAGTAGCAGAACAGTTTTGGTGTGGAGAAAGGAAACTTATTATGTCAAAATAAATACTACCACTTGAGGGCTGAAAAACGTTTCACTGGTAATTTAGTAAGCCATCATTTTATAGAGTAAGAAATGGAAACCCCAAAAGACCAAGGATTACCTTCAAGGTCTCAATGCTCATGGGAGGTGGGGAATAGAGGGGGATTTTAAGAATCATCTAACTCAAAATTCTCAAGAGAAAACAGAATTCAAGGGAGGCTTTCCCAAACTTTCAGTGCCACCAGAATTATGGAAAAAAAAAAACAAAACACACACACACAAAAAAAAAAAACAACCCCAAAAAGAAACAGATGTGAAAAAAATGGGCTAATGATTACTGGTTTAGAGCTCTGTCTTCCTTCCTGTCTCTTCTTTTTTTGGTGTTGGAGATGGAACCCAGTGCCCCACACGTACTAGACACAGGCTCTATCTCTGAGGTACACCCCCAGTCTGAGCTCAGTCTTTGTTTCCAGGAAGAAGAAAAAGATCCAATGAGCTAAGACCTGGTCAAACTGAAAATGGGAGGGAAAACCAGAACTAAAGTTGCCCCATTGGCCCACCCAAGCACCTGTCACAAACCTGTCTGGTGGCCACCAAGGGTCTATGACATACTCCCTGAGGCTGTGTGTGTGTGTAGGGATGTGGTCCAGGGTAATAAATGAATGAGTATGGCTGACGGTGTCTTTCAATGACAGCCCTGCACCCCATATGCTCACCTACAAAGTGGCCTGACCCTCCTCCGTAGACAGGAGTTTCAGTTCATTCTCCTTGAGCCTGGGCAGGTTCTGTGACCTTGACCACAAGTGATTCTGCACAACTTCTAAGGTTAAGTCCTAAAGGCAACATGGATTCTGCCTGGCTCTTTCTTGGGACTCTGGCTCTGGGAACCCAGCCACCATATTGGGAGGGAGTCCAGGCTTCAGAGAGAGGCTGTGCGAGCATGTTCTGGCTGACAGTCCTGGCTAGGCCCCCAGCTGCCAGCTGGCATCAGTTGCCAGCCAAGTAATGAATGAGATGATTCCAGCCCCCAGCATTGGGGTCTTCAAGCTGAGATTTAGTCACTGTGGAGCAACACACGGCATCCTTAACATGCACTGTCTGAATTCAACCTACAGAACCAGAGTGTGGTTGTAAGTGAGGATTCTGTTTTAACCCTCTAAGTTTTCAGAGGTGACTACTGGGCAGCAAAAATGGATACACAAGGTCTTTGGGTTTACAATCTGTTAGATTTCTTGACTTTCATTTCTATCATTTTATCATTCCAAATATACTTCCACAGTTCAATCATCGAAGTGACAAGGCCACCTGCTTTTTAATTTTTCCCTTTAAATTTGAAATGATGATTACCCCCCTTCCCCTGATGACTTAGCATTTGCATTTGGACATAATGTTAACTGGCAACATCTCTTTGGGGCTTACAGCCATGGCTAGATTTGAACAGCCCAGTATGCTTTAGTGACTGCCATGTAACTTTAGGTTTTGGAATGCCTCTGCCTATAAAGACTTGTACATCTCCATTCGTGGCCCCCCAGTCTGCTTGCCTTGTGGGTCTCACAGAGGCCACATCACAGGGGTGATCTCCCATGTTTTCATCAGCATTCCTGAATTCTTGCCCTACCCTGACTCACCACCTGGCTGCATTTTGGATACCCTGTCCAGCCTTTCATAAACCTTCCAGGGATGCCACATGTATTGCTTCAGAGCTGGTGAGATCCTGATGCCACTTCATGTTCAGAATGGCTGACAATTCAATTTAGAAGGCTCAGGTGACAGCTGTTAGCACTCTAACATATGGCCCGTAGCCATACGCCAGAGGTCAAGAACTGCAGTGCAAGTAGACCTTCAGTTTAGAAGAGTCTGACACTCTGTCAGCATTCCACTGTCACTCTGGGTATGGTGACCATTCCTATGTAGGTGACAAAATTTGCCTGCTGGCTCTGGTGAGTCACAGAAACTTCTGGGGCAAAGTTTTGGAGACAATCTTCAGCCCTGTAAGTGGATGAGCCCATGCTTATTTGTGGGCAGGTTTTGCTGGTGATGTTAAAAATTTCTATTTCTTTGATGTGATATATTGGTGATTATAATACAAAGACACTAAGAGGCTGATAGTTACAATGACAGGGCCCATTATAAAGACAAACTGAGTACTGAGTCCTGGGCTCTGAGATGCAGGCCAGCATGGAGCCCACATTCAGAGTCCAAGCAGAAAAATTTGCTTTGTCATCTCTACTCTCTATCCTGTTTTCTCTGTCCTGCTTTTTTTTTTTTTTTTTTTTTTTGTTACTAGGATTAAACCCAGAGAGTGGGGGTTCTACCACTGAGCTATAGCCTATAGCCCTAGTCCCTTTTATTTTTTATTTTGAGGTAGGGTCTTGCTAAGTTGCTGGGATTACTGGTGTGTGCCACCTGCTAGCATTTTAAAGAGTGTGAAGGGTCCTCTCTGCAATTTTCAAAAGCATAGGCAATTCAGCGTTGGTGGGGCAAATTTTATCCCAGAAAAATCTGAATGTCAAAGAACTATGAAGAGGCTGGGGTGTGGGTTGGGGAAAGGGACCGAAAATAGGAACTACCAAGAATTTACCAGCACAATAAAAAATTCGGCCAGCAGATGGCACTCGAGGACTTTGCAAGTGATCTAGCAGCTGGGTTCTGAAACGCTGCTGGAAGGCACCTCTTAACAGCTATTGTATAAGTGATTTATGTATTTGGATTCTGCTCAATGTTATATATGCATTACTGAATAAAACATTCACAGTGTATTTTCCACCAGCAGCTGAGCTCAAATTCCAAGATTCTGAAGCCTAATTCCCAAGGCTCAAAGGAGCCCCTGACATCAAATTGCTTTCTTCCCTAAAGAGCTGCTTCATACCCAGAAAAAGAAATGCTTAGAGAAGATGAGAGATTTGATGTGACCACATCATCAGAATGGCTTACCAAGTATGTGTGAGAAAAAGCAAATGCCTGTCAGATGGTTTCTTCAAGGCCAAGTCATCTGGGGCTTCCCCAGACTCTGACTACTGTTCCCTGGATTTCTTCCTTATTGCTGTGTCGAGCTCATTGACATGCAGGTGAGTTTTGGGCAAGAGAGAGGGCTTGCCATAGCGTGCCGAAGGAAAAGGAATGGCTTACTTGTGAGGAATGTATCAAGTGAAATTCTCCTGTGGGGTATGAAATCACAGGGTTTTTCTTCCCCTCTTTTCCAGAAAATCTGAGTTATCCATGGCCTTGGGGGCTGGGGGAACAATACCTAATCAGAACTGTCTGGAAGCAAGAACAGATGTGTCTGTGGGACTTCAGTGTACCAGGCTTTCCCAAACTCTTTGTGGTCCCTTGCTGGCTGTGTCTCAGCAAGGCCATGCTGGGTGTCTTCTCAGTCTCTTTTAGGTCTGACCTGCTGGGATGTTTTGAAGGTTCACAGTAAGGAGGCGCAGGCCACAGAATTTCTAGCATAAGCCCAGTATGTGAGGTGCTTGATGGGGTGGCCCCAGAGAAGGAAATGCCCCCCATGGATAACATGGAAAGGCAGGCCCTATCATCTGATCTGCAGCAGGAAGGTAATTTCCAGAGAGAGCAGAGAAGACAGGCACATCCCTGTGGTAAATACCAACACATTATTTCAAACACACAATCTGTGTGCTGGTATTCTGTCAGATTAGCTGAAGTCGAAGGCAAGCCTTTCCTGCTCCTTCTCAGATATCTTTTGTTTTTGTTTCTCTGTTTTAACAGAGGAAAGAAAATACGGTTATGGTAAGCAGAGATAATAGTTTACGTTTACTGACTATTTCTTCTAAGCCAGGTGGAATGCCAACCAGTTTAATTGCATTATCTCACGCGCAATGTACAACAGTTCCATAAAGTAAGTACTATTATTATTCTCAATTTTTGCAGGAGAGAAAACTGGGATTTTAAAAGAGATGTGCTTAATTTCACATGGAGCTAGGATTGAAAAGGAGCAAGAACTAAGATCCAGCATCTGAGTCCTTCCTCATTACTATGACAGTGAGGTGGTTCTCTGCAACAACTAAGGCCTTCCTGTCCACAAAGTAGAGAAAAAAAGCTTCATCTAAAGAGAGACTCTAAATAAGATTCTACCCATTCAGGTGTGTGTGTGGGGTGGGCAGTCACAGGAGAGAAAGTTACCATGGGAAAAATCATTTCATTTCTTTAATCTGTATGCATATTGATATGCAATGGTATAAAATATCAGGAAGGTCATCAATATGTCTTTAATATCCACTCCCTGGTCTCACACCCATGGTTTCATTACCTATGCTATAATGTTGACTGTTAAATCTATATTGCTAGACCACAACTATCTCTAGACCCCCAAACCAGCATATTTAGCAAGCCATTAAATGATCTCTCAGTTTCATGCATGCTTTCCATTCCCACTGGCACTCCCTTCTGCTGGCTCTCAAAGGGTCTCATTTGAATTGGGTCTTCTACCTGGGCACTATGCCTCCATTATCAACTCTCTGCAATTACTTCTCATTACTGCAATTCCTTTAGTATATATTTACATTATCGTCTAATTGCTTAAAATATTCTAATCTCCTCTCATTGCATGGGGTGTTTATAACTCTGTTTTCAGAACTTCCTATGCTATTAGACTGTGGGCTACTGAAGCACAGGTTGACATGCTCACCCACATATAGTGAGCCTGGACGTTTGGAAGTACTTTAGCAGTATCCTTCCCCCACCCAGTCCTAGTACGTACATGCTTGTGAATGGAACACAATGTGCAAAGTGCTCAGGGGTCTGTTATTGATGATTAGACTTAAGATTAGACTTTACTGGAAACAAGTACAGGCCCGTGTCTGGTAATTGTCTTACATCTCACATCCATTTTCTGGGGGAGATACTATTATCTTCATTTTTTTTTTTTTTTTTTTTTTTTTTTAGCAGTGAGAAAACTGTGATGCAGAGAAATTAAATACAGGAACTCGTCCAGGGTCACAGAGCTGGTAAATGGAGAGCCAGGATTCAAACTCAAGTGTTTGTTTTGCCAATACCACTAGGTAACACCTGCAGTACTTGTTGAGCAGAGATTCCAAGGCTCTCTGCAGTGGACCCATCCTGCTCTGTCTCCTCACACTCGGCTTTGAAGGACACTGCCAAAGTGAAGCCTGAATTAATCCATCCAGGCCTATTTGGTCTTGAGGGGGTGGGTAAGGGAAGGAGGGGAAATCTAAAATGGCCGTTTTGAGCCAATATATAGAAAAGCAGAAGAGCATGTGAGAATGTAGCGCTGGGATCGACAGAATGCTTTTGCCATCATTTGTCCTCCCTGCAGCAGGGGTTCACCTACTCAGAAGACAAACCTCAGTGGCTCACAGGAAGCCATGACCACTGATACTTGCTGCTTTACTGAATTCGTTTATCAGTTTGGAGACTACTGGTAAATTTGGAATTTTACACTTTGATGATGCAAATTAAGTGACAGATTAAGTTCTGCTGTAATATTTGTATTCGAGCTAAATGTTTTTCTTTTCTTTTTTGTAATTTCAGCATATATTTATGTTTTATGTGCACTCATCACCTTAACAAACAGGCACGTGGTGGGATTTTCTTTAATCAAGTTAACTACTCTAGGAAACAAATGGGTAGTCAGTTGTTTTAGTTGAATTCTCTGAGGTTCTAACATTTTAACTTGGGTTTTGGAACAGAAGTACCTAATTAGGCTTGCAACAAGCAATCAATTCAGGCCTTCATCTAAAATGCTGTGCCCATAAAGTGGATGAGTGTCCCCCTTTGCTCAGAATCAGTGTGAGGTTAGTTTGAAATTGTGGGTTATCCCATAATGTCCAGAAAATATGTTGCCCCATATTAATAAAAAAAATTCTTGGGACTAACCGAATTTTATATATACTCATGATTATTTGTTTTAATATATTCTTTCTAATCTTTGGTTAAAAGAAAAGATTACCAGCCACAAGACATCTCCATTTCCTTCTCCCCACTGCCAACTTCCCTGTGTTAGCAGCCAAGTCAGGTGCTGTTACCTGGGGATCAAATTAGGCCTTTCTGTCTCACTTCCTATTTTCCCAGGGAAGTAACAGTATGGAACTTTGTTAAGCCCAATTTTCTGGAAGCGCCAGGTCTCATTAACAGCTGCACTGATGAGAGATTATTGTTCAACTTCTCTTTCGAAAATTAGTTGGTAGCTGAGGATATAGAGACTTCCGTCCCATGTGGACCAAGGAAACAACTCCTGTCTTCTCTGATTCCTGGAATGGATCAAGCTTCTTAACACTCTGGGTTGCTACATAGACTCTCTCTCAGGTCGCCTGCTCTTCCCCATGCTCCCCTTCACTCACCTCCACATGTTGCCAGGTCCCAGACTAAATGAAACTTGCTCAGAGAAGACATCCTTGCCTGGTGGCCCCTGCCATCCTCCCAGGCAGCCCTCCCTAGTAGCACTTATTACATGTGGCTGGTTGTGACATACTCAGCTGTGAGTTTATATTAAGTCTGACAGTGTAGTGCATAAGCTCCTGGGAACAGGGACCCGTCTGCATTGCTGGCCACTCAATGCCTCAACATTTACTGAAAGCATGAAAACAGCCACAAATGCCTTTACAAGCCCCAAGATGAGCAGGTATCTGTAGATGACAGTATGGTGCTGTGGAGAGTCACAACTCTGAACAACTAAATGTTTTCTTGTTTTGTTTAACCTGATTTCCTTCAGTTCCATCAGTTTTCCTGCAAATAATATGATTTCATTTTTTACTGTTGAATAAATACTCCATTGTGACGTATTCCATATTTTCTCATACACTCACATGTTGGAAAACATGTAGGCTGATTCAATATTTTGTCTATTATGTGCACCAATAAACATGGGTATGCAGGTATCACTTCTATATGCTGATTTTATTTTCTCTGGATAAACACCTAGGAGTGATGTTAGCTGGATCATGCGTTAGTTCTATTTTTGTTTTTTGAGGAAACTTCATTCCATTTACCATAGTGGCTGTACTAATTTACATTCCCACCAACAGTGCATAAGGACTCCTTTTTCTGCACTTCCTCACCAGTATTAGTTATTTTTTTGAAAAGTCATTCTGACTAAAGAATCTCTATTTTAAAAAAATTTTTAAAAATTTATTTAGATTCCTTGTACACAAATGGGGTACAACCTTCATTTCTCTGGTTGTACACATCAATTTAATTTTGATTTGTATTTCACTGATGGCTAAGGATATTGAGCATGTTTTCATATATTTACTGGCCACTTTTATATACTGAAACATTCTTGCATTCTTGGAATGAAACCAACCATTGTACTTTTTTCTTTTGAGAAGTGTCTGATCAGATCATATATCATTTTAGATTGGATTACCTGTTCTTTTTTTTTTTTTTTGTCCCGGGATTAAACCCAGGGGCCTTCAACCACAGAGCCACATCCTCAGCCCTTTTTTATATTTTATTTAGAGACAGGCTCTTGCTGAGTTGCTTAGAATCTCAGTATGTTCCTAAGGCTGTCTTTGAACTTGCAATCCTCCTGCCTCAGCCTCCTGAGCTGCCGGGATAACAGATGCGAGCCAACAGGCCCAGCATTGGTGATGTTTTTGAGTTCTTTATATATTATGGTAATTAATCTTCTGTTAGATGAATAGCTGGCAAGATTTTCTCCCTTTCTGTACATTTTCTCTTCAGTCTCTTGATTGTTTTCTTTGCTGTACAGAAGCTTTGCAATTTGATGTAATCAAATTGATGTAATTGTAATCCCATCTGTCAATTTTTTTTGTTTTTTTTTTTAAATAAATGAAGGCAGGCAGGCAGAATTGGTGAAGAGGGTATCCTTTTTTAAAAAATATTTTTAGTTGGAGATGGACACCCTTTATTTTATTTAGTTTTTAATTTTTTATTTTCAATGTTGTGCTTGGGGATTGAACCCACTGCCTCATGCGTGCTAGGCACTGAGCCACAACCCCATCTGTCAATTCTTGCTTGTTTCCTTAGCTACTGGAGTCCTATTCTTATAATGGTTGTTATAATTGTGGTAAAGAGTCTAAAGTGTTTCATCAAAGAGTAGGTGTGACTGATGTTGAGCACCTTTATAGGTGTGGTGTCCATGACAGTTATTTGTCTCTGCTCTTACTGTGGGCTGAGTGTCCAGGGGCAGGTGGTCAGATAACTCAGATTCATGCCCACTTGGGGACAGACCATAGGCTGGGGCTTTTGTCCCATTTCTTTCTTTTTTTTTTTTTTTGGTACCAGAGATTGAACCCAGGGGCTCTTAACCACTGAGCCATATCCCCAGCCCTTTAAAAATATATTTTGAGACAGGGTCTTGCTTAGTTGCTGAGGGCCTTGCTAAGTTACTGAGGCTGGCTTTGAACTCATGATCCTCTTGCCTTAGTCTCCTGAGCCTCTGGGATTATAGGTATGCACCATCACACCTGACTCCATTTTTCTTTCTTTCTTTTTTTTTTTTTTTGGCCGTGCTGGAGATTGAACCCAGGGCCTCATGCTTGCAAGGCAAGCACTCTATCACCTCAGCTATATTCCCAGCCCCCCATTTTTATGTTGGGTACATTTTCTCTCAGCTGATCATTCTTAGCTTCTGGGGTGTACGTAGCATCCTACCTATGGATCTCTTAACTCCTGCACTTCGAAGAGTGACAGACTTCAGCAAAGCCAACAGGGCCTCCCAGGGAAGAAAAGACAGCCCAACCTGAGTGACAAGAAGTTAAATGTTAAGAGCAAAATAGGATAAAAAAGTAAGAAAAACCATGAAAAAAATTTTAATGTAAGAAAAATTTAAGATGAGGTGATGGGTAATAATATTTATCAGGGAGGAGACATTTATATACATTTAGACATCACACACACACACACACACACACACACACACACATACACACACACACAGAGTACAACTAAGAAATCACTTCTCTCAGAGCTGGGTGTGGTGTCACATGCCTGTAGTCCTAGCTACTTGGGAGGCAGAGGCAGGGAGAGCACTTGAGTCCAGGGCTTTGATACCAGCCTAGGGCATCAAAATAACACTGCATCTCAAGAACCAAACCAAACCAAACCAAACCAAAAAGGAAATCAGTTCTCCACAAACTATATCAACTATAATTCTTAAAAGTGATAGCCTCTTATTTGAAATAATTTTCCATTTATATAAAATATATGAAATAACTGCTAATTAAATCTATGAATATATTAATCTACATAGACAGATAAATAGATAATAGGTATATATTAACTGCCTTGCCATTTATCATGAATTTCCAAGTATAAAAGTAAATGTGGATTTTTGAGTTTCTTTTCAGAACTCAAGCTTTCATTTCTTGAACACTTTAGAATAGCTCCTTGAACAAAATTTCATTTTTGATATGGTGCTTGTTTGATATTTCAAAACCATACTTTAAGCCTGAAATTTCCCATTAAAAATTCTATTTTTAGGATTGGACGATGACACCATATTTCAGATAAATGACTGAGTAATATTTAGCCAATTTAGCTTTCTGTTGGAGGTACAGCTCTGAGTGCTCATTAATAATTCAATTAGTATGTGTAATACTTTCAGGTTTTCAAAAATACAAATGAAACAGGTACTAATGTGGTGATGATCATAAAATGAGGACCTACTAGAAACCAAGATGTGTGGGAAAAGCATGTTAACGAAGAAGTCCTGCAATGCTAAGACTTCCTGTGAGAGGCCTTTCAACTGAAGACTCACGGTACTCTACGGCCTCTGCTCATTAATTCTTGCAGGTTCTGAGGACACAGATATCAAGGATGGCGTCTGGCTCATTATCTCAGACACTAAAACTGACACAAGGGAGACTTTCAGTGGTTAGCCAAGGTCAGACAGTATGTCGTAAACCTTAGATGTCTGCTTTCAAAATCACAGCTCAAACTAGCTTCTCCAGAGGGACATTCTGTAAACACTAAAGTTGGGGGAAAACGTAATCTGAAGACCTTGGTATGCCTTCTGGAAAAAAGGTATCCCTAAAGTCCTTAACAGCTGTGGAGGACAGGATATCATAGGGGCTTTTTAAATGAATGTGGGATGAGTGGCCACGGCTTCCAATAAACCCTTCCCCTGAGCTATGATGGGGCAGCAGAGGCAGGAGGATCACTTCAATCTGAAGCAATTTATATGTAGTATATATAAATTATTTAGATATGGAAAAATCTGGTATGCAGTTCCACTTACATCATACAAGTACATGTGTGTGTGCACGCAATGTGTGGGTGTGCACACAATGTGTGGGTGTGCACACAATAAGTAGAAGCCATTCCAAGGACATGCTATCTTACTAGCTCATCACAGTACTAACTTGGTCACTCCTATGAAGTATTCATTTTTTAAAAATGTCAAGAAATTCTAGGATACATGTAAAAAGGGCAAATGTTAATTCTTCATTCATGGAAGCAGTTGTACAGAAGCATCATGCCTCTGGTGTGAGTCCTCCCTGGCATTCAGATGTTCACCCTTGTTTCAAGCTAAAGGAATATGGGATATTAAGAAGCAGTAATGCACAACAGCCATATGTTCCACAGAAGCTCACTATGTAAGCTTTGGGAAAGGCGGGTGATTGCTAATGGAAGTGAGCTAATAAGCACGCATTGCTTACAGCAACTCCACTCTCAATCCTTACACTCAGTTTTGAATGGCAAACTAGTAAACAGACAGACTGACCATATCTGCACTCTTTGCAGTTCTTTCCTTTTCTTTTGAGTCTGATTGTCCCCCATGGCAGGATCTCATTTCCTTCTTGGTTTAGCCAAGCCTGGGGACCAGAAGGTGATCAGACCTGCGTTCACCATTTTCTAGTTGTGTGACCTTGGCTATGCCAGCTCCTTCCATGTAAAATGGAGGGAACAGCAACACATACCTCCTCGGATGTGAGGTCTGAGGCACAGCGACTGGTACACACTGTAGGCACTCACTGCCTATTAGCATAATTATTTTTTGTAACTCTCTTTTGGCCATCTCACAAAGCATGAGGTACCAAATGTGAGGCGTACTCTGGGAACAGCAGAATGCAAGAAAATTCATTACATGGTTTCAACTTCCTACAGTGCATGACTCCTACATGCTCAGGGTCTGGTACCCCCAGAGTTCTAGAATTACAGCTGAAGCCAACTCTTACATTCAGAGTCACTAAAACCAGAGTTCTCACTGTCTCTCAGGTCTGTTCCTATGCTTGCATGTGATTTTTCTGATGACACCACTGTATAAGAATGATATGGTTTTCTGTTCTATGTCTCCTCTCCTTTTCCATGTCAAGTGGAAGCCCCTGTGAGTCCACTCAAATCCTTGTCCATATTAGTAGTGCTCCAAGGCATGGCGAGATGTGACCTCAACTTTTTCAACATCTTCCTCCAAATCTTCAGTGGCTCCCAAATGTCTTTTTTTCTCTTTTTTTGCAGTGCTGGGGATTGAACGCAGGACTTTGTGGCTTGCGAGGCAAATGCTCTAACAACTGAGCTATATCCCCAGCCCCCAAATGCCTTTTAAATAACTTCTGAAATCTCCACCTGCCCACCAACTTTTTCATCTGGTCTACTGACTCCTTCCAGGTGTTGCTCACAGAGTTGAGTACATACATAGGGGCTTCTAGCTGCCCACTACCTTCTCCCTCCAGTGTCCCCCTGGAAATACTCTCTGCAGCTCACATATCAATTCCACCATTTTTAGTCCTTGTGCAAATGTCTTCTCCACCAAAATGTACTTTCCTTGCCCTAAAAAGGCACATATGGTCTCCTGTTATCAATTCACTACACATCTTATCAGAAGGCAGCATGATCTAACAGAAAAACATAGACTTTGAAATCAGAAAGGCTTGTTTTTCTAAATCCTGGCTCAACTTTCTAGTTGGATGCCTAGGGGAAGATTATTTGTTCTCTGAATAAATGATTCCTTTTTTTTTTTTTTTTACAAAATGGGACATTAATACTTACCTGGCTCAGTTACTATGATAATTAAATTAAATGTACACAAAGTATCAAGGAGAATCCTGAGGACAGAGAGACACGTCATAAATACAAGTTTATTTTTCCACGTTCTTCCCAAACTGGTATTTTGAGAGAATTATGTGTGTTCCTACCTATCTCCCAGCCTGCATGGAAGGCTCTAGAAAAACAGGGCCTTTGTGGGATTTATTGCCACACTGCCCACAACATCTAGCATAGCCTTGTGGATGGAGAAGGCTACACAAATAAATTTAAAGAATAAAGGAAAGTATCATTATATGATTGTCAGCATGAACCACTGTATCCACAAAGTATAACATAAGAACTACAAAAAAATCTCAGAAACAATTCACTAATCCAATTTCAATTCAGAGTGAAGTGTTAGTCAGTGTTCCATCACTGGGACAAAATACCTGAGAAAATCAACCTAAAAGGAGTTTAATTAGCTCATGGTTTCAGAAGTCACTTGGCCCTGCTGCTTTGGGCCTATGCTAGCATAGTGTATCACGGCAGGAGGACATGGGAGAGAGGGCTGCTCTCCTGTGGTGGCTGGGAAGCAAAGGGGTGGGGAGGGGAAGAGGAAGAAGGGGTTGGGGTCTCAATATCCCTTCCAAGGGCATGTCCCCAACAACCTAACTCCCTTCCCCTAGGCCCCACCTCCGAAGAGCTCCATCGCCTTATGATAGCGCCACAGGCTGCTGAGCAGGCCTTTAACACATGAGCTTTGGGAGATGTTTAAGATTCCAACTACAGCAACGAGGAAGCAAAGCAACCTGGGGTTAGGTGGCTTGTGGCTAGTATGCAAGTAAAGAGTGGCAGACCTTCAGCTCTGTGCTTTTCCTGCTCTACCATGTTGTTTTCCCCATTAATGGGACAAGGCTGGCAGGAACATGACACCAAGAGCGTTTCTGAGGAAAACATTACTTGCACAAATGCTTATGCCATGCAGGGTGGTATCCACAGACAATAAAGAACGTGTATTCATACGTTACACCTGTAGTACCTCCAGATTGTGGCATGACGTGCTAGATGAAATAAGGAAAGAGAGCTGGCTTTTAATAATTCGTCATTCTTCTAATAAAAAAAAAAAAGAGTATATCCCATTGTATCTGCCTTGGAAAGTGTCCAGTTAGAAGGCAAGGCTGGCAGAGGTCAATGAGGATGTGGAGGTAGCATCTGGCCACCTTCCTCGGCTGGCACTGTCAGTCTGCTAGTTCCTGCCCTATTTGTACCCTCCCTCCCACAGTCCTATTACAAATTCCTGCTTCCTCACTGCCTGAGTTGACACCTAGCTAATGGAATCACCCAGCTCAAGCTAGCCTGCTAATGGGAACCATTCTCAATGGTGAGACTCTATCCTCCTGAGCCCTCTTCCTGGGCCAACTCTGCTGATGGCTGATGGCTTCTTAGGTAGGTCAGAAGGATCTCTTGGTCATGTGGCAGAGGGCAATGCTATCCACTGGCCTTTGATGATGAACTTGAAAAACGGGTAAGAGTTACATAGTAAAAGTATTTAGATTTTTATTTATCTTCAGACCATGTGACAACTAGTGGTATGTCCTTAATAGGATATTAAATGTCTTTGGGCCTTCAAGTTTCTTAAATTAAGGGAGTATTCACCCAACTCTGCCTCTTTGTGGTCTCACAATTGGCATAATTTACTAGGTTTTCAATTTTATTTTTGTAGATAGTCTTAAATGCAACAAAGACCCTAGGTCATAAAATAGCACGTGCCTTGCTCCTGCCCAGCCTGGTAGAGATGCCAGACAGCTGGAAGCTAACCTCCTTGGGGTGTTGCCTGGGGTGATCTAATCTACCACAGCCTTAGTTTCCTTCTCTGTAAAAGATGAGATCATCAGTAACATGTGTAGTATCTTCCTCATGACACAAAACCCAACATTCTTGTTGAAAGCTGTGGATTTCAAAAGGGGGGCAGCCATCAAAATCATCTCTGATCTCTTGAAGACTGATATGTGGCTAGAATTGAGGGCCATTGTTGTTTGATACTCAACAATTTTAAGGATTTATTGATATTTCTAGGGCCATCATGAATGCTTGAATAAGATGAACATATATTCTATAAATATGGAAAGATACAAAGGCAGATTCTAATAATTCCAAAGAGAAAACAGAGGTTATCCCTTAGAACATCCTAGATAAAAACATTATATTGCAGCAATACAGCCTCAGAACACCCTATACAGGGATACAGAGACTTCTCTGATTCTAAATTACTGGTTCTTCCCTAAATCTAGTAAAGAAAATTACCTGCTAAATTTTAGCATAACTGCTAGGGTAACAATTTTTACCTAAGCTGTAGAATAAACCAAGGTGGGGGGAACCCTGAAAATTAGATATTTTAAATCTTCAAGCCACTAATTTTAATCAATATCAGTCTACAAGTTTTAAATGACTTTCTAGTGAACCTCCCCACCCCCATCAAGTAATTATCAGAAATATTGATTTCATTCTGTACATTCAATCTTACAAGTTCATAAAATATTAGCCTATTAAGTTAACATAAAAATTTAATTTAATGGAATTAAACAGCAGAGGGAATATCATATAAGATCTACAAATTGGGGCTATATAATGTTGATTTTTAATGTATTGCTGATACCCCCCACTGCAGCCCCTCAGCCCAGGTTGGGTGAGAAAGGAGGTTATAAAAGAGGATGACAAGACAGAGGGCGGCAAGTAGGAACTCAGATCACACAGGGCAAAGATGAAAGCCCAGACACAACTTGACACCTAATTTTTATGGATTATAAAACGTCAAATTCATAAAGGTATAATAAGAACCCAAATTACATTGTGTCAGAGGGGGTATCAGAATTCATGTCTCCTTACCCCAGAAGTCCCCTGGGACTTTTTATAAACAATGCCATTCTAACAGGATGGTCAGTTGATTGGGCAGAAAGAAGAATGATAGAGAAACCTTGCTTCATTTCTGTACAGTCACAAAATTCCCTGCCTTGTCTATTGCTAGATTAATTACTAATTAATCCACTGGATAGGTGTTCACACTCTACTGGATTGTTAGTTAAATTCTCAGCTACCAGTAATATATATATAGCATGGAAATTACTAATGTTGGTAAATTCTGTCATTTTTTAGTAACTAGGATTCAGAGAGTTGTATGTGGGGAGGTGGGGAGCAGGTAATCAGGCAGACATTTAGAAACTTTCTAATGGCCACATATTTTTGTATCAGGGTGCTGAGGGATGTACCAGAAAATGGTGATTTTTTTTTTTTTTTTTCCTTTTGCAATGCTGGGGATCAAATCTAGGGCCTTGTGTATGTGAGGCAACCACTATACTGTTAAGCTATATTTGCAGTCTAGAAAACTGGAATTCTAATACTGCTTCTGCATCGCCTTGTTGCCTACTGCTGGCCTGTTTTCTCAGCAGCAAAAGGTAATAATTGCCTCTCCTAGCTACTCTGAAGGTTAAAAAGATAATGTATGGGAGCGCTCCTGGAAAGGTTTAAAGCATTAAGCAAAGCCAATGCTTAATTGGTATTTTATAAGCTCTCAGAATCATTCCCAAGAATCACACACAATCTAATCCCTATGAAAACATCAGTTGATTTCTACCACTAAGAAAAATGGGCAGGGAGAAAAGTCTTGAGAAATGTTTGGAGGCAGTTCATTTTTCATGCTTGTGTCTCCAGAGGTCACTATGCAGATTTAAAATTGTGGTTATTCAATGTGAACTTTTCAATGGGATGGTGTCTTCCATCTTTAAGAGCATTTGCTGTAGTAGGAGAGAAAGGTAAAGAATGAATAACCTCTTATCACATCGATGATAGTGAACTATGTTGTTAGTTCTGAAGATGATGACTATAGGATATGGCCTGAGCTCCAAAGGAAAGGCAGCCTCCACAGACGTGCGGCTTACAGTCTCTTTTCTGCAGAGGGGAAGAGGTGGCTCTTTCCACCAAAGTCCAAGCCTCAGATGGAATGCACTGAGGCCTGAGTAAGGGTGCTGAAACCACAGGCTTGTGTGAATGGTCCAGGGTTGTATAGATGTGAGGGCCAGAAACTGTGCCTATGTGTGTGCGTGCGCACGCATGCACACATGCACACATGGATGCTACCATGCTGAACTCAGTCAATCAGTTCTTTGAAACAGAGAGGCAGCCAGTTCACTGGTAGCAGAAAGAATAAGCAGGGAACAGAAGGCAAGATGCAGGTGCAACTTGATGGAAAGCCATGTCCTAGGCCACTGGACTGTCGTGAAGGACTTTCAGGAAGGGTGAGTGACCTGCTAAAGTGAGGCAGTTGAGCCTTCTTGCTAAGCTGCCTTGTGCTCTATGTATCTAGAATAAAACTTATCCCATAACTATGTATAATTACTATGTCTCAATCAAAAAAAAAAAAAAAAAAAGAGTAAAATCGCATGCAACCTGAACCAAGACCTCCTCTATCTGTCTGGAGTTAACACAAGGGGCTATCTGGTCCTTCCCAGGGACAGGTGGTGTGTAGGTGGGAAATCCTGACTACTGATGGCCTCCCAAACTTCCCAAAGCAGCTCTGCAGCTCTTCTTAAACCCACAGGGGTTTCAAATTGCAACCTACCCCACTAACCTCTCACTTTAGTCAAATTCCATCTTTTTGAAAGAAACATAACCACCCCCTCAGCATTGAATTTTGCCTGGTGAGTAAAAGTAAAACAGGTCTCAGTTCACCTTCAAGAACTTCCCCCTTAAACTCAGAAAAGCAATACTATAAGACAAGGTCAGTGAGTTTGTGACCCCTTGCAAAAGAAAGAGGATAGTGTTTTTCTGTTCTTTAAAAATTCTGTGGATATTTCTTCATATATAAATAAATGTTGAGCAAAAGCTGTCAACACAGAAAAATGTTTTCCTTAAATCATCAAGAACGAGTGGCAAAAATTACCATTTAATGCTACATTTTATGACTAATACTTTCCTGCAAAAACACACATTTAAATGAATAAGGACTTAGGTGTCTGTGATGGGCTCTGGTGCTGATACTTTCATGACCAATGCTTTATTCCCAGGTCCAGATTACAGTTTCTTTTATTTGTGAAAGTAGATCTACAGCTTCTATTTCTCAGTTAGATATTTGCATTCAGTTAGCATTATAAAATGTTCTTTGTATGAGCTCTGTAAAAAGGAATGGTGTCTAAAGCTTAGAAAACACACATATGCCACTGAAATTTTATATTTTCAACAGTGTGCCTTAACTACAGAAGAAATCATGTAGGTTACTTTAAAATAGAAACAACACAGCAAAATTCCCAGAGGTGGCATTTAGAAGCGAGATTTGGTTTTCATTTCACCTGGCTTAATAATGAAAACATGAAAGATGGCTTCCAATTTCTCCAAGATCAACATATTAGTCCATTTAAAGAAATGCCACAGGAGGCTGTTCCTACTTTTCTTTAGAAGACAGATTTCATTTGTTCTTGCTTAAAATTGAATGTATCTCTCAATTTTAACAGTGCCTGAGCCACAGCGGGGTAACACAAGTTGGATTTAAACGAAGCCTGTGGGCAAAGACAGCAGTGAAAACACCCCAGCCTGCCGCCCACTGCTCAGCACTGCGGCACTGTCAGCACACAGGTTCTGTTGCTATCCAAGAGGGCTCATAAAAAGGAGGGTCAGCACTAACCTCCAAGGCAACGAAACAGAGGCAACTGGATCTGTTTGCTACTGGGACAGAATCAGACTGAAGGAAAAAAAAAGAAATTATAATATGTACGTATTCATGTACAAATGTGTATGTCAGTATGCATATGTACACATGCATGTGCACACAGATCTAAGAGTAGTCAGTGTTCCAAATATTTTAAGATGCATAAACAAATATGAACAAAAAATCACGGGCAAATCCTCCTAGCAATGAAAATTACACTGAATGTAACATCACAAACCAGAACTGACAACAATATTTTCCAAAGCACTTGCCACACAGTGAGATAAACTGACTATAGGGCAGATTAATCCTCTGGCCCATAGTTCTTGAGGTATACCTGTCAGGCATAAGTCCAGAGAGTGATCACCATGCCTTTGCCAGGCTGGAAGAGGGACAAACTAGAAGAAATAAAGATTTCTAAAGATAAGATGTTCATCAGTTTGAGTGGGAGTATTCACAGGTTCCTAATTTAACTACCATGCGGGTGGGAAGAAGGCCTTGGCACCTTCATGGTGCAGGCAGGCTCAGAATCTGGCCTCAGCTGGGCCACACTTGGGAAGGTGGGGGCTGAGATGTTACTCCATGGGAACCACCAGTTCTGTGTCTGGGCTAGAGCGAGGCTAGCGAGGGCCAGCACACAGCAGTTGCTGTGGTCTTCCAGGGCAAACATCTAGCAGGTAGAAAGGAAGAAGTTCAACACAAGATCTGGGCCTAAGACACCTATTTGGGTTCATGCCCACTTGGGTAAACCTGAAGGAGAAAGCGACAGGCCCAGATGTGGTAAAGCTGAGACAAGGGAATGTGTTAAAAAATGAGTCCATGGAAGAGACTGAGCAATGGTGAGAGAGAAGCTGAGAATGGGGAGTTTCAAAATCCAGGCAAGGTTTTCAAGAAAGACTGGTCAACACATTGTCAAAAAACAAGAGAGGTCATGGAAGATACTGGAGTTTTGTGCTTTCACAGTTTGACACACTTGAGTTATACAGTCATGAATTTTTCATCAGTGTGTTAGGACTGAGAAAAGGCAAGGAAAAGTTGTGTGTGGAATGGGGGTAGGAGGACTGCTGGAAGACTCTAGGCCCTTCCAGTTTGAAGAGCTCTCTAAGGAGATAGCACTTGAGTGAGGTGTTCATAGGGTTAAATTAGGAAGGGAGGGAAATCTTTCTCTTTTAGAGAATCTGTGAGCCTATTCCTGAAAAGACAGTTATACCACTTCCTGTTAGTCATTCCCAGGATTTACAATCCCTGGAGAGGACTATAAAAGGAACAGGGCCCTTATTCCCCAACCAGGCCAAAACATAAATTCAGCAGCTAAACAGGCATGCTCTGTGGCATGATCCTTGTATTTAAATGGGTGGAAATCTTGCTTGCACATCAAAATCAGTCAGGCTGCCCCAGAACCTAGGCATGAGTGCAGCAGTTTCTAAAGCTCTCCAGATGATTGCAGTGAATCAATACATATTAGAGCAGAATGCTTTACCTTGGTTTTCATGTCAGTTTTATGCCTATGTATCTTTTAAAAATACCAAACCACTAAATCTTCCTGCTTTGTGAAATTTCTAATCTGATCACATAAGAGGCTTCCTTATTTCATCCATCCCTGCCACTTATGTGACCTGCAATAGTGATCCTGGTGTGGTTTTGAGTCAGGAATGAGAAATCTATTGATAGAGATTGGAGGGAGAAAGGAGCAGTGAGAGGAGGAGAGAGGGGAGGGGAGGAGAGGTGCAGGTGGTAGGGGAGATCTGTTTGCTCACATTTTATGGTAATGGAAAAGCTAAATTTTTTTTTCAGGGTTATAAGTATGTGCGAAACCATCTGGGATGTCCTGCTGTTGCATTCTTCAGATTCTGCATGTTTATATGTCGTATGGCATCAAAACATCATGAGCCTAAAACAGCAATAAAGGACATTGCATTTCAATGGAATTGTGCATAATATTGATGCCTCATATACAGACTGTTTTAGAATGTCAGTACTAGTGAAGTATTTGAGTCACATACATATTCTTTTATTACAAGTAAAGAGAAAAGACAGTAAGGAGAGAAAGACTGCTCCTGTGCTAAATGGCCATCTGGATATTGCCTTGGATAAAGCGCATTCAAGTCTTTTTACCCATTTTTAAAGTTTGGCTTTTAGTCTTTTAAAAATTGATTTGTAGAAGATCTTTGTATATTATGGATGCGATCTCTTTCTATATATTTTCTTTTCTTCCATTCTGCTTTATAATTTCCTTAATATCAGTGCTCTTGACACCTTAATTTTATTATGGTTCAATATATTAATTTTTTCCTCTTATGGTTCACCCTTTCTGTGTACTGTTTGAGAAAATTTTGCCTGTGCCAAGGTAATGATAATGTTCTTTCTTTTCCTCCAAAACTTTGTTTCCATTTAAGTCCACAATCTATTTCATGTGTGGAATGAGGGAGTCAAGACACTTTCTCCTCCAAGTACCTGTCCTACTGGTTGAGTCTGTTTATTAAAAAGACATGCCTTTTCATCTGCACAACATACCACTTCTGCCACAAACCAGGTGACGGGGCGTATGTGTGCTCTCTACATTCTATTCCGTCCCACTCGTCAGTTTGCCTAGTCTTGCACCAATGCCACAATACCTTAATTACCAGAGATTTAGAATTAGTTTTGAAATCTGGTAGTGAAAGTACCACAGCTTTCCTCTTTATCTTTAAGAATGCATTGAATATTCCTGGCCCTCTACATTTTCATGTGATTTTTTTTTTAATGAGTACCTCAGTTTTCTGCAAAATAAAATTTGCTACTAATTTGACAGGGACTGCATTGAATCTATACAATTTGGAGAATATTAACCACTTTATAATATTGAGTATTCCTATGTAGAAATATAGAATATCCCTCCATCTATAAATATGTGAAAAGGTGCTCATCTTCATGAGGACTTAGGGAAATTTAACTTAAAACCACCACATCCTCTAGAATGGTTTCAGAAAATATCAAGGATTGCAAAGGACATAGAAAAACTAGAATATACACTGCTGATAGAAATGCAAACTGGTGCATACACTCTGAAAAACTGGCAGTATTTTCTAAAGCTGAACATGGAAAACCAGTGATCTAGCAGTTCTTTTCCTAGAATGACAATTCACTAAAAGACAAGTATGTGAATGTTCACATTGGTACTATTAAAAATGGGCCCAAACTAGAAGTGACACAAATGCCCATTTAGACTAGTAAGGCTGACTAATGTGTGGTTCATTCACAATGAGGAAGCATACAGCTCTGGGGATGACCCATCCACACTGACATGCAAAAATATGGTAGAATCTTAAAAACTACTGAGCAAGAGCAGCCTGAATTCCTTTAAATAATGTATAAAAGAGTTTGTATTGCATGAGATTCCATCTATAGAAAGAACTAAGACAGAAAGACAACCTATGTCGTAAGTCAGGATGGTGGTTATTCCTGGTGTATAGTGACTGCAAAGAAATATGAAGGGTGTTTCTTGGGTACTGATGTCTTCAGTATATTAAAATACACTGGGTTGTGCTCTTATGATACTGAAGTTTTGTATGTGTATGTTTTTAACAAAAAGTATTTGTAAAGGAAACCATAATTTGGTTTCTCATTTAAAAACCGATTTTCTCTTGGACAATCCCTTTCCCTTGGCAACTCACTCCTCCAGACCATTTATAGGATCAAGTATCTAAAGAAAATTCTTTAAAAAAAAGAATACATTACTTCTACCAAAATAGGTCTACAGAGGCTTTCCAAATAGGAAATTAGCTTAAAAATGTTAATGTAGTACTTTTGAATATTATACCTTTTATTCTAGCATGTCAGACTTTAAAAGCATCTAATTAGAAACATTTCATCCATCTTTTACTTAGAAAATGGAGAAATGTTATGAAACACTCCTAATTTTGATGAATCTGTCTTAATTTTCCATTCAAATTATCACTTATTATTCCTATCAATAGGTTTAACAAGGACACAATGGATATCTGTGCTTTTTTCAAAGAAGGGCAATAGTATGGAAAAGGCATGACATCTTTAAGGGTCCTTTCAGTCATGTTTTCTGCAGATTAGTTACACTAATATCCTTTGTCCAAAATTACTTTTCTCTAGTTTTGTGATACAATTATAGAATTCCAGGAGATTCATTTTTAGATATGACACAACCCATTTTCCCAATAAGCTTTTAACAAATAATAACTTTATTTCCTTTTGGTCTCTTTCTAGGAAATATGCTACTGTGATTGAGCTTCACATGTCTATAACGCACTAGATGAAAATATGAAATGAAACTGAATTATGAAAAAAGCTGAGATTGTTTAGCAGAAACAATACACTGAACAGCTAGATGGATTTTAGTTTTTTTAATTATAAAATTAGAATTGTGATTCAAGTTTCAATAAAAATAACAAAAAATCCTTATACTGGAAATAAATTCTCATACACTGAAATAGCAAGTGCTATCTGAGGAATATTTTGTTCTGTGTTTGTGTTAACGCTGGTTTCAATAATGTACTGAGAAAGAAAGGAAAAGCGTTTCCAAGGAATACGTTACGAGTGCTATTCTACAAAGAGATTTGTGGTACTGCTGAAAGTCATTCATGGAAAAACTTTTTAAAACAACATTAAATATTTAGAGGGTGCACTTAAGAAAGCATAGAAGTCACCTAATATATCATGATCCACACAGTGCATAGCTGAAAGAATGTTTGATAGGTGTTTTAAAAAGCTGTATCAGGATATTTTGGCTTACTTTTAAAGCTGAATATATCATACAGTTATTCTTCATTTTTTCAAAATGTTAATGACTGTTGATTTTGGGGGTGGGGTAGAGGCAGAAGAGATAATGCTGTTGTAGATAAGCTTTTTCCCACTTGGCCCTATTTGTTTCAGGGTATCTGCTTGAGACTACAAAATCAAGTCATTTTGTCCCACAATAACCCATACTATGTGTACTGCTATCACCACCACCAGATAAAGACACAAAACACAGGTAAAGCAAATGTACTTATTTTTGAAGACAGCAAGGAAGTGATACGTAAGTTGCTTAAAATAAGGGGGAATGAAATACTCTTTCAAAAAAGCTCAAGTGGATGAATGAATTATTTAAGATGGGGACCATGTACTCTTAAGTGAATGGAAGTTGAATTACTCGGAGTTTGATAATTTTCCTTCAGTATATATTCAAGAAAGGGGACTGTATAACAAAACCCACCTTCCCTCAAAAAACAAAAATGCATCCAAACCAAACCACCCTGCAGACGGAAACAGTTGGCACTCAAGGGGAGAAAGGACGGTCACATTTGCATACAGGCAGGTCCTTTTCCAATTGCCACTGTGATGACAGCGTAGTCTAAGGAATAAAGGGAATCCACAGCTGAAAGCACCAAGTATTTTAGCACAAAACTAACCACAAAATTTTTTGGGATATCCTGGCTCCAATGATATACAATTAGAATTTCATAAGAAACACTGCTGAACATGGGGAAGTGATAATTACAAGGTGGTGCCATTAATATATGATCATTTAAACTTTCGTGGTAACTTGAAAATGGCTGTGGTAAAGTCAGATACCAATTTTTGAGGAGTGGAATTTCAGAAAAGGTGGATCGAAAGAAACTGATCTAAATAGAGTCCATAAATACACCTACGTACTCAAAAGACATACCCTAGTGACTGCTTTAAAAAATATATCAAAGTGTATTTTAAATAAACTACAAGTAAATAAACTTAATGTTAAAACCTTTTATGACTCTCCTTAACAACGGCAAAGCAACCTTTTGGTGTGGGTAGAGATAATTTTTCAGCCAAGTTCACCTTCCTAAAGGAGGCCTAGTTTTATTATGAGTTCCTGTTATCAGAAGATCAATTCTAATTCACTCTCAGTACTCAACTTATTCTGGGCCTTGAGATATTTTATTCAGTTGGCACAGACACTCTTTCCAATTGGTCCTAAAGTTTCTAATAAGGAAAATCTTAATCATTTTTTGGTCAGAATAATATATGTATGAGGTAGAATATTTAAAAGCTCAGAAGAGCGTAAAATAAAAAGTTTGAATTTCCTTTTCTCATTCCTTTGGTCCCCCTCCTCAAAACTAATCAGAATTAACACCTTCTTATTCAGATAATATCCTGTTTTGTTCCTTTACGAGCACACAGAAACACAACCCTCAGGGCTGAGTGCGCCTGTGCTCTGACTGATTCCTGAATTCTGTTCTGCCCTATCTCTCCTCTATTAAGTCCTACACCACTAATAAGTTATACCATCATGTATTTGCTTTTTAAAAATATTTTTCAACTGGTTTAATCTTTTTGCCTTTTTAATAGCATCTCCTTTTCTATCTATAGAAGCAGTTGATGTGCAATGTAAATTATAAAATCTGTCTGATGAATGTTTTTACATTCTGAATTAAAAGTACAATTCACATTCTCTTTTTTGCAATCATGGAAGAGGCATTTCACACATTAACAATGCCGACTCCGATATTCCTTAATGGTCCTCTCTTCAGCAAGAGGGAGTGCCTGCTTATTTAGGTTATTAGCAGCTCGGCTCTGATCCAGAAATCCATTTCTGTAGAAATACTTGGCATTTTATTTTTAGCTATGAATGGGGTATACCATTTTTGCCCATTTAAAATACATTGCTCTTCTGAAATATATAGCCATGAACAAGACATTATCAGGTAATTGCATCTTCTAACACCTTTCTGGAAACAGATAAAGGGGGAAAAAAACCTTTGTGGGGCTGGGGTATAGTTCAGTGACAGAATACTTACCCAGCATGTGACGCCATGGGTTTGATTCCTAGCAATCCCTCCAAAAAATCCAATAAACAAAACAAAACAAAACAAAGCAAAATGACAGCAACAACAACAACAACAAAAGGCTACATTATTTAGCTGTGTCATGCTGAGCACAGTGGTACATGCCTATAATCCCAGGTACATGGGAGGCTGAGGCAGGAGGATCACAAGTTTAAGGCCAGACCCAGCAACTTGGCAAGACCCTCAGGAACTTAGTGAGACCCTATTCCAAAATAAAAAACAAAAGGGCCGGGCATGGTGGCGCACGCCTGTAATCCAAGCAACTTGGGAGGCTGAGTCAGGAGGATCTCGAGTTCAAAGCCAGCCTCAGCAACTTAGCGAGGACCTTAGCAACTCATTGAGGCCCTGTCTCTAAATAAAATACAAAATAGGACTGGGGATGTGGCTCAGTGGCCGAGTGTCCCTGAGTTCAATCCCTAGTTCCAAAAAAATAAAAAATAAATAAATAAATAAATAAAAAGGGCTAAGGATACAGCTCAGTGGTAAATTTGCCCTGGGTTAAACCCCCAGTGGTCCCTCTGCCCGCCACAAAAAAACCTCTGTGTGTCATAAACAAAGAAGGTTCCCAAAGACCTATGGGAGCCATGCCAAAGGGATACAGGAACTGGCTTGAAAGGACTTCCATTGGCAAATATGGGAATGAATAATGATAGTAATGGATAATAATATTTGGGGGGAAAAAAAAACATCTTTTGCAACCACTCATGTCATACTTAAATGAGATAAAAGCATTACCATCAGCGGAAGCTAAAACCTGGGTGAAAGACTGTTGCAGAACAGGGTATTCCCTAGGTCTCAGATGTTACTAATTACAAAGAGAAAGGGGGACCTCCAACAAATGCTTATTACTCAAACTTAGCATCACCCAAAATGGGACAAAGTTCAGTCTGGGCCTCCTGATGTGACACAGTGGGGAGCACATAGCACCATGCAGTATCCTCCCCGGAAGTGAATCGGAATCGGAATCTGAGCCTGAGCACAATAAGACAGGTTCACCTGCAGTGCATTATCCAAGGCAACTGGCCTGGACTCTTTAAAACTAAAATACCACCAAAGAAACAAACAAAAAACTTGGAGGTGATGAGTCTACACTGAGACAAAAGGAACATGAAGGTCAAGAACAGCCAATGGGCTGACCCTTTATTAGATCCTGGTGGGGAATATGGAGAAATTGGTACTGGATTGTATTTTATGGCAATGGATAATACTTTTGCATCACTGACAAATGTCTTGGGTGTGATACTGGATGTGGTATTGTGGTTATGAAGAAGAATGCACTTGTTCTTAAGAGGCATGTGCTGAAGATTCGGAAGTAGAGTGTCATTGTGTGTGAAAGCTACTTTCAAATGGTTCAGGGAAAAGCAAAGTGAGGGAGCGATGGTGATACAGAGAGAGCCAGAGTGCATGGAGTGGAGTGAGCAATGCCAGTGACTCGGAGCAGGGGGAGGGCACAGAGGTTCTTAACTATATTTCTCTCTCTCTCTCTGTATTCTTGAAATTTCTCAACGTAAAAATTAAGGAAAAATACAGACCAATGTGCTTTTGGCTCTCCCTGGCATGAACATCGAACCTCATAGGATAGCACTTACAGGAGAGCAGTGGGATCTGGTCATTCTGGAAATCAATGAGGGAGAATAAAGTGGAAGGAGGCCACTGACATAGACAAAAAAAAGCACTAGCAAAACTCCTCTGGGCAAACAAGAGCAGGAACCCCTTTTTAAAAACAAGGAATTACACTGGGCCTTGGAACAACACAGCTAAGGAAGTAGAACTGAGCAAAGAACTATATAAGGCGAAAGTGCAATGAGTCCTGACTTTGAGGTCATAAGTAAATTTGAGTAGGTCCATTCATGTACATATGCAAATGATGAGGATCGCCTGGGTATGAAATGCATGCCTATTTTCCTACTTAACACTATTCATATTTTCCCTGTTAATTAAAACATGCCTTCTAAGTGCAATTCACAATTTGTGATTATATGCTTATTTATTTGTTTGCCTATTTATTGATGGTTTATTTCAATATTCTCTAGGCCCCACTGGAAAGGGCCAGTTCTGTGTTATCCCACCACCCTGTATTCTGTACCTGTTCAATGACTTCTACCAGGTTGGGAGGAGGGGGAGAGGGTAAGTGTGGGAGAGAATGCTCCACAAATAGGAAAACCTGAGGCAGCTTTGAGATGGAATGTCTGGGGCTAGGTTTATCTCTAATGGGAAGAATATACCACCCATGTATTCTCACTGGAAATATTTAATATAATAGTCTTGGTTAAGACCAAATTCTGAACGAAGCAGGTAGAGTTGAAGATGGAAAGCATAAGAGAGAGAGAGAGAGATACCAGACAGGAAAAATAAATAGGATTTGGGGATCAACTGAGTGAAAAGGTTGGGTGTGATGGTTAATTTTATTTGTCAACTTGACTGGGTCTTGGGGTCCCTATGTATTTGGTCAAACATTATTCTGGGTATTTCTGTGGGGGTGTTTTTGATTATGGATATTGAAATCAGTAGGCTAAGCAAGGCACATGCTCCCCATACCATGCAGGTGGGCCTCATCCAATCAACTGAAGACCCACCAACAAAAATGCTCACTTTTCCTGAGACAGAATTCTTCCTCACTAAGAGCCTTCAAACTGGAACATGGGCTCTCCTGGGTCCTGAGTCTGCTGGCTTATGGCCTAGAAGTATACCATCAGCTCTCTGGGTCTCCATCATGCCAACTCTTCCGGGAGGTCTTATAACTTGTCAGTTTCTATAATTATGTAAGTAAGCCAATCCCTTATTCTTTCTCATTCTACACACACACACACAGCCTTCCTATTGGTTCTGTTTCTCTGAAAACCCCAAACTAATACACTGTATAAGGAGGAGTCAGTTTGAATCTAAAGTTTCCACTGTGAGTCACTGGGAAAGGAATGGTACCATTAACAGAAATTTAAATGCAAGAAGGTGAACTGTGCTTTGAGAGGAAAACAATTGAGTCTGGCTTTGGTCAGGTCAAAGGAGGTATTCAACTAGATAAAAATCACCAAAACAGAGGAAGTGTATGAACAGATGGGGTAAGTGAAGTATGCGAACATCACATCCTGTATATTTGCAACACTCTCATTTGAATGCTTCAAATAAATCTTTAAAACAATTTTTTTTTTTTTTGGACACTGGAGATTGCATGTGGGCACCACTGAGCTATACCCCCAGTCCTTTTTTATTCTGAGACAGAGTCTTGCTAAGTTGCCCAGGCTGGCCTTGAACTTGCAATCCTCCTGTGTCAGACTCCACAGTTGTTGATTACGTGTGCCACCATGAAGTGGCTCAAACAAATGTTTGCTAAATCACTGCCAAATGTTTTTTCCTTTTCCAGGGCTGGGCAGTGAACCCAGGGTCTTGTGCATGCTGCCACTGAGCTACATTCCCAGTCCTTCACTGCCAATTTTAAACTTAGAGTAGAAATACCCTCTCTTTACAGAATGATTTCACTCTCAGTTTCAACACTATTTCATAAGTCTAATGTAGACTATAAACAAGGGAGTATAAAATATCTACTTGACTGGGACATAAGTAATAAATTGACTTCATTCTTAACTGGTAGGAAGGTAATAGTAATTAAAAACAAAAACCAATAATTAGTAAGTAGCTGTAACTCAAACTTAACTGGAGTCCGTGGATTAGGTTCAAGAGTTAGTGGACCTCTTACAACTGTGTATAGATGTGCATGTGCATTTTTCAAGGGCAGTGCCCAAAGCACAATCAGATTCACAAAGGGTCTGTGACTCAAAATTATAATTGGGCATGGAAACAGCTTTTCTTTATTCCTTTTTAAATGTGGTCATGAAACTAACAGGATTTCATCCAACCTCATGCCATGGGAGCAACACAGTATAGAATGTTAGAAAATAACAATATACCCTTTTTCTCCCAAATTGGGCATGTATGAAATCTACCCAGTACCTACCCAGTAGGTATAAATTTTGACCTGTCAGTTCTATGTTTAGCAACCTACCCTAAACAGTCAGATAAGGCACCAGAGATATACTATTTACAAAGATGTTCATCACAGCATTGTTTAAAACAGCAAAACCAAGAAATGATCTAAAGGTGCAATAAAAGGGTATCCTATGTGACCCCTTTAAGATGATGATACAGGCATATTTTTTTTACTGACTTGAAAGATATTAATTTTAAACTAAGAAGTCACAAGGTAAAAGAGCAATGATTAGTAGGAGTCCATTCAATAAAAAATACACATTTGCATGTGTTTATCTGCAGAAGTAACATTCTGGAAGGAAATATAAAAATAAATTATTATTTCATGGTTAAAAGATTAGGGACAATTTTTCTTTTTGCCACCGAATATTACAAAAGTTATGAATTAACTTGTGTAATAAAAAAGTAACACTTTTCTTAAACCATCCCTCCCAATGCCAACAAAATCTCTCACTATCCATCAATATCATATCCCTCTCTAGCTCCTACCCTATCTCTCCTTTCCTGTCAGGTCAAACACTAAAATACTGCTTCATGAGAGTCCTCCATCCCTTCAATTCTTTACCAGTATGAATCACTACAGCCATTTGGCACCTAGTACTTGGAAGATCTATTCTAGTTTACTCTTTATGCCTCTTGTTTCTGAACACACCACTGTCAAACAAAACATGAATGATGTGTGGGGCGGGGGCAATGAAGGCTGCAAGAGAGCCAGGAGATATTTTTATCATCAGAAATAAATCAAGAAGTTTAAACTTCCCATAGTCTTGATATGAGAATCAATAAGCAGTTGTTATCCTTTTGATGATGCTTGTTAACCAACAGTATAAACATTTTTTTTTTAAGAGTCCAAAGTGATGACAAAGCATTTCTTTCTGTGGAGGAAACTCTCATGGAGCAAACTGAGGGACTTTTATGTCACTGTCACTGGAGGTGCTTAGATCAAATGTGGCAGATTTATACAGCATCATTAAATTTTTTTATTATTATCTTTAGGTTGAAAGGGTAAGGGAAGAATCATGAATGGGGGGAAAACCTACTCTGAGTTCATCAGTTTTTAGTACAGAACACTGTAAATCACCACTCGCATGGAACAGAGTCCATAAACATGACAGTGACATCCGCACCAGTCATGTAGGATGTGGACAGGCCTGCTGGCAGCATGTGTGGCTCTAGACACATCCTTTAGGGAAAGCACTCCTGGCTACAGAAAGCAGAATCCACACACCATCAGCATCACAGGCTGTGTACAGGAGCCCTTCCCACCCTCAGGAGGTGCTATGGAGATAAACAGACCACCTCATCACAGTCCTACAGTAGGCTAACAGCTGATCCGAACACCAACAAGTGGAACAGCGCCGTGTGGTCATAAACTCTAGCATGTGGGACAGCATGCTGAAGCATGGTCTGCTACTGTATGGAAGAGCATCACCTGAAAAGCAACAATTTTGAGAAAGTTCAGAAAAAGAAAGACCTGAGTACAGAGGATTTGACTTTGGCTTGGACTGTCCAGGAAGGATGAGCTCAGTTCCAGGAACAACTTTCCTTTTGCTTCAATGCTCGAGTCACTTAGCTGTCTCCTCCTACCCTGTTCTGCAATGTGAGACATCCTAAGGAAAGGCTCTCTTCCTAAGGACTAGGCAGCTTGTGATCTGACATCCTGGACCTGCAGGGCTGAAAGTTCCGCTCTGGCAGTGAGGCCCCGTGCCCCTGGCCTAGAGGGCTCTCCAACACCTTGCACATAGGCATCAAGCCAGGGGGAAACCTGAATAAACACCTGGTGTCACCTTCTTCTAGTTACTTGCTGTCATCACTGACTCAAGAACTGGCTTAGGTCAGGCATGGTGGTACATGCCTGTGATCCCAATGGCTCAGGAGACTGAGGCGGGAACATCCCAAGTTCAAAGTCAGTCTCAGAAATGTAGTGAGTCCCTAAGCAACTCAGTGAGACCCAGACTCTAAATAAAATATAAAAGAGGGGCTGGGAATGTGACTCAGTGGTTAAGTGCCCCTGGGTTTGATCCCTGGTACCACAAAAACAAACTAAACCCCCAAATCCCACATAGCTAAATCATTAAGTAACAGACCCCTTTATGAAAATAACACTTAACTATAGATAACACTTCTGATGTATGATAACTGATACAACAACTATTCAAGTTGATTTTCAGGATTTGGAAGTAGCCTTGCCTAGTTAGTTGAAACCAATGGTCCTTCAGTTGGGCCTGTGCAGGTGTCTGATGGGTGATCTTTTGATGTCAGAGGGCCCCAAACTGCCCTCTGAGCATGGGGATGCTGCCATTTTCTGAACATGCGTCCTCTACAGAACCATGAAGAGTGATTATGCTTGCTCATCCTGCCAATTACTCCACTTTCCCTACCGCCAAACCTTTCCCCATGCCTCAACCATCTTGTTTCTTCATCTCATAAATACCCCTGAACTCTATAGCCTCAGGGGAGCAGAGTTGAGAATCAAGGTTCCTATCTCTTCTTGTTTGGCTGCCTTGTGAAAAAACTCTTTTGCAAAATTCAGCTCATCATAATCCTGTGAGGTGGGCAAAAACTACGGAGACAAGTGAGCACTTGGGACATTAAAGTCATTACTGCCTGGATCACACCTCTATTAACAACTGTTTAAAAACAGACTTTTAATGTTCTTCGGAGATAATAATTTTGCCCCTTCCCCATGTCCCCAAAATATGTCAGTAAAATTTCAGTGACCTAGAGGGCTAACACTCAGGTACGTTTAACACTTTGGTGTTACAAGATTAAAAATAACTCCCACAAATGATCTGGAGTCAAGCTGGATAGGAGTTTCTTTACTGTCAATAAATCCATTTTCTAATTACGCAAAAAGACATGTTTGTCTTTGGCCCTGATTACATTAAAATACCACAAGTATCATTGCTTTAATGTGCATTACGGAAACATGACTCCCCAAGTGAAGCTGATCCATTAATAACATCTCTTTAACTGCTGTCTAATGATTTTTGCAGACATGTAATAGAATATTTTAAGGCTATTTTCAACCATCTGTCCTTATTTTTTTTCAATATAAATTTGCTAGAGATGCAATGAAATTTCCTGTGCTTTGTGCCATTACATGTTTGCTAATACCAACACGCTAATTAGACATCTCCACACAGTCACACATGCTGTATGTGGAGCTGAGCTCTGGGCACTGCTCAAGGGACAAGAAGCTTCTTTTTTTAAATATTATTTTTAGTTGTAAATGGACATAATAACTTTATTTTTATGTGGTGCTGAGGATCGAACCCAGTGCCTCACATAGGTTAGGCGAGCACTCTACCACTGAACCACAACCCCAGTTCCCCCATTTTATTTTTTATTTTTATTTTTTAGTTGTAGGTGGACACGATACTTCTGTTTTATTTATTTGTATGTGGTACTGAGGATCAAACCCAGTGCCTCACACATGCTACGTAAGTGCGCTACTTCTGAGCCACAACCCCAGTCTGGAATAAGAACCCTCTGTCTGCAAGATTCTCTTAGGTTCCCCTTGGCCTAGCCTGACCTGTGTAGCAGCACGTTCAGGAATGTTCCCAAGATGTGCAACCCTGAGGTCTGAATCACTTTGTACAATAAGAGAAAATAGCTACTTTCAAGATGTCATGCTTTTAAAGAGTAAATCACAATCTTTTTAAAAAACTGAATAAACCTATATTATCGCATTTAAAATTCAACTAAATTATGTGATTGAAAAGAATGATTAATGAGTACAACAGTGATCAATAATATATCACTTCATATTTCAGCTTTTTCCATATATAAGTTCACCACTCACTAAGTGACTATTACGTGTTAATCACCATTTACAGTCAAATTTTTCACAGAAGCGTAGGACTTACGTTCAGATATGTATGCAAAAAGTGAATCCATTGATAACAAGACATTTCTTAGAGTAATGCACCAGCTTTCAAAATCGAGCTGCACTGTGCTTTAAGGGAGCTTAGACTGAGTTGTTTCCAGAAAGCTATCCCAGAGATAAAGGCAGAGACCTGGTAGGACTGGCTGCTGTGCAACAGAGACATGAGAAGTGACACTGGAAGCTACAGACTGGGGGACAGGGTAGACGAGGAGCAAGGAAGGTCCTCACAACCCAACATCCCTTCTGGTCCTGAGCTCCAGGATTCTTAGAGAAGGGAACTGCGACCTAGTACACAAACTGCAGATAGTCACCTCCCTACAGCTCTTGGTTCTCTGTGGTCCCTGGACCTGATGTTTTCACTGGTGGTCTCTGGAATCTTTCCTGCTTTGATTTTTTCCAAGATGGGGCAAGGGAGGAATAAAGAGTCACTCACAAGTAGCTGTCTGTGTTTAGATCTTACAATGCATTTCGCAGTGAGAACGTCAGAGAATATCGAACACCCATTACAATTTCACTGCCAGAAAGAAACACAACTAATTTTACCCCTACAGGGCACCAGCCATGTTACTAAGGATAGTGTCACCTTTAAAATCAATTATTGTGGCTAAAATGAGGAATCTATCCATCTCTCCCAACTCCTGGCTTCACCCTGAGGTGATAATGAATAGAACTGGAGGGATGTATGATGACAGGGACGTTTTCACAAAGGCTCAAAGTTTCAAAAATGTAAATGAAAATCATTCACTGTCTCTTTCATCCCATTTGGTGTCACTAAGACATTTCTTCCCAGAGGGAGGGGATTATTTATAACAATGATTAATTCAGGAAGGGCAGGAAGAAAAATAAATCTTAAAGATTTCTTGAGTCTTGTCTTGGCTACTATTAGTTGTCTATTTTTCTGTAATTTTAGCTTTTTTATAGTTACCTTTGGCAACAGAAAGCTCCCAAATACTAAACTAAGGTGTAAATAAAATATTTATTATCCCCCTTCTCTCTCTCTCTCTCTCTCTCTCTTTTTTTAGTGTGGTGCTGGGGATTGAACCCAGGGCCCTGTGCTTGCGAGGTAGGCACTCTATCAACTGAGCTATATCCCCAGCCTCCACTCCCCCTTCTCTTTTAAACAGATATTGTTTAAGACAAATTTGAGTTCTCAAAAATGCTAAGAAGATTTGGGAATATAAAACAAGCCAGTACTAGCTTTGAAATTGAAGCTCTTCTTCAATTTTATGCAGCTAATCATTAAAGGTCTGCTCCTTAGCCAATTAAGCTCAGAGTCATCATACACATACTTAATGTACTACAAGGAAGTCATTCATGCACAGATGAAGAAAGGATGGCTTCTGCTGATGAGAACCTAGATTCTCAGAGACATTTTGCAAATATTATTTAAAGAAGTATTTACTGGAGGAGGGACAACCCAGACCTCAGTGCAGAGATTTCTGTGGATGAACATAAACCTATGATCTTAAATACTGTTCTGTTTTAGAGTTCTGGACCTTCACAGGAGACGTTTAGAGTTAGGGCACAGACAGGAGGGTCCGAAGGTCAAATGACCTTTGGCCCATAGTTTGCTTTTAAAACAACAAGGAAAACAGAAGAAACAACAATGAAAAACTGAGCCATCTTTTTATAATCCAGTTTCAGGCTTCAATGGGAAGATCTGGAAACAGTTGTTTAGAGCAGCCCTGCCTTCAATCAGAACTAATAGTTTCCCATTAAAAAGTAGGGAAGCATTCCCTCTGCTTGCATTTTCTACATATGCCAACCTCACCCTTCTCCTTCCTGCCTAATCCATGGATTTAAGAGGTGATGGGATGCAGGTGGAACTCAGAGGTCCTTATCCCTGAACTAGATGGCAGGTGAACAAGTAAAAAAATAAACCATTTTTCTGAGGATTCCAGGACTATGTGACAGTGGAGCACTAAAGATAAGGGGCTTGTGATGGTTTTAAAACACGGCCACAAGGGTTGGGGATGTAGTTTAGTGGTAGAGTGCTTGCCTGGTATACCTGGGTTTGATGCCCAGCAGCATAAAAAATGAACAAACAAAACCAAAAAAGTCTAAAACAAAAAAACAAACAAAAATAACAAAAAACAAAGGCTGCAAATTTCATGATACTCCCTCCATGAAAGCTGGGGTGGTCTATGATCTGACTCTTTGGATCTCAGCTTGTTATTACGTAGACCAGTAGAATACAATAGAAATGATACTATGTTACTTCCAAGGCTATGTCACAAAAGGCTTTCTAGTTATTTTGTCCTCTGGAGTTCAGACCACTGTGTAAGAAGGATGACTACTCTGAGGCTGCCATGGTGTGAGGAACCCAAGCCATGTGGAGAGGTCAAAGGTAGATGCTCTGTTCAACAGTCACAGCTGATCCTCACCTAGGCACTGGACTTGTGTGAAGAAGTCTCCAGGGGATTCCCAGTTCCAGTCGTTTGAATTGTCCCTAGGGGTTTAGTGCTCCCTACAGAAATTGGGTGTGGTGGTGCACTCCTGTAATTTCAGCCACTCAAGAGGCTGAGGCAAGAGAATTTCAAGTTCAAGAGCAGCCTGGGTAACTCTGCAAGACCTTGTCTTAAAATAAAAACTAAAAACAGTTTGGTCTATGTTCTGATTCTTTGGATCTCAGCTTGTTATTGCTTGGACCAGTAGAACACAGCAGAAATGATACTATGTGACTTCGAAGGCTATGTCACAAAAGGTCTTCTAGTTGACATCCTGAATCAGAGATAAATCATCCCCATGCATACTGAGAATTCCTGATCCACAGAACCAGGGAGTGTAATAAAAATGGTAGTCTTACACTATGAAGTTTTAAGGTGGTAGAGATTTTTGACATACTAAGTCTGTGCAATATTATTGAAAACAATTGAAATAACTTCTTTGGGTGACCGATGCCACCATGATCTGTTAGCCTCTGCTAGGTAAGCTTTGCCTAAGGTATTCAAATGGAATACTGCCAGTCTGTTCCTCTTCTCCTCAGGAACCAATGGGAAGGAGGTTATTGAGGCAGTGCTCATAGACTGTACCCTAATGAGCAGTGTGGTTTAGAAATAAACCTTGGATGTTATTTGCTTTAGGGCTAAGGCGCCAAAGGAATTGTGTTTATGTTATGGCCTGACATATCTGCCTCTGAAAATGCAGTTTCTGTCTTCATCAGGGAAACAAGGCTGCTGACAGCAGATTACTGATTTCTTTCACAGTGGTTAAGAGTTTTGGTGAATGTGAATCCTATAATTCCAGAGAATATAACTGTCTACACTGGAATGAAGGTTCCTGTATATTTCCCCAAGCTGCCCAACATATCATTACATAGGAGCAGGTGAACACAGGAATATATTTTTAATACTCTAAAAAAACATGTGACTAGCACTTATTTTGTTTATGATTTCTGGCTCTTTGAAATTATCTCCATGGACCCCCCTACTTTGCAAATGTGCATAAAATTTGAGAATGGCAGTAGGAAGGGATAACGTGGAGAAGTGCTAATTCAATCTCTCCATGAATTGCTTCCAAGGCCTTCTGACTCTTTCCTGTGTTAACTCTAATCTTACTGGGGGTGACCATTGCTGAAGTTGGAGATGAGTTTAGACATTTTTCAATCTAACACTTCTCTGCTACTGAATATCTTCTCAAGGCTTTCCTCAAATGACAAAGTTCATGTGCTCTTAAGGATGGAAGAAAGATGCTTTCCTAGAAATGCAGTGACAATTACGTCCTTAGAAAAGGAGTCCTATACCTACACCTTTTAATTGTATGGTCTTGAATCACCTGATTAGAAATCTTACCCTGGCTTTGCAGAATGATCCCTTCCCAGTCACCCACTGCCTCTGTAAGGACAAAATTCAGTGGTGCACAAGCTACTGGTGCTAACACAAGGATCACCTGAGCAAAGCACACTTGTTTAACTGATTTCGACCTGCTCTCCCACATTGGCTGGCTAGAGCTCACTCTTCTATTCTGCTGCTGTGGCTTGAGGAATCTTTTAAGTCCTTTCTGTAATCCTTTTAGACACAGATGTCAAATATGTCCTGGCAGCAGGTTATTTCAATAAATAACAAAAATATAACATTCAAAAAGAATCACAAGATGGTCAGATTTATTATTTTCTCTGAGCAGTTAGAGGGGCTAAAGGACAGGTTATCACACTGTACCAGTGTCTATTTCATGCTCTTACAAACAAGGTGGGTCAGATGCATTTATAGAGAAATGAGAAGTGATTATTAGGAAACGAATGTAGAGTTTTTTCAATAAGTGTTCTAGGCCCCACACATTCCTCAAGGCTGTCACTTGGGGAGAAGGCAATGCATTCCAGGGATAATCCTTGTTCCAAATATTTCTGAAAGCTGCTCCTCGCCCTGGTCTCCCACTATACCCACACATGCCACTGATTTTTACTATGTAGCTAATTGTTTGTGAAAATGTCTGTCTTCCTCCAAGATTGTCAGCAGCTTAAGAGTAGGAACTAAAATTGTCTTTTCATCTCATCATATCCCTGGTGTCTAGCTGAGCACTTGGCAACTTTGCAATATTTATGGAATGAATAACTCAGACATTCTTTTGCATGCTGTCTCTATTGCTGGAGTTTTATTCTTTGAGGGTCAATATACTTTTTGGAAACAGAAGCCATTGAGAGTCAAGTATGAAGAAAGAGGCCTTGATACTACCAAACTTATGTGTTGAAGGCCACAGAGAAAACAAGCAGGCCCCTCAAGGCAAATAATTCAAAGGGCGATGAGCAAATACAGGAGTTCTCACATGTTTCTTAAAACACTGTTCAGGGATTCCTAATCAGACTTCATCAACAAATCTAAAAGTAAACTGTTTTCTGCATAAGTGTTTATGAGAGAAAGAAAAACATGAAAAAAGTTTATACAGAATGCTTTCTAAATGTATATTTAAGTATACATGGACTTCATATTCTGGCAATTGTAATAGCATAAAAGGGTCAAAAAACATTTATATTTTCCACTTGACTTTCTGCTCCATACCTTCCCGTTTGTCTAACTTTCAAACTGAAGCAAAACACTAGTCTAGGCAAAATCAGAAAGAGCCTCAGCTGTGGGTGGGAGCACAAGCCTGGAATCCTAGCTATTTGGGAAGATTGCAAGTTTGAGGCCAACCTGGGCAACTTAGAATAAAAAATAGAAAGGGCTGGGTGTGTAGCTTAGTGGTAGAGGGCTACTGGTTCAATTTCTAGTATTGGGGGAAAAAACAGAACAAAAAACAAACAATAACAACAAAACCAAACCCAACCTCATTTTTTCTCTGGTTCACATTTTTGCTGTGGTAGTAGGTACAGGTATTGTTGTAAATGATTTTTTCCCCAACATGTAGGGAACAGAGCTCCCCAACAGAGCTGTGGAGAGATGCAATAATGGAAACAGTTTCAACAAAGAAAAAAGTAATGCTAACATCAGGTTGGAAGATATGCTGAGGATAAGCATTCCTGTGAACTAACCAGGAGGCCTAGGCCACATGTGCCATGTGCTCCTGGTGATCCAGCTCAGGGTTGAACTTGGCCCTCTACATCTGGCATTCTTTACTGAATATACTTAATTTAATATATCTTAATATCAACTTTTAATCCAGATTAATGTATGTGAAGAGCTAATCTATCTAGAGTTCCTACCCTTTCCCTCCTTTCGTGCTGGGAATCAAACCTAGGCCCTCACCATCCTCAGCAAGTGAGCAAGTGCTCTGCTACCGAGCTACATTCCCAGCTCCCCTCTCCTTTTTGTGAACTTTAAAAAAATGTATGCTCAGTTGGTAGAGTGTTTGCCTCGCAAGCACAAGGCCCTGGGTTCAATCCCCAGCACTGCCAAAAAAAAAAAAAAAAAATGAAAAAAAAAAATGTATGCACAGTGAAGTACACACATCACCATTTTTTAAATGGCATTTCCCCTCTCCTAAAACTTCCAAAAGGAAAAAGCAAATAATGTCACTTTTAGCATTAATATCAACCATTACCATGAATAAGAAAAATCAAATCAAATGTAATCCCCAAAATGATTTTCAGTAAAGTCCAAAGAAGTTGAAATTAAAAGTTTTTTCTGTTTTTTTTATATTTTTAGTTGTAGATGGACACAATACTTTTTTTTTTTTTATTTTTTAAATGGTGCTGAGGACTGAATCCATTGCCTCACATGTGCTAGGCAAGCACTCTACCACTGAGCCACAACCCCAGCCCTTTTGTGTGTTTTTTCAAAAGATCATGTATAAAAAGCAAAGGTTGATTTTATGAAGCTCATGTGAATGGCAAGGACACAAGGATACTGCACACCTGAAAGCAAGCTCTATATTTAATAAGGAAGGTCCTGAGAGTGAGAGTAAAAGAATGTCTCTGCTGCTTAACTGCTACGGAACTTGCCACAGTTTGGATCTGGGACATCCCCAAAGCCCATGTGTTACAGGCTTGGTTCCCAGCCTGTGGCACTATTGGGAAGAGTTGGGACATTCTGGAGGTCAGAAGGAAGTCAGGTCACTGGGGATGTGCCATTGAAGGGGCTATTGGGACCCCCACCCCTTTCTCTTTCTCTGCTTCCTGGCTGACATGTGCTGAGCAGCTTTCTTTGCCATGTGCTCCTACCATGATGTAATGTGTGGCATCAGGCCCAGAAGCAACAGGACTAAGTGACCATGAACTGAAAACCTCTCAAACTGTGAGTCAAATAAACCTTTCTACTTGACCTCAGGTATTTTATCACAGTAGTGGAAAGTTGACTAACACAAAAACATTTTTTTAACCCTAAAGACAGCCAATCAATAATCTACTCCAGTTTCTAAAAGCATTGAAACTGACATAGATGTTCTTATGTATGCTCAGCCAAGTCTGTGCAAGCTTCCTTCCACTTTTCACCGTTTTGATTGTCACGGATTTATCCATCTGATGCTCTCTAGTAAATACCTGTATTTCTTCATCCTGCCATGGAGGTTTCTGTTGATGACATTCTGTAATACCCTTGGGAAAAATCAAACATGCTCAGTTAGGACTTTCTATACACATGAGAACTTGGCCAGGACAAGACTGTGTCCACAGGGACATGACACTCCTGGAAGCAGGGATTACTATGCCTACTGTCTAACACTTATTTAAAACATTCCCAAACAAGAGTTCAGCTAAGAATCTTATGAAATCTGCTGGCAACCCCTATGGACCTCCGGATGCTGGTATTTGTGTTATGGCTTACTGAGATAACATTTCAACACAGTGAGAATTTTGCTGCAATTCAGAACAACTACTCCCGTCTTTATCCCACATCTTTCTTAAGGACACTTATTGCTATCGCCCAGGCATTGTGGCTAAAAGTCCAACAGAGGAGAAAGACAGGTTAAAGAATAAAATAAGAGCCTAGGCAAAGTTAGAAGATGAGATAGTTTTTGACAAAAGAAAGGAGGCCTGTATTGGCTAGCTCATCATGTTTATCTTACAACCCAAACAGGAAACTAGCATTCCCTAAACAGTGTAGTGAACCTATAGCAAAGCTAGGAGGAGAAATTAGGGAGGAAATCTGCAGCCTTTCTGCAGTGTGGTCACACTGCCATCTTGCTTCCAGGGCAGGCCTGTGGCTTATGCTTACAAGTATGTCATCTTAGGATATGGTTCTGACCCAAGCTAAAGGGAAGTCTAAGACACACAGTAGGAAAGACAGAAACAAATTCAAAGTAATAAAAAGTTAATTGTGTTATTTTTCAACTTATAAAGAGAAAAGGTTTCATTCATCACTGGATGACTCTGTTGCTTTGGGCCTGGTGGCACATCATGGTGGGACTGTATAGTGGAGCAAAACCACTCACCTCAAGGTGGCAGTAGTGAAAAGGAGGGAAAGACTAGGGTCTCAGTATCCTCTTCAAGGGCACACCCCCAGTGACCCAAACACTTCCCACTAGTTCCACCTCTTCTTCTTCCTCCTCCCAATAGCACCAAGCTAGAGACCAAGGCCCTAACACGTGGGCCTTTGGGAAAGATGCAATTCCAACCATCACAGTGGTATTTCAAACAGACATTTGCTTTTTTACTGGGTGTGGTGGTGCACTTCTGTAATCCCAGTGGCTTGGGAGGCTGAGGCAGGAGAATCACAAGTTCAAAGCCAGCTTCAGCAAAAGTGAGATGCTAAGCAATTCAGTGAGACCCTGTCTTTAAATAAAATACAAAATATGGCTGCGGATGTGACTCAGTGGTCAAGTGCCCCTGAGTTCAATTCTTGGTACAAAAAAAAAAAAAAAGAGAAAGAAAGAAAGAAAGAAAGAAAGAAAGAAAGAAAGAAAGAAAGAAAGAAAGAAAAGAGAAAACCTTTCCTTTTCAAAGTTTTCTATTAAACAGGAGAAAGAATAGGCCAGCCTAGGCCCCAGAGGAACATAAGGCTTTGACAGAACAGTCCATTGGCAGAAGGCTGGAACACATGCTACCAACCACTGTTCAGGTGCTTTACATTTATAAGATCTTCATGGTTCTAAAGATTCTACAAACATTACCTTTTAGGATTCAGACAGACATAAGAGATGAAATGAATAAAATGGGTGTGGTTATACCTCCCTCTGACAAAGGAGTAAAATAAAGTGAGTTCTTTTTTTTTGGATTGCTTAACCACTGAATCACGATCCCAGCCTTTATTTTTAAGTTTTTGGTTGGAAACAGGATCTTGCTAAGTTGCTGAAGCTGGCTTTGAACTCGAGATCCTCCTGCCTCAGCCTCCTAAGCCACTGGGATTACAGGTGTGTGACATCATGTGGGGCTCTTTTTTTCTTGCCTTTTTATTTTTAAGTGAGTTCTTTTTAAGGAAGGAGGGTTACTGGCAGTTTAAAACTTGATGTCTCAACGCTGAATTAAACATACAATTGCATGTGTATATGAATATGTGTATTTAGGTGCAAGTCCTTCAGAGCAACAGAAAATGAAACAGCCCTTACTGATTTTTTTCTTACTGAAAAGTAAAAGCACAATTGAAAAAAACAAAACAAAAAAGGATGAAACACCCCTCAATAAATAAAAGTTAGGGCTAAGTTGGTTTTCTTCTTTGTGATAAAATTTATGCAATGTAAAACTTACCATTTAAGCTATTTAAGAATAACATATTCATGTATTTTTTTATATTATGGTTAATTATACATAACAGAATTTACTGTTTAAACTATTCATTGTGTAGTTCAATGGCATTAAGTATATTCACATTATTCCAGAACTTTTTCATCATCCAAAACTGAAACTCTGTACTCATTAAATACTAGCTCCTCATTCTCTCTGCAATCCCTGGCAACTGCCATTCTTCTCCTTTGTCTCTGCGAATTTGACGACTCCAGGTACCTTATATAAATGGAATAGAGCAGTATTTGTCCTTTTATGACTGGCTTATTTCACTTGGCATAATGTCTTAGAGGTTCATCAATTGCAGCAAGTGCCAGAATTTCTTTCCTTTTTATCATGTGTTTACCCATTCATCCTGGCTACTGCAAACACATGCTGAACATGATCCTGCTTTTAATTCTTATGGGTGTATACTCAGAGGTACACCTGCTGGACCATATAGGAATCCTATGCTTAATTTTTTGAGAAATAGCCCAAGGTTGGTTTTTATAATACTATAGTCCAATATACTTGTAATACCCTTTAGGCTATGGCTCTGCTTACCAGTAGTTTCTTACTGTGCTTAATCACAGGAGACGTGACTGTGGCAGATGGAGTCTTATTATGCTGGCCACACAGGCTAATCAATTTCTTTTATTTCCAGCCACACACCACAGTTTCTCAGGTGGGGAAAAAAATAAGCTAAATCCCGACACAGAACCACAAATTATGACTTAGTTAAATAAGCAGATTTGCTTACTGGGCTAACCTGAGAATGCTAGCATCTCACAGGAGCTATTACCAATGAAATTTGAAGAGCTGGCAACCCTAGAGGCCTCTGTAGAACCTCTGGATTCTTCTGCAATTTATACCACCTGCTACTCCACATGCTTTAGTCCTTTCTTCTGGGGCCACCATGTAGAGTAGCCACATATATACACCTTGGCACATTTGGGGAACAAAATGTGCAGCTATTTTCTACTGACTTCCTTCTCATGATGATTTCAGTACTTAGCTCTTTCCTGTCCATTCTTCCACCTGCATTTTAGGCTCTTATGCTAATGATATTCCCAAATACCATGGCTCATACACATAATGATACATATATATAATGACTCACATTCCTTCCGTAATGTCACCTACCCATAAAAATGTTGCAGGTTGGACCTCACTACAATGTACTGTAATTTAGAACATGTCCAAGCCCAGGATCTTGACTCATCCTTCTGCTTTTCTCGATCTGTCACGCATTATTTTGTTCTTTCTCCTCAATGTGACTTCTAGCTCATCATTCATTCCCATTTTCCTGGTCTACAGCCCCTGCCAGCTTCCCAGCTGCTCCACTTAGTCCTGGAACAGTCACTGCATCCATGGGTTGGCAGTCTTGCTCCAACTGACCCCTGCTGCTGAATTCGCACTCCTGGCCCAGGAAAAATGGCACGAATCTTTGTTATGAGCTGCTCTTGAATGCTGCAAAATAGGGCTAAATGATGGTAGTACGGAAGTCTGTCATTGAATTCTAACTTTGTTATCCTTGCTACACAGCTGTCCTCTACCCATTTTTTCTTTTTCTTTTGGTGCTGGGGATTACAATCACCCAATAGCATGCTAAAAGTATGTACTCAACTGCCACACCCCAGTCCCTTGAGTGCCACAATGGACAGCTTCTCATCCACCTGGCATCCACTTCTCCCAAGCAACACATTCCAGGCCTATGACCCAGACTTCATATGGTTTTGCTTTCTTAATTTTTTGAAAGAATTTGGACTATTTAAGATGAATTTTCACTCCAAGAGAATCAAAGCATAAAATTAAATATTGATATATTTGATTATAAGTCTTAAATATTTTTTTTTTAACAGCTAAAAACAAACCATGTTGAGAAGGCAAGAAAAGAAAATGTTTTCAACTTTTTTGCCTCAGATTTGTTCGGTATGTCTTTTAATCTACTCTTTCCCCTCCTTTTATCTGACAGTCTTTTAGACTAATTCAGGAAACTATACTTTCCTGGTTGCTCTAGGACCAGGCTCTGTTAATTATTTAATGATTTCTTAGACACAGTCTCCTTCTTCTTCATCAATATGAGTGTTTACACCTTTAAAGAAAATAACTAAAACCTTCCATGTATTTCCCAGGTTCTCAAAAACTTCCACTGTCCCCTCTGCTCCTCCCCGACAAACTATACTTTCACATTTGGTTCCTCTGCTTCCTGACCACCACAGCTACACTCTGCCAGGGGAATGCTACAGATGGCCTCCCTTCCTTCAGCTATGGACATGGCCAAATACCATGCTTTGCCACTCTCCTCTTCATGCTGCTTCCTCTCTCTAGGCAACACAGTCCAGTGTCACCTCTTCTCAGGTGAGGACCCTTTGAGCTTTTATTTTTGGGTACTAGGGATTGAACTCAGGGGCACTCAGCCACTAAGTCACATCCCCAGCCCTGTTTTGTATTTTATTTAGAGACAGGGTCTCACTGCATTGTTCAGTGCCTCACTTTTGATGAGGCTGGCTTGAACTTGTGATCCTCAGCTGGTCACCTGGATTGGCCACCGCACCCAGTCCTTTGGGCTTTAAGTTTGCATTTTCAACTGCTGCTAGATGTATCTAGAAGATGTAGTACTGGGTGCACACCTGTAATTCCTGTGACTTGGGAGGCTGAGGCAGGAGATCATGAGTTTAAGACCAGTTTTAGCAACCTAATGAGCACTTGTCTTAAAAAAAAAAAAAAAAAAAAGATGATGCAGTACTGGCATTTTTTTTTTTTTTTTGGAACCGGGGATTGAACTCAGGTGCACTTGGCCACTGAGCCAGATCCCCAGCCCTATTTTGTATTTTATTTAGAGACAGGGTCTCACTGAGTTGCTCAGGGCCTCGCTAAGTTGCTGAGGCTGGTTTTGAACTTGCGATCCTGCTGCCTCAGACTCCCGGGTTGCTGGGATTACAGGTATGCGCCACCGTGCCCGGCTAGTACTGGCATCTTAAGACTCCAGTTGCCTCTAGAACTTGTCCTTCCTTCACGTGGATGTCCTTTGTTCCCTATTGCTGTTAACATCATTCCCTGAACCAAGTGACACACACCCACAATTTCTGCATTGATAGAACAAATGAACTCTGCCTGTAATGAGGTAGCTCAGACTTGACCAGCCCTCTGCCCAGGAATCAGGTGGTATTTTCTCCAGGTCCTATTATTATGGATTATTAAACTCAGACAGGTATCAATTAGTGTGACATTTCTGAAATCCTACAATGTTGTGTAGAAACAATGAAGACTAAAATTAAACAAATGGTGTTAATATTTTAGAACAAGCTAAGTAGAAATGTGATAATTGGGTTTGTAATGACTATTTTTGTATTGTTTTAGCTATTCTTTTAGGTGTTTAAAGAATTTAAAAGAAACAGCTATATTAGATTCGTAACTACTTTGGAAATTGCTTAAGGAAATAAAAATGAGCTTAAATGTTTATCAATGATTCATTTTTAAAGTTTCTCATATTAGATATATAAGATGAATAATTAGATCACTAAGTTAAGAATTGCCTTATCCATGGTCATAAGCCCTCTGGATATTAAAAACCAATCAACATATTAGATGTATATAATACATATATCTCTTTTTGTCTTAATAATGCTTAAGAGCCATGGCTTTAAATAGAGTGTCAAGGAGCTTTAGAACTATGAGCTTGAGCATGATTATTTACAAAAGGTGACTCAGATGTAGGATCCTTTTGAAGAACCATTGTTTTGGTTCATCTTTTGATCAGTGTGTAGAGTACAATAACCAGTGTGGCTATATAAACACTTAGAATACTTGTCAAACATCTCGTTTTGCTTGATATTGATGGACCTTTTATATTCTTTCATTGAATGCATCAATTTTCAAAGACACTATAATCCAAGAGTGAGGAATATTTTATGCTATAGGGAGATTTTTATTGTAAAAAAGATTTAATCTGCACAGATGCTTCATTCATTCATTCATTCATTCATTCATTTATTGATAATGGGGATTGAACCCAGGGCACTCCACCACTGAGCCACATCCCCAGCCCTATTTTGTATTTTATTAGAGACAGGGTCTCACTGAGTTCCTTAGGGCCTCGCTAAGTTGCTGAGGCTGGCTTTGAACTCGTGATCCTCCTGCTTCAGCCTCCCAATTGCTGGGATTACAGGCGTGCGCCACTGTGCCCGGCTACAGATGCTTTATTTTTATAATCTAAAATTTACCACAAACGGTGGCAGAAACTATAATGAAAGCAAACATCTTAGATTGTGAGAGTACCTGGCATACCTGTATTATTTTATTACTAAGGCTTTCTCTCTTGACTTTTCTCCCTGCCTCCTTCCAGGGCTATGTGGAGAAGGCTGTAGAAATTAGGCATTTAAGGATCGGGCTCTAGCCAGCTATAATCCAGGGCTCATGGGCAAGTGGTTGCAGGAAAGAAAGAGAAAATAAAACATGCTGCATTGTAACTCTGGCCCTTTCCTATGATGCAAAAGTGAAAGGTTCCCTGTTCACTCTGTCTCTGTGCAGCACTCTCCATGTGCTGTTGGGAAAACGACGTCAAATCCTTAAATGTGCGATCCTGAGCCTGGAGAAGCATGCACTCATGGCTCTTCCTCGCCTGACTCAGTGAAAACAGGCTATGTATTGTCTGTTGACACCATAAATGGTAACTATTCTTATTATCATCACAGACTACTATATGGTGAAGTAAAGGTTCCCCTTCCAAATGGCATTGTCACACACCAATGTTAGCTCTAAGATCACAGTTTCTAGACAGTGAACTTAACTTACTACTAAGTAATTCTGCTCTGCTTATACACACAATCTCCTATTTGGAATTTAACAACAGATCTCATTTCTCTCTACGCCCACACCCCTCTTCTCTTCACGTCCATGGAATCAAGGGTTGGCACAAAGGTGGCCATTTCTCATTTTTTAGCTATAGGAGTAGATGTAAATAAAATGGGGGCGGGGAAGAGCATGGTAACAAAATAAGAAACCTCAGATTTTAAAGCTCTGCTTGGAATAAGAACTGCTGGAGATCTACTGTACATGTAATAACAATGAGCTGGTAATAATAATGTACTGTATGCTTGAAAACTACTAAGAAAGTAGATAGCAAATGTTCTTACCACACATACACACAAAAGGATGTGTAGTAACTACACTGATTAAATCATCTCACTATATATATATATATCAAAGCACCACACTGTACACTATAAATACAACCAACTTATATTGTCAATTATGCCTCAAAACTTTTATGTAAGGGACCAAGGAAGGGCTTACTGCATCCATTTTTCCATCTTCAGACTTGCTTCCTTAAAGAAACATGATTTTTCTTGATGGGGATCAAACCCAGGGTCTCACACATGCTAGGAAAATACTCTACCCCCGAGTTACATACCCCCTCATATATATTCTTGAAGATAATGCTACCAAATGTTCACATTGTAGGTGCTATGTATTTTAATAAACAAACCCAAGAAATCAAAAGAAAGGAATAAATCATGGAATTCTACAACAAAGGGTTAAAAATAATAACTGGACAGTTTTCCTTCCTTTCTTGGAAGAGCTGTGCCTTTAAAAGAAAGCAACGTAATATTTTCCTTTTCCAGATGTTTCTGACCTGGTATTAAAATGGAACCTGTGTAAGGTTTTGATTTTGCTCTGTGGAGATGCTGCTAAAACCATATAAAAACAGAAGGATTTGCTCCTATTTTATGTAGATAAACCTTATTCACATTTCAATAAACTAATTTAAGCCATGGTATTTAGAAAATGGATCTTGTTCTCCAAAGACAGTAAACACACAAGATACAAATAGCCCCTGGGTTCATGCTTCTGAGTTGAGAACAAGATCCTTTTGCTTGTAGACCCTGCACTCTTTTAACTCATTCACCCAGCAATGCTAAGGGCCTACTGTGGACAGGAATAAATATTGGTTTGATGAATCAACGAGGGAAGCTGTGTTCAGGGATAAGAAAAGACAGAAAACTGAGGAATTGAGTGACAACTCACTGGCATGGTGAAGGAAGAGAACACAGGCATTTTTTGGTGGTTAAAATTTCTAAGAGAAGAGTTTGTCAGGCTATCAGAGACATATCAGCACACATTGGAAAGTGATGGGCTTTGGACTCAAATTGGTCTGGGCTAAAATGAAAAGGGAAGTCACACATATACCTACTTCATCAGATATGAGTGATATAAAGTGCATCAGATAACACCTGACTCAAGGTGGGCACCTGATATGGTAAAAGCTAGTCTAATACTAAATACTACCTAGTCTCTACCCATGGGAACCCCATAGTCCAGCAGGAAAGAGAGACCTTCATGGAGGCTAAGGGTCACATAGCTGGTCAGTGCCAAGAGCTGAGATCTGAACCCAAGCTTGTCTGGTTTATCTGTGCCCTGAACCACCACAACTCAGGTGAGATGTCACCACTGCAGAGAGTCTTGAATGTCACCTTTGCAGGGGATAGATGTGCCACGGTGGTAGATGTGATCATGGAGAAAGAGTCTAATGATGGAAGTTGAGGGCATGCCTAGATTTGAGAAGAACGGAGGAGGAGAAGGGTCAGCAAAGGACACTGGGACAGAATTGGTAGAAAAAGAGGCAGGAGCTGGGAGGATCTCTAAGAGTGGCTGGTCAGAATGGTCAGACCTGATGACAGGTCAAACTGGACTAGAGCAGGTGCACTGTCCTTAGCAAACAGGACTCTGGGTGCCTACTCAAGGGTTGGTTAAGTTCAGCAGCTGGAGTTTGGATGACAGTGAGTTGGAGTGTGAAAGGCAAGGAAGCAGAGCTTGTGAGTGCAAAAAGGCCTGCAGAAAGAGGCGAAGGTCCAAAGGCTGGGCAGGGGCTGGACATGGAAGTAAAGAGGTCAAAGGTCTATTTTTAGATGGGACTGAAGAGAAGGAGGAGAGGGCAGAGTTTAGGAGAGTGGATAACCAAAGAAGAGGGATGAATGGCTTGCAGAAGAAAAAAGCATGGTGCCTGACGGCAGGGGATTACTGGTTAAGTCACAGAACAGAACAGATGCTTCTTTTTGAAGTAAGATGCAGGGAATTAGCTGGGTCTAGTGAAACACACCTCTAATTCCATCTCCTTTGGAGGTTGAGGCAGGAGGATCCCGAGTGTGAGGGCTGCCTGGACAATTCAGCTGAACCTTGTCTCAAAATAAAAAGGGCTGAGAATGCAGTTCAGTGGTAGGGGACTGGTCTAGCAGTGCAAGGTCCTGGTTTTAATCCCCAGTACTGGCACTATGGGGGTGGGAGGATGCAAGGGAACTGAGGGTTTTGTGGCCTGGGGTCTTGGCATGTTTGACTACGATAAAAATGTGCACTTATTCAATGAATGGTACTGGAACCAGAGGTCATCATTTTAAGTGTGCTAAGCTGAAACTTTACCTCCATGTTTATGCCCAAATAGATTCTAAATGCTACAAAAAATAAACATTAAAAACACTACAAAAGCACACGAAAAAGTTTAAGAGAGCCGGGCGTGGTGGCGCACGCCTGTAATTCCAGCACTTGGGAGGCTGAGGCAGGAGGATCACGAGTTCAAAGCCAGCCTCAGCAACTTAGCAAGGCCCTAAGCAACTCAGTGAGACCCTGTCTCTAATAAAATACAAAATAGGGCTGGGGATGTGGCTCAGTGGTGGAGCGCCTGTGGGCACACCCCCGTACCACAAAAAAAAAAAAAAAAAAGTTTAAGAGAATTTCTCAGGGCTGAAGATAGGGTAGCCAGGCCAGTAAATTGCTCAGTCTACATTTTAAAAATCTGCTATAGGTTGGATTTGGAATACTCCCCAAAGTTCCAGGTGTTAAAGGCTTGGTCCCCAGCTTAATGCTGCTGGGAGATGGTAGGACCTTTAGGAAGTAGGGCCTTGTGAGAGGAGGTTAGGTAACTGGGGGCATACCCCTGAAGGTGCGGGGGGATATTGGGATACCAGCCCCCTCCTCATTTCTCTTGCCTCCTGGCTACTGTGAGATGTGATGAGCAGCTCCTCGGTCACAGATTCCTACCATGATGTACTTGTGCAGCCGCAGCCAGAAAGAACAGGGCCAAGTGACTGGGGACTGACCACCGACCTCTGAAACTATGACCCAGATTAAATCCTTTTTCATTACAAGTTGATTGTTTCAAATGTTTTATCACAGTGACAGAAAGCTAACACAATGCTTCTAGCCTGTGACTCGATTTCCTACCTCTAAGCCTTTGTCCTTTACAAAGACACAGGTACCATGATGTTTACTACGGTGCTGTTGATAAAGGTTAAAGTTGAAATCAGTGTAAATGTCCATCACTAAGCAACTGATGAAATAAGTTATAGCATATCTACATTGTGGAATACTATCTGGCCATTAAAAAAGAAAAAAATTATGATATGGAACAACACAAAATGCAATGTAATGTGTTAGTGGGGGAGGGAGGAAGAGACTATAAAAGAGAACAGAAATTACACCTTATTCAAAGTTCTCCTTTCTATGATGTTGGTTACCTGTCACCTGCTGAGGTCTAAAACTACTACACAGAAAATTCCAGAAAGAGCTGGGCGAGGTGGCACTTGCCTGTAATCCCAGTGGTTGGGGAGGATGAGGCAGCAGGATCTCAAGTTCAAAGCCTACTTCAGCAAAAGCGAGGCATTAAGCAACCCAGTGAGACCCTGTCTCTAAATAAAATACAAAATACGACTAGATGTGGTTCAGTAGTTGAAAGCTCTTGAGTTCAATTCCTGGTACCAAAAAAAGAAAAAAAAAAAATATTCCAGAAATAAACAGTTCTTAAGTTTCAAATTGCACAAAGTTCTAAGTACCATGATGAAACTATCCTGCTCCAACTAGCCAAGGATGTGAATTGTTCCTTAATCCAGTGTATCCATGTTGTTGTATACCACCTACCCATTACTCACTTGCTAGTTATCTCCCATTATCAGACTGACTGTCCCAGTGTCCCAGTGCTTACGTTCAAGTTGTCCTTATTTTAGTTAAGAATGTCTGCCAAGTGCTAGGGTAGTAACACTGGCAATTTGAACATGAAAAGTGGTTCCTTTAGTAGAAAAGGTGAAAGTTACCAACTTATTTAAAAAACAATGTATTCATAAGATACTACCATCTATAATAAATTATTGTTTTTAGATAAGGCACTATTATCCTATCTCAGTTTCACAACAGCCCCATTCTTATGTTGTTCAGAGAAATTATGTGGTTAGCATAGTCTCAGAATTTGAAAGTAGGTCTTGTGAATTCAGGAGGTTCTCACTCTCCAGTGTGTCTGAGATCAACAAGCACACCACTCCCCTTATTGTGACATACATTTAGGTGGATTGTAGAATCCTAGGTATTAGGAACCATAAAGCTCTACGTTAACTCTACGTGGTACCTTGGACTAGTAAAAATGCTACTTGTAACTCAATTTTGTTGATTATAATCATTTTCTCTTAAAATATTTTAAATTTTGTGATGGTAATACAAATATTTCAAACAGCAGAAAAGCAAAAGCACAAAAAAGTGGCTAAATCATCAAACCAACATATGCTTCATCTGATCTATAAATCAGTTATCCTAAAATCTAGACACTTTTATTGGAGTACTATGGTGTCCAATAAATCTTTATATAACAAAGGTTGACCTGACCTAAAGAATTTCTTTACTGATCTAGCAAAGTGACTCTGATACTGGTTTCTCCACTTAAGACAGAGCAAAAAGAATTTATGTAATTTTTCTAAGGTTTTTCAGTGATTTAACAACAGAACCAGATTTGAGTTCATAGCCTCAGACTTTCTAATTTGACTCAAATAATGCATGAGAGGATTATCTCTTCCTTGCTTTAATTTTTTCATAGGATTTTCCTGGAATCAGTTCTGAGTTTACTTTGGAATAATAAAGTATTACATTAAGCACACAGAATAGACAGTACTGGTCTCAGTAAATTCCTTAATAGACTCAAAGCAATTGATTTCCTTGAGGCTTATTTATTTTTTTAAAAACCAATTTGGCTGAAAGGGAGAATGCTCAACATTTTTTAATAGCTGTGACTCCTAAATGCTCTCCATATTATAGAGATGTATTTTAGCCCAATGTAACTCTCTGCTTGGGAAAAAAAAATCAATTTAGAAGAAAATTCATTTGGTATTCTGTAGTAGCACTGTTTCTGTGTGAACTATCGTAATGAGAAATCAATTGAATATGATGGCTCTAATAGGTTCTAACACTGAAAATTTAATTAAATATTTAATTAAAACCATCCCAATACATACATGGGCATGCACACACACACACATGCACGCATGCACACACAGAATAACATGACTGTCTTTCATGTGACTCAAAACATTTAAATCCAGAAACCATTACTTTAAAGAGGTCACCTTCCTGGGATGTCCTAAGAAGCATCTTGGGACACAGGTTATTTCCTGGGACTCAATGCAGCTAGAAATCTGTGTCATGCCTCAGCTGCCCAAAACAAATGCTTGGAGAGACAGAAGCAGACTGTTTAAGTTAAAATGCTATTTTACTAGAGAGGTAAAAAGATAGCTATTGATTTTAAGCGACCTCAAAATCCTGATCTTTTTCTCAATTAAGGCTGCAGGGAATTTACTGGCAATATTTTCCATCACCAGCTGAAAAAGATTAAGAATGTCCCCTTCCAGTTCTTACTGTGTTCCTGGGTTGGAGTGCCAAGAGTCCTAACATTTGGTTTTCTGTCATGATGTACTCTAAGATCTTAAGCATAAAGGATTATCAATGCCTTGGATTGGCCAGACTAAGGTTCTATAATCAGTTTCCAAAATCTACATAAATTAAATTAAAACATCTGATTTGGTATAAGGGAAATTCCAACCTAAAGTGTGATTCTGAAAACTGCCATAAGCATAGAATTATGAAAGCAAAGATGTAAGCTATCGATTCTGAGGGGTTAGGCACTCACTGTACAGTCATGATTACAAGAGAAGCTGCAGGAACCAATTATGAAAATCAAATCTTCCAACCCTACTCTGGAGAAATGAAAATCTGACACATGGTGATGATAAATATTTCTTATCAACACCTCACAGAAAAGCTCCTGTTTTTTAAAGAATTAAATCTAGTGCCTGGAACCGTACAATGGTGTGACCAGAGTAAGCCTGAGAGAGCTTCCTAAGAATTTGGCCTCAGATAATTTCAGATTTCAATCTTGCAAATCAAGTTTCTGAATCTGAGTCCAGGTACCTCCAGATCTGTTATGCAAAACCTTGTCTCTTTGTACAGGTGTACCTATCTCTGAGGAAAGGATGAAGAGTTTTTATCAGATATAAGGCACTGTTAAAAGCATGCCTCATTCTCCTTAAGAACACATGTATTATTTCATCTAGTCATTTTAATGATAAGAAATTGCTCTAAGAAAAGTATCAGGGGAGTATATGAAGATATTTATGATAACATTGTAATAGAAAACCAAGTACATATTAAACATTTGGGGAACAGAATAAACAAATCATGGTAAGTTATACAATGAAATACTGGAAATCATTAAAAAAACATGAAACAAAAGAGAATTGAGTCATATGAGAAATGTTTGCCATACTACATAAAATGAAATTATAAACCCAATGTGCTGGTTAGGATCCCAAAGGGACCAGAAAAAAGAAGGTCTCTATTTTTGCTCTCGTCAGTGATGCAGGTAGGTTAAATGACTATCACAGGCAGAATGTGAAAGTGATCTGAAATTCTTATGATGCCAGAATGACCTCAAGTCTCTGCAAGGAATCAGTGGAGTCACATGCTACTTCTAGAAAGCTGTGACTCTAAGATAAGTCTTTGGAATGGATTATGAGGGAATATTTTCAATGAGTCTTAGACTAAGAGCATGCACTTTTTCAACTAGGAATGAAAAGTGAGACTGGCTAGTGAGGAACATATCTGACTGTAATTTGGGATTTATTCTCATTAAAAGTGGGCCCCACTGGGTTATGTAAAAGCTAATGATACGTAATCAGAGAAAGAGAAAATCACCATTTTGCAACCATTAATATAAGAATTGATTGAGGCAAGGTACATTACTAATGGCTCTGAAAACCATTTGATGAAAGGCTGTTGGGGAACAGATTTATTAATTACACAGAGAAACAGGATGCTTACAGTGGAAATATCTGGTCAATTCCACTAATTTCACTCTAACAAATGACCAAACTTAGCACCTACCAATAATGGTACAACAGACATTATGGGCCTCTTGATATAATGCGATGGCAAGAATGCCTTATTACCAAGCAGGTTTCTTGCCATGTGCTTATTCTGAGTGTAACAACAGAGAGACAATCTAAATAAATTTGGATTGCGGAACATTATGGACTAAAAACATCAATGTCATGAAAGTTAAAAAAAAAAACTGCAGGGGAACTCTTCTGTGCTACACAGATTAAAGGGACATGACTATAAAATTATTTCTTAATTCTTACATGAATTCTTAATTAGAAAAAATGAATAAATAATAAAACCAAGTCAAACACTCTAGAACCTTTGTCTACTTAACCAATGATGCAGATTCAATCCTCTGACACTGGGGTTTCCCTCTACTTTGGGTTTGGTTAAGTTCGTTCCTAAAATGTCAGGGGTCCAAACATGGACTCAATCTTGAATTTGAGCCCTAGCCCTGAAAGTCACTTTGCTTCTTGGGAAGTCACTCAGCTTGCAAAGCCTCCTCACAAAGTTTCCTCTTCCGAAAAACATTTTGGTACAGTCCCTTCCTCCTGAGAATGCTCACTGCTTCAGTACTAATTTCCTTCCTCAATAGGAGCCTCAGCACAGTGCAAAACTCTCGGGGAAAATGCATTTGCATTAATGTGGATGGTGACACTGAACTTTATGGGGACATATTGTACTGGCTTTGGAAATAGCTTTCTTCTATTTCTATTGGAATAATTTGGCTCTTGAACTTAATTTTATATAGTGACGCTGACTCAATTCTGTCTCTCACTGTACAGTTCCTCCTGACAAAAAGGAAAATGATCCTCATAAAATAATTTACAATATATCAAAATATTGACAGGCTCTAATGTTTGAAGTTATCTGTGAGCATGATTTATTACATGACTTCCACTGTTATAACTTGGCAATTAGGAAATATTGATAAATGCAAACGTACTATTGATGTCAATTAAAAAAAGCACGAGATTGATGAGCCTTCCCAAATGCTCTGACACCTACAGAGTAATGCCCATTAATACACAATAACCACCATAAATGCAGAGAAATCAGGCTGCCAGGAGACAAAGGGTGCTTTCATGTTAAGAGTTAGAGTATTTAAACACATGAGCAGGTAGTCAACAGGAATATCTAGCAGAAATTCAAGTAAAGTCCTACAGAAAAAAACACAATCCTGTTTGGTGGTTCATGGCAACATAGGCAAAGAGGTGGAGTCTAAGAATTTGATACCCTTAGTAAAACGGTGGGTCAAGGAACTGTGTTGATCAGGTGGTGCCTGATTATATAAGTAAAAAGCATATGCCACACCAGAACCTGAAAAAAAGGTAATACTTAGGGTAGCATTTTAGAATATACTTTTAATATCTGTAGGTACCTTCTATTTTGAAGGACCTGAACAAAGTCTTGGACTTGTTTCACATGGATAAGATGATCAAGGTTTCATTTCTTATAGTGAAGAGGGAGGACTTGGGCCTGGGTTACTGAGAAAATGAGGTATTAGGGATTTGGAAAGGAAATTTGTTTAAGCAGGGAAGATAATAATTCAGTTTTGGTCACAATGGGTTTCCATGTTGGTAAAACACCCATGTGTAAACATTCACTTGACATAAAGTCCAGCATTTTACATGCAAAAACCAAAGATGAAGTTTCAAAGAAGAGGTATGGCAAACGAGAATTGTAAAGAAGAATCAGAATTCAAAATGACTGACTGGCTTAGTGATGAGGAGGTCTGTCCCTTTATACAGCAATTGCATTTGTGTAGGGAACAAGCTAGCTTTTCAAAAACATTAACCAATATCTACTGTGTGAGAGAATTCTACAAGGCACCATGAAAGGCAAAGCAGCTTTCCCTAGTCCATCTGGGAAGGTCAGGTTCTTCCATCAAAGCCTGGGGAGGGCCACAAAATAGCGAGAAAGGATTCTCATCCAGAGTGTCCAATGGAATCAATCCCTGGCTACCCAAATCACATTCAACCCTCATAAGCACTGCAGTCAGCAACGGGTTAAATTGGTTCTCAATTCAGTGGAGTTTAGGTATAAAGGACTGTCCTAGGGTTCATGTGCCTCTGGCTTGCCCCCTCCCCATCTCCCTGCCAAATCTTAATCTTCCATAGACTGTTCCAAGAGTAATTAGGTCAAAGTCAACCTTCTAATGCTACACTGGTTGTTCTAATGTACTAAAGGCATACATTATATATTATTAAAACTACAGATAAGCCGGGCGTGATGGCGCACGCCTGTAATCCAAGCGACTTGGGAGGCTGAGTCAGGAGGATCGTGAGTTCAAGGCCAGCGTCAGCAACTTAGCGAGGCCCTTAACAACTCAGTGAGACCCTGTCTCTAAATAAAATACAAAATAGGGCTGGGGATGTGGCTCAGTGGCCGAGTGTCCCTGAGTTCAATCCCTGGTTCAAAAACAAAAAACAAAAAACAAAAAACAAAAACAAAAAAACTACAGATAGCAGCAGTGTTTATAAGAATGTGGGAAAATTAGAACTCTTATACACGACTGATGATAAAATGCTGCAGTCATTTTGAAAAATAATCTGGTTGTTCCTCAAAAAATAAAAAGGGAGTCAATCACATGATCTAACAATTATATTCCTAGGTATTTGCCTAAGAGAGATAAAAACATATGACCAGAAACTGGTGCACAGAAACTTGTGCATAAGTGTCACTGGCAGCATCATTTGTAAGAGCAAATAAGCAGAAAGACCCCAAATGTTCATCACCTGACGACAGGTAAATGAAACGCAGTATATACACACTGTGAATGCTTGGCATTAAAAAGGAATCAAGTGCTGACACACATTATAACATAGATGGACCTTTAGAACACTGCACTACGTGAAAGAAGCCAGTTACAAACAAATTCCATTTGTATGCAATGTCCAGAAAAGGCAAATCCATATAGAGAGAAAGTAGCTGATGGTTGGCGAAGGCTAGTAGAGAGTGGACTGGGAAGAAATGGGGAGTACCCACTATAGGTATGGTATTTCTTTCTGGGGTAATGAAAACACTAAAAAATTGATTGTGGTGACAGATGCACAACTACAAAAACCATTGAACTGTGCACTTAAATTGGAGATTTTTTATAATATATAAATTATACCTCAATAAAGCTGTTTTCAAAATTGTGAAATACATGTTCCTGTGAAATTTACACAGTATTCTTCTTCTATCCCCAGACTGAAATTGTCACAGAGATTTTCTCCAATGTGCTAGACATTCAGTGGTTCTGGAATTGGGAAAAATCTGAGTAGGTAATTACTAGATTATTTTCTAAAGAAAAGGTTGTTGCACTGATCCGGCCAACCCATCCTATTTAAGCCCCAGACATAAAGTTCCTTTGAATACTAGGACATTTGGGCCAGTACATGAGCATTTGTCTTAGGGGTGACTCCCCCCAAACCATTACTCTGTTCTGCTTCTACAGGTCTCCTGTTCCCAAGACAGTCTGAGACTTGAAGCTAAGAACAGGCCATGCTGCTCAAGACTGCAGACAGTTCCAGAACAGACCAGTATGGACCATACTCTTAACAATCTTGAACTGACTTTACAAGTATCTTTCCTGGTGTATAGCTAACATCACTCTTCTCTTCTCCTCATATAGTCCCCTGGAAAAGAAAGTGTGTGACCCCTTGATGATTTACCTGCACTTGGAATCTGGCTTGGGAAAACAGAATAAAAATAATCACTGGAACAAAGGTTTAGTTCAGAGAGATTCAGAGATCAGGGATGGTGGTCAAAAAATCAAAGACATCCCACCCATAGAACGTCCCCTAGAATGCATGTACTTTGGCATGCAATTCACTTGGCAATATTTTCTAAGCACCATCAGTATACAGGGCAGTGTGATAAGTATGGGGATAGGCAGGATAGTCCTTTACCCAAGGAGAAAAGGGCATACAACTTTAATAAACCAAGAAGTCACAGGAGCAACTCTCATTACTTGCCTACCTCTGCGGAGTTATGTGTTTGAATATGTGCACATGAAACCTGTCCTTCATCTACCAGTCAAAAACAAGTTCTTCAAATACAGACCATTATTAGCTTTTTCCCACCCCTCCTGGTATAGTCTGCTCTCCATATCCTTGGATTCCCTATCTGTGGATTCAACCAACTGTGGTTCAAAAACATTTAAAAAAAAAATGTATCTGTTCTGAATAGGCCAGAATTTCTTTGTTGTTATTCCCTAAACAATGTAGTCTAACATCTACTGAAATAGCATTTTCATTATATTAGTATAATAATTTAGAGATGATTTAAAGTGTACAAGAGGATGTGTGTAGTCATATGCAAATACACACCATTTTACAGAAGGGACTTGAGCATCCCATTTCTGGTTCTTGGCAGATGGCCATATGTCACAGAACCATCCCTGCCAACACCAAGAGAGCACCATACTTCGGTTAACACATTCCAGGGGACATTCCATGTTGCCTAGGAATGCAGACTCAAATGAGTATTACAGAAATCCAATCAGAATTTCATCCAAGGTCTGATAAGACATATCTTGTTGATCAGGTTAGTCTATGATGTGAGGGAGGATGAAAAGACAACCATGAAGTCAGGTCTGTCTACCTGTACCATCTGCTATCTGGAAGCTGCTTGCAAGGACTATTAACAGCTCCTTGTCTTGCCTCCTCACCCCCTGAACTTGAGGACGCCTTGATGAACCTGATGAAGGCATCCCAGTTTTTCCTTCCAAACGCCAGTTTGCTCTGTCTGCTGTGATTATTTTCCTGTAGACTTTCCTTCATTTTATTGCCTAGCCGTCTGCAATGTGATGAGACCATTTAAAATAAGAAAGATTATGTGGACTGAATTTCTGCTTGGCCCTCCCGATTCTATTTGGTGGATACACTTTTATCAGCAGGTGATAAATATTTCATAGTGAAACTGTCACTTGGAATTTAGTCTTCATAGCTTCTCTTTAAGTACCAAAGAGCATTTGGGAAAGTTGGACCTGTATTACATTAAGTGTCCTTTGTGGAGAGCCTGCAGATCAGCAGGCAGCTAGTGTTGGCACGCATGCAACTGCAGAGCAGAATCACCGAGAAACAAACTGGCAGCCGCTCCCAGCCGCCACACTTCGAGGTCTGAGACCTAGCTGGGAACATCTCCATTAAGACTGATTTCAGCACTTGAGTTTTAAAAAGAAGTATTGAAACAACAATCCGTGGCACTGACAAAGCTGTGACTGTCTTTTACTTATGGAACACTTACCATGGGTGCTTCACAAACAGTCACCTAGTCTCCCTCATATCCTGACAAAGTGCACAATTATGCCCAATTTACAGAATAGCAAAGTGATTTCCATACGGTCATTTGCCTAAAATCATGAAGCAGCAACCAGGACCGGAAACAGTCTGGTGCCTTTCATGCTTTCGGGTGGGATATGACAACATACAAAGAAAGAGTTCCACAGGCTCATTCCATCTGGTTAGAATTCACCTCGTACCACTTCTGCTTTTCAGCTTACTTGGGTGTGTGTGTGTGTTGGGGGAGGCAATATACTTATTTCTAGGAGATGTCCACAGCTTCCTTTCTGGAACGTGAAATGGCTACTTCCTCAGCCAGTGGAGGATTCTTAATTAAGGGACAACACTGCTTGGTCAGCAGCTTTGTTGTTTTTAGAGGGTGCTGGTTCACACAATCTCACTTTGTGTTCAAAAAATGCTAAGTGGACCTTTTCCCCCACATCCTCGACAACATTTATTGTTACCTGTACTCTTGATAACTGCCATTCTGACTGGGGTGAGATGATATGAAATCTCAGTGTAGTATTAATTTGCATTTCTCTAACTGCTAGTGATGTTGAACATTTTTTAATATATTTGTTGACCATTTGTATTTCTTCTGTGAAGTGTCTGATCAGTTCCTTTGCCCATTTATTGATTGGGTTCTTCGTTTTTTTTTGGTTATAGTGTTTGAGTTCTTTATATATCCTGGAGATTAATGTTGAATCTGAGGTGCATGTGGCAAAGAGTTCCTCGCATTCTGCACACTCCCTCTTCATGTTTTTAATCGTTTCCTTTACTGTAAAGAAGCTTTTTAGTTTGATACAATCCCATTTATTGATCCTTTTTTTTTTTTTTTCCTGTGGATGGACCTTTGTTTTAGTTACTTATTTACATGCAGTGTTGAGGATTCAACCCAGTGCCTCACACATGCTAGGCAAGGGCTCCACCACTGAGCCACAAACACAACCCCATTTACTAATTCTTGATTTTACTTCTTGCAGTTTAGATGGTCTTGTGGAGGAAATCAGTTCCCAAGCCAGCATGATGGAAATAGGGCCTACGTTTTCCTTCTGTTAAGGGCAGGGGCTCTGGCCTAATGCCCGGGTCCTGGATCCACTTTGAGTTGAATCTTTGCAGGGTGAGAGACGGGGGTCTAATTTCATTGTATTACACATGGATTTCCAGTTTTCTTAGCACCACTGATAGTTGAAGAGGCTACCTTTTCTCCAATGTATGTCTATGGTGCCTTTGTCTAGTATGAGATAACTGTATTTATGTGGGTTTGTCTGTGTTGCAAGTTGGTGCAACCATTATGGAAAGCAGTATGGAGATTCCTCAGAAAACTTGGAATGAAACCACCATTTGAACCAGTTATCCCAGTACTTGGCATACATCCAAAGGACTTAAAATCAGCATACTACAGTGACGTGGCCACATTAACATTCATACAGCTCACATCACAATAGCTAAGCTATGGAACCAACCTAGGTGCCCTTCAAGAGATGAATGGCTAAAGCGAACGTAGCACATACTTCACAATGGAATATTACTCAGCCAAAAAGAAGAATGAACTTATGGCATTTGCTGGTAAATGGATGGAACTGGAGACTATCAGCTAAGTGAAATAAGCCAATCCCCCAAAACCAAAGGCTGAATGTTTTCTCTGATATGCAGATGCTGACTCACAATAGGTGGGTGGGAGCAGGGAGAAGGGAGGAGGAATGGGAAAGACAGTAGAATGAATCAGACATAACTTTCCTATGTTCATGTATGAATACATGACCAGTTATAACTCCACATTACGTACCACCACAAGAATGGGAAGTTATACTCCATGTATGATGTATGTATGATATGTCAAAATACATTCTACTGTCATGTATCACTAAAAAGAACAAATAAATAAAAACCACTAAGTGGTTCAGGGCAAGGAACTTTCACAGCTTAGACAACTGTGATCAGAAAGGATGAGGGCTCTGCCCACAGGGCAAGTCTCAACCAGAACCAGCCCTGAGTTCCAGTCAGACATTCTGCTTTCTGTGCCTCCCCACGCAGCAGCTTGCCCTTACCAAGCAGCAACAGAGTGCTTATTACAACTGAGGTACTGGGAGACCACAGCAAATGAGAAATCAACCCTGTCTTTCCAGAAGATGATACACTAAGGACAAGGATGGCTTAGAAAGTAACGTGATAAACGCTATACAGAGAAGTCACATTTGACTGCTTTGGTGACCCAGAAAATGAAAAGATTTCACCAGGCAAGAAAGTGGGAGGAAGGGAACGAAAGTCCTTTTCTAAGGAGCTGGTGATAGAGAATGGGGTTCACTGGGCATGCAGTATGCCTCACACAGTGCTAGGTTAGTGGATGGAAGGTCCAGCCTGTGAGGGTTCTGTAGCCAGTTGAAGAAAGGCTCATGGTCATGAAGCAACTTGCAAAGGCTGGGCAAAAAGTATGGATGTCATGGAACAGGGTGCACATGGTACAGAAACTGATGGGTGGAAGCCCCTTTCTTTTTTTAAAATATTTTTTTAGTTGTAGATGGACATAATACCTTTATTTTATATATTCATTTTTATGTGGTGCTGAGGATCGAAGCCAGAGCCTCACGCATGCCAGGCACGTGCTCTACCACTGAGTCATAACCCCAGCCCAGAAACCCCTTTCTTAATGGTCTCTTAAACTGCCCAGGAGAGAAGTGTTGCCATTGTCTTGGAGGCAAAAACATGGGCTGAGTTTCAAAAATTATTTCTAATAGGAAAAATAACATTATGAAAAACATGGCCAGCCATATACTTTAAAGAACAGCTAAGAGTTATTTAAAAAGCAAAACACCAGTTTGGCTCTGCTAATAGAAGCTGGTTCAAAGCAAGAGGAAACTATTTTTGCTCTTTCTTTCCTACCCCATTCTTTTCTCAGAGGCTCTGCTGGATCCTGGGGAAGGAAAGCTCATTGGCAAATGAGGGAGCTACACCCTGTTCCCTGTAGGAGAGGGCAGCTTCTGCTTCACAGCCCAGAGACCCCCTGAAGTCACCATGATCCTTGTAACAGTCCTGTCCTCACTGGGTGTTAAAAGCATTCACAAAGTGTAGCCAAAGGCTTTTCTCAACTAGGCCCTGTTGCTGTGGCTTAATGTGAAAAACCACATCACATAACTCGGCATTACGTAACCCAGCTGCTTCCCCAAGTGCTATACAACACGTCACCTGTGAACCTGGAGCAGTCAGTGATAGAGGTGGCCAGTGACACAGCCCACCCTTCACCAACACTGCCAGGCATGTTTAAGAAGCATTATTATTCATTTTCATAACTGGAAAATGTCAGGTACAACAAGACCTTTGAGGTCCATGGCGCAAACTTCTGACCCACAGGAGGAGGCTGCCATACTGGCTGTCAGCCAGTGAATGAGTGGCTTCTGAGCCTACGTAGTGGCTGTGTAGGCAATTCTGGAATGCACTCACTTATTTGCAAAATGGAATAACCTGTTGACAGAACCCCAAGTCCAATCTTGAGAAGGCAGTTCAACTTAATGTTGTTGGATAAAGCCGATTCTTGAAAAAAATTCCTGTGCTATTAGGGATTCTATTAGAAATCAGATCCTATTAGAAATCAATGTGCCCAATTCCTTACTTTTACAGATGGGGCCTAGAGGGCTGTTGGTAAACTGTGATAGGTTTTGAAGGGGAATCCTCATGACCCGTGGGTTGCTGCTATTTTCACTCCATAGAGGAGGTGAGACAGGTAAGAGTGGAGGGAGAGAAGTACTTTCTCAGGCTTTGTGAAGTGAAGATGTTGAGAAAAGGAAAATACTTAAAATGCTGATTTAATTCTATGCTGGCATTATCTGGTGAAACTAAGATCACAATAGAATTTTTAGAGTTCTTTCATTATTCGTAACTGACCAATCTGTGAAATGACAGCCTTAACTACCAGACTGGGGAAGACAAAAAATTTCAGACACTTCACTTGTCGCTGGTATTTTAAGAACACCTCAAGTACAAAATTAACTTAGGAATGGTAGGGCTGGAGGTGCAGCTCAGTGGTACGGTGCTTGCAAAGCATGCAGGAGGCCCCAGGTTTGATCCCCAGCCCTGCAGGGTTGGGTGGAGGGATGGTATTCCTTTACCTTTAGTAGAAGAGCTGAATGATGATGTTTTCAGAGAGATCAATACCATGACCAAGAAGAGAGAACTACTGAACTACTAAGTGTTTAAAGTATGATGTATCTTGCTCAAAACCTTTTGTCTTCTTTCACCTACCATTCCTAATATATGTTAGGGGCAAAAGGCAAACAAACAAGCAAAGCAATAAAGAATTAACAAAACACAGTTTTTCACCAAGAGATGTAGAAAGTGGAAAAATCTCCCCAAACACTATGAAGGAAACTCTGCTTCATATGTACACAGGCACAAATCTATCCAATCTGAAAAGAAAATTCAACTGTAGACCTCAAGTGCTCAGGAAACGAGTCCATCTCCTCAAGCACACATTGGCATGGAGGTCGTAGCCTCCCTGCCATCTCTAAGGATCTGGGATCCGAACACAAATTAACATGAATAAGGGGTCCCGTTTCATTGCCTTCCTGAAGATGTGACGCTGCTCTTTCATCATCTTGTGAGAAGACCTTCTGCACAAGCACAACTGGAGTCAACTCTGATTACTTCAAAGGACAAGCCAAGCAGTGGGGCGTCAAAGGTTTCCACAGGCGCGTTGGTGACGGCCTGTCAGGAAAGCACAATTGGAGCTACAGCCTTCAGATCTATGGGGAGATTCTGAGCAAAGACTTCTTAAATAAGGTGGCTGAACTTTAACATTTTCAGAGTGTGGTTTTATTTTCTTTTGATGGCAGAGAGTTTTTTAAGAAAGGATAAAGGAGCCTGGCCTCTAGAAATCACACTATTCATGAATCTACAGAGGGTAAGCTGCTACCTCTAACAAGAGTTCTAAACGAACACATCGGAAAAAAAGGAACGCTCATCTTGCTGCCTTCTCTCATCTGTAGCCTTTTGTTTGCCTCTGTCAAGATGAGGCCACCCAGAGTGTGAACCGGCTTCTGAGAGCTGCTCACAAGTGAGAATAGATGCGGGCCCACCATTCTCCTAATTGCACATCCTTGGAGAATTCCTCAAACATGCCTCATCTGAATTCCTCACTTAGAAAATGAGGATAATAGTGTCTTTCTCACAGGCTGCTGTTAGAGAAACTGAGACAACATATTCCAAGTGCTTAGTGCAGTGTCTGCAGAGAGAGGGTACAAGGGAGCAACACTGACATCCACCACTGCCACCTTCCGCCTCCTCGACAATAAAACCGTCCCTTTATGGATGTGGTGAATCAGGCAAATAAGCAACTCACCCAGATCATGAGGAAAGGGACTGGGTGAGCTGAGATCAACACTTCTGCAGATTCTTTTCTATGAAACCACACGCTTTTGGTGCTAGAGGTGATAATATCTAGAGGGTGAAGATACAGTTCAAAGATAGGGCTTGCCTAGCATGAGCAAGACCCTGGTTCAATTCTGAGCACCCCCAAAACAAAAATAAGTAAATAAATGCAGATAATATCTGTTTCTCGGGTGCTTCCAAAGAACAAAAACAGTTCTTTACAACATTCCAGAAAAAATGGCTGTCATGACTAAATTACAGGTGGATAGATATCATAATAAAAATTTCTCAATGAAACCCCTGCAAAAATGTTCTGTAAACAGTATTACTGTAACTTTCCTCAAGACCTCTGCTGCACATGGAAATATACAAAAAAGTATTATAGCCAGATGCAATAGCTAATGCCTATAACCCCGTGACCCAGGCCAAAGCAGGAGGATAGCAAGTGTGAGGCCAGCCTCAGCAACTTAGCGAGATCTTCAACACGTTAGGAAGACCTTGTTTCAAAATAAAATATAAGAAGAGCTGGGGTGTGTAGCTCAGTGGTAAAGCCCCTGTGGGTTCAATCCCCAGCCAGTACCCACTCCCCAAAAAGTATTATTCCTATATATGAAAGATACAGATATAAGACTGGCATTTCTAGAAAGGAAATAGAATCTTGTTTTATGTACAACCTTGAAGGAATTAAGCATATTTAATAGGCAATCTGCAATCAAATGAGAAGTATCCTTTCTATAGAAACACCAACTGTAGAAATGCTATTACCCTACATTTGAGCACTGAGAGGGAGGAAATTTAATTCTTGTATGAAGGGGTCTTTTCATAGCTGCAGAGGAATTATATATTGAACAGACTGAAAAAATGAATGTCAGCCTGGGTGTGGTGGCACATACCTATAATCCAACTAACTCAGGAGGCTGAGACAGGAGGATTGAAAATTCAAGGCCAGCCTCAGCAACTTAGTGAGACTTTGTCTCAAAATAAAACAAAAGGGGTGGGGTGCAGCTCAGTGGTAGAGCACCCCTGGGTTCAATCCCCAGTACCAAAACAACAACAACAACAACAAATATAAAAACCAACACTCCCTGCAAAATAAAAGGTCATACACAAGCCAAGCTATGAAACTAAACAACCATTCTCAATGCTCTGCTTCCTTAGAAACTTTGACAGAGGGCTGGGGAATTTTTAATTATTACTGAAAAACTCCATATATGGAAAAGACATAGACCTCACTTATGGGGTAATTCTGGATATGAGGATTTCTGTTGAAGTCTGAGAGCTTTACATCTCTTCTGCCTCTGATTACTATTATCTGTTAAATAAGTAGACTGGTCCTTTTGTTTAATCTTAGTTGGATCTATATAGGCACAGAGGGAAGTGCTGCTGAGACAGGCTTCTAAACTCTATTTCTGGTCTATTATAAATGAGAGAGTAAAAAGAATCCAGAAACTAAGAGAGCCAAAATGAGAAAAAACTTCTACAAGGTTCTTGTAGAACTCTCAATCGCATCCCAGTCCTGCCTCCCCAGAGCTTATCGAGCCAATTCATAATTACATGGCACAGAGTGGGTGGGCACTCAATGAACATCAAGGGAAGACACCATGGGTATGGAACTCAAGACACACAGTGTCTGGCTGATTTAGCACTGTTTTAGTCAGTCACTTCACTGCTGTGACTAAATGATCTGACCAGAACAATTTTAAAGGAAAAGTTTATTTGGGGGCTCACAGTTTCATAGTCTTAGTCTACAAAAGGCTGGCTCCATTCCTCAGGGTTCAAGGTGAGGCTGAACATCATGGTAGAACAGTGTGGCAGAGGGAAGCAGCTCACATCATCAGGAAGCAAAGAGAGGGAACCTTCACTCTCCAGATACAAAATATATACCCCCAAGCCATGCTCTAATTCCAATCTCCTCCAGTCACACCCTTCAGTTACCACTCAGTTAATCCCTACCAAGGGATTAAATCACTAATTGGGTTAAGTCTCTTACAACCCAACCGTTTCTCCTCTGAACCTTCCTGCTTGTCTCGCACATGAGTTTTTGGGGGACACGTCACATCCAAACCTAACAAGAACGCTTTTTGAAGGTTGCTCAGAAGTTAGCCAGGGAACAGGGAGAAGTGCAACTAATAAGAAATGGGTATTAATGTTCACAGGAGTTTCTGGGAAAGCATTTTAATCTTTCTCTTGCCTGTAAGTTACCATATTACTGTTCTTCAACTACTATTCATTTTGAGAAGAAAATGGTCTGATCAGAGATCTGATCTAGTACTGGTAACATATCATCCACCAGGAATGAAGGCTAACAGAGGAGGTGCCAGGAACATGAGAGAAATAAATCAATTTCCTGAATTTCCTGGTAGCTAAAGTGTTGGACTAAGATATATTGTTTGAATTTATGATAGTACAAATACAACTTTGCTCATCTATAGCTACAACTCTGTACAGTTAAGTTCTTGGTGAAATATGGTCAAGGAAAACTGGGCATAGAGTAATTACTTGAAAAGTATCAGTAGTTTCTGCAAAGAGAGAAAACAGGGACAGATATTTATGAGAATGTTGATCCATAGATTTTAGAACTGGAAGTAGCTTTAGAAACTAGATTATAACCCTTTGATTTTTCCTAATAAGAAAATGGAAGACTCACACATAAAAATTCACTAGAACAAGCTTTAAACGACGTAAGCTTCCTGTCCTCAAATACTAGTAAACAAAGCATCTAATTTTATTCTCCCCAATTAAAAAAAGTCAATGACTAGTAATAATTCATTTTGGGCAGAGGAATTTTTTTTCCTTCTTGGTAGTAGGGATTGAAACCACAGATGCTTTCACCACTAAGTTACCCCACCTCCCTTTAAAATTTGGACTATCTTTCATTGGACTGAATTCACTGTAATTTCAGCTCCCACATTGTGCTGAATAATCAAGTGGCTAACTGCTGTTTTTTTAAAGTATTTTTTATTTTTTTGGGCATTACAGTTATATGTAATAGAAGGGTTTCTTTTGAACATATTCATAAATCATAGTTTTCGCCATGTCAATCCCCAGTACTACCTGCTTCCCTTCTCTTTTCCCTTCCCCTGGTCCTCTTCCTCTATTGGTCTTCCTTCTATTTGCTTATTTTTATTGATGCATTAGTTACACATAAAGTTGGAATGCACTGTGGTGTATTTATATGTGTATCCAGTACCATCTGCTTACCTTCATTCCCCCGTTCTTCCCCTTTCCCTCCCCTTTGCCCCTTGTTTCTACTCTACTGATCTTTTCTGTTTGTAAGATCCCTTTTTAATTTCATTTTCTTTCCAGCTTCCACATTTGAGAGAAAACATCCAACCCTTGCCTTTCTGAGTTTGGCTTATTTCACTCAATATGATGCTCCCTAGTTCTTTTATTTTGAGACAGGGTCTCACTAAATTTCCAAGGTTGGGCTTGAACTTTTCATCCTCTTGCCTCAGTCTACTGGGCTGCTGGAATTACAGGCATGTACTACATCTAGCTAGGGATATTTTTAGCTGTGAAAAAATCATATACATTTTATCACCTTAGTCATTGTTTTCTTTTTTTATGATGCATTACAATTCTGGGATTCACTACGTCATGTCTGTACACTCACGTACTTCGATCTCATTTGCCATCACTTTCCTTTCCCTCCTCACACCCCGTGTTTGTTCTACTCTTCCACTCTCCCTTTTACCGATATTGTAATTAATTAGTGCACTATAATTATACTGCATTTCACCACATAACAGTCACCACTGCATATTTGTTGTATCCTGTTTTCTCAGTCCAAAAACTGCTTTATAACCTTCATTGCGTAATTGTCACATGGTATCATTCTGCTCCTCATGCTATTAGAAGGTAAACAGTAGAAATGTATTCACCAGTGGCACGTGGATATGCATATGTCTTCTCAGCACTGTGAACCACAGCCTAGAATTCTCTGTGCGTGTGCACTGTCGGTACATTTCCTAAAGCTGACTTGTGTGGCTTGTTTAGAGCACTCCAGTACTAACGGTAACACATGTCTTATGAGTGACGCTGAGGCTGGCGCATCAGATAAACCAACAATAGCAGTGCAAAATCAACACAAGATTAAATTTTGTTAAGTCCATACTTTCCAACACTACCGAAAATTTTCTCAGGTGTACTATTTCAATGTGTATCCAGTACCATCTGCTTAACTTCATTCCCCCGTTCTTCCCCTGTTCCCACAAATCAGTAACAACTAATGTGTTAACTTTTTTTTCCAGAGTGGAAAAATGTTATCTTGACTGCCACAAAGAAATGATGTGCGTGTTCATACTATTCAATTTGAATGCATATTCAGGCATATTCTGTATTTTCCGATCCTGTACTGGTTTAGTGATGAATGATTTTAAAATAATACTGGCACAAGTTCTTTTTTAAATAAGTTTCACATACTGGTCACACCCCATTTTTGGCAAAACAGTTGGGCATAAAATCTGTTAGGACTGTGTGGTGAAGTACTGTATAGAAAGGTGGGATTTGTTATGGCATCCCTGTACCTGGACACAGCTAAGGTGGGAGGTTTTGTTCCCCAGTATTTCCCATGCCCTCACCTTCTACCCCTTCTGCTCTACTGATCGCCCTTCTATTTCTTTTTCTTTTTTTCCTTTCTTAACCATTTTAATACTGTTAAATATATTCACATTTTTGAGAAACAAATCTCTAGATCTTTTCCATCTTCCCAAACTGAAACTCTATATCCACTGAGCAACTTCCCTTCTCCTCCAGCCTCTGGTGACCAGCATTCTACTTTCTGCTTCTACAAATTTGACTACTTTGACACCTAATGTAATTGGAATCATACAGGATTCAGCCTTTTGTGTTTGGCTTATTTCACTCAGCAAAATGCCCTCAAGGTTCATCCATGTTTAGCATGTAACAAGATCTCCTTCTTTTTTAAGGTGAGTAATATTTCATTGTAAGTATGGAACACATTTTATTTATCCATTCATCTGTCAACAGACAGTGGGATGCTTCTACTTTTGTGAATAGCATATAATTATTTTCATGTGTTTTAAGTGCCCTAACATAGAAATTAATTTTCCTTTATATTCCATCAAAACAATGGCCAAATATATTTTAGAAATTTCCCCAAAACTATCAAAATGGTACTTAAGATAAATGTATGCCTGTGGAGAGAGAGAGTGCACTATCTTTTCCCTACAAATGAACATTTATTTTCACAGGTTGTTCTAAAAACCATAAGAACTATGGGGAACACAGCACTTTTGTCAGGCTTTAATCACCATCTAAGGCACTTGAGTGGATCCTATAGTGACTGACAGGGCTGGAAGGAGGTCATTGTTCACTAGCTTCACATTTCACAACAGCATATGCAGAGAATTACTGGTGGACACTTCTCTTGAACAGTCTTTTGAAGACTAACCATAAAAGTAAAAACACATATGGTTTCAGAGACTCTTACTTCTCACCACTGAAAATACCAATAAACTGGACAAATGATTTTGCTTTTAGAAATCTACAAAAATAATTAAGTATAAGCTGAGAAACACTGAAAATGCTTCAACTCACACTTACATAAACTCCTGTTAACAAAAATCTATGTCATGCTGGGTGCAGTGGTGCCCACCTGTAATTCCAGTCATGTGGGAGGCAGAGGCAGGAGGATTCCAAGTTTAACAAAGTACTAGGGCTGTAACTAGATGGTATAGCACCCCTGGGTTCGATCCACAGTACTAAAACCACACCAAAGCAAAACAGAAATCCATGTTACATGTAATAATATTCCCTCCTTGTATTTTTAATGACTGTACATACTCTCTGCTCTTAACTGTCTACAACTACAGGTTCATAATTCTGAACCTAATGCTTCCACTATTTGAGTCACTTAATTAAAGAAAGCACTAGCTTCAGAACAGCCAATGGGGTAGAAAACAGTGACCACAGGAAAGCTAATGACAAGACTGGTATCACTCCAAAACTCTGACATGTAGAAACAGAACATAATCAGTTTCTCTTCTTAACTATATAATCACATGTGACAGTAACAATGTATTTCTTCATCCAAATACTTGGGTAGAGAGAACCTTGTTTTGCAGGATGCAATCCTTACTTCTATTAAACACATATCTTAGTAGCCTCTTGTCCTTGGTAGTATAATTAACTATTTGAATGCTAACAGTGCTAAACTCGTTAGCCTACTTAATGGCTGAGGACCTTTTCATACAGAACAGTTTTTCCTTTCTAGAGCTCACAAATTCACCTGATTAACCACACTATGAAAATGGTCCATGAAACACAATGTCCACCTCTGGCACACCAAACAACTTCTGTTACCCTAGGGTTGCTGCTGTATAAGAACCTGGAAGAATTAAGGGTCATTTCACTCTTATGACCCCTAGTGGCATCAAAAAGCTATAAATGCATCCAAACTTTGCAGATATGTTAGTTTTTACTAGGTTCCAAGCAGAGTGGCTATACATTAAGGATTTAGCCAGATATTCCTGAAAACATCTTAATTCATGTGTTCATCGTAATCATCAAAATATACCTATCTAGATCTGGTGACTACCCCATTGCTATACTCCTATTCCCAACAGTCTCTTCTACTTCCTTCTAGCACAGACACGTGGCAATTAAGTTAAACAAAGAACAAAGATTACAACTCTATTTGAAAATGCTTGGGAAATATTTTCTGTGACAAACACAAAATCTCTGAACTACACAGGGAGACAGGGCTCCCAGGTGCTGCCCATGCTGCAGTTGTTCTGAAGACACTTGGAAGAGCAAGGTACCAGAACAAGGAAAGTAGTGACACAAACAAGGTATACTATGGTGGTTTAAAAACCAAAGAAGTGTGGCAAACTGCAGGACTATAATGAATTGGGTGATTAAATTATAGCAATTCTAACTAATGCCTTATAAATAGAAGTCAGAAGGAACACTCTTAGACAATGAAACTGAACAAAGGATAAAGACAAAAATCTGGCTGGCTTTCTTGCTTTTCTTTCTGATGTGGAAGATCTACAAAGCCTTGCTTCCACTAGATATTTCTTTGTTGCCTCGATTTGCCCAAGCACACACAGCCTAGTTACTGTGTGTCCTCATTTGGTCCATAGACAAAAGGGCTTTCCAACCTTTCTGATCACAGCCTGAGAGTAGAGAGGGAAGCTTGGTTTAGCAGGGGCTAGTCCAGAATTTGCCTTCAGAAGAGAGGTAATATCATAAATGCTGAAAGGGTCAGCCTGTCTTTCTAGAACCATCTTGTATGGAAATAATAGCAGCTCATGGAAAGGTAGAAGAATGTCTCCACTGGTCTACTGGGATATGAATGCATGCATGCACGTACCTGGAGATTTGATACTGACATATTAGAGTGTAATGTCCAAGAACATCAAGGAAAGAACAAATACATGTTTGACCATAAGTAAGGAAAACAAGCAAAAGAAGGCTGACTTGCTCACCAGGAAAGAAAAATGACCCACCACATCTTGAAATGAGAGTAATCTTTAGGAGCTGTGCAAAGGCTAACAAGAAATACTTATGCTATCTAGAATCCCTCAGGACAGTCAATGCAGACTTACCTTCTTGCACATTAAAGATACAAAGGAAGCATGAATGACTTCTGAGGAGAGACTGGGCTCCACTGATGAGGTTCTTAGATATCTTGGGAACAAAATGGGAGGACGGCTTAAGAATAACTTTATTCTTCAACTTTTACTAACTCAGGAGCTTGTGTCATTGAACTTCTGAGTTTGCTCCAAGGAATTAGAAGATTTGAGCTCTTGTGGCATCCAGTTTTCCTGAACCTCAGTTTCTCTACCCAGAAAATCAGAAGAACATTTCTGTTCAGACAAAAAATTACCAGGCACAGAGGTACATGCCTGTAATCCCATTATTTGGGAGGCTGAGGCAGGAGAATTGCAAATTCAAGGCCAGCCTGTGCAATGGACCATCTCAAAATAAAAAAATTAAAAGGACTGGGGATGTAGCTCAGTGGCAGTGTAGTGCCCCTGGTTTCAAGCTCCAGTACCATAGAAAACAAAAACAAAAACCCCAAAACAAAAGCTACAATATTTTACCAGGTTATGATGGTGTCATAGCACCAGAGATGAGTAAAGGAACTGAAGAAGCTGTACTTTAAAGAGCAAGGAGAAAGCAAGAGGGAGGAAACCCTATGAAAGATGGCGGATTTCATATTACTGCTGTGATGATGCAGGAGTTTGATAGTTGGGGACAGAGGCTGCTGGTTTCCTGTTTACAGAAATGTGAAGCTGGGATTGGTCCAAATGCTCGAGTGGAGGAGGGGCTTGATAGGAAGAAAATCACAGCTCCTGAAGGTGACAGGTCAAGATCCTCAGGAGATTTCTGTTTTCCTGTCACAATTTATTCCTCCAGGAGGGACTAAGTGTCCAACAAAACACCAGGACTTTGGAGGCATAGGCCCCTGGACTGACATGTACAACCTCAAGACAACCCCAATTGTATTCACTTGGTTAATAAATACTTATTGAGCATCTAGCACTATGCAGTTCTAGAGATTGTAGATAGTAATCATGGCAAATACTTGCAAAGTACACTATGTGTCACCAATATCATTTCAGGGCTTTTCATACATTAACTTATTTGATCTTTACCACAATTTTCTATCCTTATTTGCATTTTCCATTAGGCACTAAGAAATTAAATATTTTGTTCAAGTAACTGAGTCAGGACTGGAACACAAGCCTCAGAGCACATGTTCTTGCCCACCAGACTCTCACATCCCTAACTTACGCCTGCTACTGTCTCGTGGGGAAGGAAAAGAACGAATAAGGCAATGAGTACAAGTATTTTAGGTACAGATAAATGCTGTTAGGAATACTGATGCAGGGTAAGAGAGGGCAGCTGTCTAAGACAGTGTGGTCAGGCGGAGGGCCTGTGAAGGAGGCTGAGAAGGGAGTGAGCTGGGTATGCACAAGGGCCAAGAAGAAGGTAATGGATACCATGTAAGGGAGGGAGAGAGACCGGAGTAATGGAGGGCCTTGGAAGACATCATGAGTTCAGAGTTTCTTGTAAAGGTGCTATGAAGCCTCTAGAGGGGCTGAGCAGGGAAGTGAGCTAATCTGATATTTTTTTTTTTTTAAAGATCATTCTGGCTATCTTTGAACAGAGCACAATGGGGCAAACAGGGAAGCAAGTTAGAAGAGAACTACAAAAGCCAGCACAGAGAACCCTAAAGAACATAGACTCTCTAACTCATTTCAGGCCTTTCGTCCAGCTGGCAGTAAGGTGTTTCAGGAAGTCTACCAAATACCACACTCTAACTCTGGTGAATTTTGCAGTTAGAAGACTTGACATGAATGGGAAGTGAGTAAAAAACTACCTGGTTGCTGAGGTCTAAGTAATTCTCCCGTAGAATGAGAATGCTTTCATTTGTCAGGGCTGAGGAAGTGATAACTCGCTTCTGTGAGGTTACTGTGGAAGCCTGGGCCTGCAAGTAAGGCTGTGCACATTCCTCCATCAGGAAGGTGCAGTCGCCCGGCTGTCCTGGGGAGGGCACCCTCACCCTACGCACTCTGTAGCAGCTCCAACAATGTTTCCATCTGTTTTCAGTGTGGATTCACTGGGGATGTTGGATGATGGCCACAAACTTTTTTTTTTTTTTGGCAGTGATGGGGATGGAACCTGGGTCTCTTGCATGTTGGGCAAGTGCTACACCACTGAGACATACCTCTTTTTTTTGTTTGTTTCGAAGGAAAAAGAAGGCTTTAGAGTTTTAGCATTTCAAACCAAAAAGTGACACAATTAGACACAAGAACTGGTAGCACAGATTATTTACAGGCCCCCTTTTCTAAGCAGTTTATATTCTGAGTGATTTTATACTAAAGATAAAACCAGTCTGTTTTGGAAATGCTTGCCAACTTCTACATGGAGAAAGTGCCAAAGAACTGAATCTGAGTTTATGTAAAATAGAGACGCAGGCTGCTTGTTTTTCTATATTTTACTGCTAAAGGATCCCATGAAATCGAACCACTGGTGACGGGAAAATACCATCGTTCTAGAGTTTTCTAAACGGCGACTCACTTATCTGCCATAATCAAAGTATATATAAATGTGCAGATCAGTCTTTTTCTAAATACCATACTATCTTCTCATGCCTTTAGTTAACAATCATTCCTATACTTGTTTGAATGTGGCAAAGTTATTCCAATGCTAGATAACCGCAGATGTCAAGGAGGATTATTAGAATCTGAAATGTTTCTCTGGAAAGGACTGTTCCATTATGAAGCCAAAAGAACCAGACTTAATCGTGACACAAAATGCAAACTACTGTTTTTACTATTGCTTGTTTGAATTCTGTTTTGAGTTAAGCATGAAGGATTAGGGAAAGGCTGGAATATGATGAAATGTCAGCCAAGTACTTTCCAAAACACTAGCAGAACTTAAGGAAATGGAGACCAGGCTGCCACAGGTGCTCCACCCACCTCATGAACTTTTCTAGAAAAGCAAGCCCTGCAAGGTGATCCCTGGAACTTGTACAAAATGAAAACAAAAACACCTTCCAGGGTCTTTTATGGGGTCAGCACCCCACCAGCTGTGCTTTATACCATCTGCATCTGCAGAAGCACCTTCCATGTGGCAATATAATTCAGGTTCATCACCCATTCTATTCATCTTGAATTATGATGAAAAATACTAGGAAAAGAGATGTTCATACCCTGACATATGTTCACATATATATCTACAGTGCATCTTACCAACACTTATAATTAGAACAAAGTTACTATACTGAAGTTTGTCACACTTAAAGCATCAACATTTAGTAAACTATGAGAGTTTAGCTTTCCAGAAAGATTTTGAAAAGCTAATGCTTTTCTTCATTTTTGTCTGTGAATTCGATAATGACAGTTCATTTTTCTACGTCTTTACTAGAAAAAAGGACAGAGTTTCATGATCCTGCAGTGTAAATCATAAACACTGAAAGTGGTGATGTCCAATCAAGGGGGAAATGTCAGAGCTGAAGGCTTTTAATGAAAAACAGTAAATCACTGAACCATCTTACCTGTCGACGAATTATTTCAAGGTCTCTTTTGGCTTTATTCACTAGGTTTTGAATTTCTACAGGATCCTTTACATTTTTATTTTCTCTGAAGGCATCTCTTATCCTCCTGACAGCATACATTCTAAATGAATTGGGAGAGGGAAAAAAAGATGTCAGTATGTTTGAGGCTGTTTTAAGTGAATTTTAAAGCTTTTTCTCTAGAATTAACTGTCCAATATTCCCCTATGGATAATTCACTTTGATCTTTGCTCATTGGACAAGCCAATCCATTACTACTCTGGGATGACTAAGCAAACAAATTTAGGAAAATAAATCTACCCTAAACAAGTCACATATAAATGGCAAACTGCTACATAAATGCTCCTTAGATAGCTGGCTGTTTAGAGTTATTCACGATTGGTTTCCCTCCATTAACATGGATAATTGAACCATTATTGTATAGAGACAATTCAAGAATTCAGAGGTTAAATGATGCATTGTCTATACATACACTGAGCTAGTGATCAGCTTTCCCAATCCCTGTTCCATCTTTTGGCCTCTGCTTTTCTTTTTGTAACCTAAAATGTGAGTTTGCAGTCCACATCAGGATCCTATCCCAGTTGAAAGTGTAAGGTTATGCCAAAAGCTTTTCTTCGTGAGAGGGCCTCCATCTGCACATACACATTACCCACTCCCTCAGCCAGAGAAAGCACATGAACAATACAGGAGAGCAGTTCAAGGACAAGGCCTTCAAATTAGACAAACTTGCTCCAGCTCCTGCTATTCGTGTCAGCCTGGGGAAGCAACTTAACATAAGGCCATGTTTCCTCATCTGCCAGAGACACACAATACTGTTCAGTACAGCTAGGAGGATTAAGCGTTATTATGTGAGACTGGATTTTGGCAAGAAGCCTGGGACATACAAAGAGTCAATAAATGAAAGCCATTCTTATTACTACTCTAGTTATACCTTAATGCAATTAGTATTCCCCTCTCTTCATGTCATAGCCTCACCTTTGTCTCATATCCTCAGGGGCACACCACAGTGTGTGTTCAGAGGGTAGAGTGCTCTTGATAGCCACAGAAGAATCAACAATCTTAACAGACTCTCAGAGAGCCATAGCCTAAACCCCCATGCACTCCCCATCTACTCTGTACTAGAAGACAAGAGATTAAAGAGAAGCAGCCTGAATTGCACACATCAGACACTGTTTTCTTTAGCCTTTTTAATAATCTCAAACAATCTGATTTTTAACTTTAAAAACCAGGTAAAGAATCTCTTTGATACTACTGGTAATATTCAACAATAAAAGAATGAAAATAGATGCAAAGAAAGGTGAAAAGGTATCAGTCTTTGGGGGACTGAGGTGAGGGTTAGGAGATACATGCATACTGGGAAATCTTATTTTAGAGAGTACAAAGTTTTTTCTGGACACATTTTTCTAAAAAATAAATTTTATATTAACAATGTAAATAAGCTGTGCACAGTGGCACACACCTGTAATACCAGCAGTTTGGGAGTCTGAGGGAGGAGGATCACAAGTTCAAAGCCAGCCTCAGCAACTTAGTGAGGCCCTAAGCAACTTGGCAAGACACTGTCTCAAAATAAAAAATAAAAAGTGTTGGGGTTGGGGGGTATGGCTCAGTGGTACAGCGCCCTGGGTTCAATCCCCAGCACCCAAACACAAAAAACCCCAAATGTAAAAGGCAGGTTTTTTTTTTTTTTAAAAAACTTTTTTAAAAGTGAGAGTAAAGCTAAACCTTGTATTATTAGGAACTATAAAGAAGAAAGGCAGAGTTAAGGAACTTGCACTTCAAAATGGAAGATACCACTGAAACTCTGATCTTAACCCTATGATAACCAGCTGGAGAATTTGTAAGGGAGCTTCTGAATGTTCAGTACTGAACTCAGGGGTTACTATAATTAGAAAGGGAATCCACATACTAGGAGCTGCTAGACAACTTATCTGGGGCTCATCCACTTATACAGGAATATGGGAAAACATTACAAGTAGAATATTATTAAAGAAGAGATTCCTCTCATGTGGAGCTTCTAATCTAACAAGATTTTAGTTTAATCTAATAAGTAAGTTAACAGCAATTTCTGGAGCACTTTCTTGCATAGCATAATTGAACACAGTATCTCTTCTTTCTCACATCCACATTCTTCAGAAGAAATTTCTTATGGTGATGGGAGTGGAAAAGGGAGAGAATAATTTAATACTAACATTGTGATCCACATGTGAAATTGTTTGTATAACATGAGTTTACCTCTAGAAGTCATTCCTTTTTTTTTTTTGCGCCCCCCTGCCCCCAGCAAACCCAGGGCCTTATGTATACAAGTACACACTCTACTACTGAGCATACCCCCAACCCTTTATCCACTGTTTTAATTATTTATTCTGGATGCTGCATGGGCTTTTGGTAAGACAATATGGGCAATGGTAGTCATCACTAAACTCATTTTTCAAGAAGCTAGTGACTAATTCAGAACAGGTAATGGAAAAGAAGCATCCCATGGAATAGAAAAACAAGTTCTTTTGAAGTTTAAGAAAATCTGAAAACTGCTTAAGACTTTCAATAATTTATACCAATTGATCTCAAGACTGAATTCAGAATATTCTGCTGTATACTTTCATTTGTTTCCCCAATTCTCCAAAGTTGTTACCTAAAAATTGCAGCTGTAGATCCTGGAATTAAACATATCTAAAGCACTCAGTGCTGTGGTTCAACTTCTGGATATACCTTTGAAATGAGTGAGGCAAAGGTCCCTCCTCTCTTTTTTGCTCTGCCTCCTCCTGCACCATTTAATGCACAGGATATTATTCTTTACCCTAAGACACTGGCTCAGAACCAAAAAGTCAATACTGCTTGAACAGTTAATTTCTCAGTTGTAAGCATTTATTTCAAATGATAATTTCATAAAGGTGAATCTGGGCGAACCCTCATATTTTGTAGGAGAGGGCTAGCCACCAGTTATTTCAATCCTGCTCCTGTCCTGGTTTTTATTTTTTGCTCAATTTTTGCCAGTTACTAGGGTAAACCATTTATCCTTAAATGCATTCTTGCTATAAGCCTCTTGACTTTATCACTACATTTAAAAGAAAAATGTGCAGATGGTATAATGAAAATGGTCAGCTGCTATGTAATGCCTTGCAGTGGATAATCCTCACAGAAGTAAGATGCTGTTTGAAATAAGTCATGAATATAACATGTTAAATACATGTATGTGGTATAGTCCACCTGTGTCAAAGGTCATTCATAGTTCATTTTAGTCTGTGCGAGTCCCTCACTGAAATCACCAGCATTGCAAAAACAAAAACATAACAACAACAAAAGGCATGAAAAACAAACACAGAAAGGGCAACAGGACCAAACAGAAGGAAGCAGACACATCCACAGGAGCAGACCAGCAAAGCTGTCCACACCAACACTGGTCGCCACCTGCCCTCTTGGTGCTTTGAGCTGGAGATTCCCACTGGACTTTGCTTTTCCACCCCAGCCTTTCCCCCTCACTTGGCCAGCAGATCTCAAGTGTCCAGTTTTTCCTAACTGGCTGTCTTTTTGCCATTGCAAGAATCAAACTCCTTTCTAAGATTCTTTCCACTCCCTCCAGTTTCCTAGTGGGCAAGACAGAAACAGCAGGTAGTAACAAAACAGGCCTTCAGCACTTGAGGTCTTGCTTCACTTTCCCCCTCCCAGAATTACTGGGGACCAAATGCAGGCCATCACAGTCTCCAGCACTTGGACATTCACATTCGCTTTAGCACCCGAAGTGTGATCTGACTAGCTAATGTAATGCTTCTTGTTTCTGTTGTTCTCCATCAGCATCTTGTTCTTCATCAGCATTCCAAAAGCTGTCTCCTCTGCTTATCCCACATTTAAACACATGGTACCTCTTCTTGCTCCTCTGCAGCCACAAGTCAAAGTCAAATATCCCAGTAACAAAACAGCTGGACCCTTTCTTCTGGCCTCCTTGGGACAAACTGTTATTTACCTTCAGCTGTTTGGAAGGACATGTCCTTCTTCAGACACTAAAAGGAAGCTGCTGAATTCCAGCATGCTCCCTGGGTAGAGAAGGGAGGGCTGGTATATTTTCTTGGATTGTGCTTCTGGGTCATGCCATCTGACTGTATCATATCTCATGCCTCTTTGACATTGATCTGTTCACTTCAGAGGTGGGTCTCAAGATGCATCAAGGATTATATAAAGGATACTCACTGTATACAAAGACCACCAACTAAAAGTAACCCCCCAAGTTACCATTTTTAATAAAAAGAAGAGCTTTTAAAATCAACATTTTTTTACAATGAGTTAAGTGATTTGCATTCGGGGGGGCAGTACTGGGGATTAAATCTAAGGCCTTGTGCATTCTAAGCATGTGTTCTACCCCTGGGACACACCCAGACTCATCATTTACAATCTTCTGATTGCTGGACAGAGGATCATAGTTGTTCCTCCTCTTGGTCTTTGGATCACTAGCTACTCCCTCTTAGACTATTTTGTGGGCATATTCTGCCCCTTTATACATTGTGTTCTCTAGGGCCTGTGTGTAGACTTTTTATCTCTGCTAATAATTGTGTCTATGTTCAAGGTATCAATTACCTTATATATGCCACTGGCTTCCAATACTCCTCCAGCCCAGAACTTCCTTCTGAGGCATAAATGCATTATCATCCAATTTGCCTTTTGGACTTTCAATAAAAATATGGATTTTTCCAGTGAACACATTCAAAGTTTAAGTTACCACCTTCCTTTCTTCTTGCCTGATGGCCACTACATGAAGCCAACTGCATGTCAGATACTCGGAGATTTGTCCTAAGTTACTTCCTTTCCTGTAACTCCCTAAAATTCAGTCAGTCACAAAAATCTTACTTTTTCAATCTTTTACATCCCTTCTGAACTATCTTCCACTTTCTCTAACCTCTCACCTTGGTCAGGCTCTTCCTCTCAGAATGATGTAACAGCTTTGGGATTATGGTGTGTATGTATGTACAGTACAATAAGATGACTCACAGCATCTATAGAAAGAGGGTTCAAGAACCACATGAAAGTCATAAGCATTCTGGGTAGATAACAGAGTGAACGACAGAGCATAAAGCTTCCTTCTTTATGTGTGAGGGCTCACCACAATGCAAGGCCTGCTCTGCAGGGTCTTTAAACTTTCTTGTTTGCCATGTATGTAAAGTGCCTGGCATGGAGAGGTACTCAATAAATATTAACTGGATAAAGGAACTTCAAAACATCATGGGCAATATCAAAAATACCTCCAAGAAAAGAATACCAATGATCAATGTAGAAAATACAAGAATAACAAACTGCCAAAAGAAACAATGAAAAAAAGGGGAGAGGGGTTTGCAGCCTATAGACTGAAATAAGCTCTGAAAGGCAATGATCACAGAATTAGAATTCATTAGAATTCATTCAGTCAACATAGTATATATGCCTATTAGGTCAGCACTGTGCCAGGTGTTGGGGATACAGTGAAAAATAACAAGGACGCTGGCCTCAGGGAGCTGTGGGGATGAGATCTAATATAAGGAAATGAAATAGCACACAAAAGCCATTTAAAGTGAACACGAATGGTCAAGGAGACTTGTTGGGGCAATGGAACCGTTCTCCTCTTGATTCAGGTAGTGTTTCCACAGGCCTATATGTCAAAACGCTGAACTATGTACTTAAAATGGGCACACTGTATTGTATAAAAATTATTCTTATAGACGTTGATTTTTAAACTCAAAAATTAAATAGTGTAGAAACTATACATTTGCTCACTTTTAAGAAAGCAATAGAAAGAAAACAAACATTGCAATGCTAGAGAATAGGTACATAGCTGAAAGAAGTAAAAATTAGCACTAAATTATAGAAAAATTAGCACTAAATTATAGAAAGCAGAAGAGAAACTCAAAATTCAAATTAAAACAAAAAAATGAAATAAGCTGGCAAAAATATGTATGAAAAAATTAACCTTCAGAATAAGGCAAAGGCATAAAGCCTCTGAATAATAAGTGTGAACAAACTAAATGGCATGGGTAATTAAAGTTATAATGAAAGAAAATGTCTCAGAAGTGATTATAAAAAATTGAGAAGACTAATTGAGATTTAACAACCAGAGGACAATGCCAAGATATTTATAAAAACCTGAACTCCAAAGTCAGAGAAAAGATACTTTAAGGAAGGACAAAGAAAGAACTTTAAAACGATAACACCAAATGGAAAACAGGTAAGTATATCTTAAGATCTGTGTCTTCAAAACCCTCAAAGAAAAGGACTGCTTTCCACAGCCATTTAAAGTGTTGTTTGGGGACAACACTGATATTGTTTTGTTATCCTTTTGGATAACAAAATCAGTAATTTATCAGTAATTTATGGGACAGATTATATACACATAGTATTGTGCTAAGTACATGAAATATCTCATTTAATCCTCACACCTATGGCTAAGGTTTAAAAAATTTAGGCCAAGATTGCAAGTCTAAAAAGTGGCAGAGTTGTGTTCTAAACTCAGTTGACTCTAGAGTCTGGGATGTTTCAATTCCAAGTTCTTCCTTAGAGGCTGATACACTCTTTTCAATCTTTGATAAGTACTTGGTCTAAGCCAAGCAGTTATTCATTTGAAAAGGCATTAAAAAATTGTGTCTGGTACCAGCAAAGCTTAAAAAGGTCATCTTATCTCTCAACATTGCTTTAACTGTTCCTACAAATAGTTCAAGTGCCAAATATGTCTTAAGAAATACAGTAGCTGAGAGCCTTGGTAGGGAAAGAGCTATTGATGTAAGCACCAAGAGTGAGATAACTGAGTGTAATTGTTTTAAAATGGAAGATAAGGAGGAAGCTGGCAGAGTAAGGAGGGGAAATTACTAAGAGAAAACCCACTGAAGATGGGGGAAGAACAAAGCTACTGAGTTTTGGGGCAACTGTAAATAAACTGTAAATTTACTTCCCTGCTTAAAATTCACCAGTGGCTTTCCATTGTCTTGAGAGAAGGGTTGAATGTATCGGTAGAGACAGAATACAGGATCTTGTTCATCTCTCCCACTCCACTGAGCATGTGTTTGGACATGGACCAGCAACTCCAGCCACACAAGAAGGCTTGCAGTTTCCCGGTTTCTCTCTTTTAGGTCTGCTATTTCCCCATATGTGCAGCAACTTTCCCCAGTTGGATTTCTTGGTTAACTCCTACTCATTCTTAAAGACCTAACTCAGAAACAAATATGACAAAAAGATAAATATCCTTAGCATGTAAATACTACATATAAATCAAGTAGAGAGGATAAGGCCACAGTAAATAAATGAGCAAGATGCATGAAACAATAATTTACGAGAGTACCAAAAATGACTAAATTTAAAAAGACAGATACAGATATAGGAATGTTTAGCATCAGTCATACTCAGAGAAATGCAAACTTAAACAAGGCATCATATTCTGTACAACCAGTTGTGTGAAACAAAAAGTCCAGTGGTCCATTTTCAGAAATAGTATTTAGCCTTAAATGTAAGATGGGATGTAAGATCCAATTGTAGCCATTTTAACTATAGCCCTTTCCTTTGCCCTCCCCAATTTCAAAATTAGGTGATTGCACAGACTGTATCCCTGAGCTCCTCCTATCAGAGCAAGGGGCAGTGCTGCTTTAGGGATAAAAACAGGGGGACTGCTTGGCCAAGTGTGCTTCCTTGCCAGACTTCATACCATAGCACACCCCTCTGCAGAAGTCAAGTTTTCCTTGCTTAGTAACTTGAGCCTGTGCCTTATTTCTTGATATTTCTAACACAGTTAACAGAATTTTTTGAAAAGGCAAAGGGGCAGATATATCATGCTGGTGGAAACATGAAAAACTGGTAGCTCCTGTGGGCAACTAATTGGTAATAAAGTTCTTAATCTTTTATCTACTAACTCCACTTCCAGTGATCCATCCTATAAAAATAATCTGAAATGTGTACAATGTTATATGCAGATGATGTTCATTTCAGAATTATTTCTAAGAATTAAAAATAGAAGCAGCTTAGATGTTCAACACTGGAGAAGTGGCTATCCAAATTACGATACTACTGCAATTTTAAGATAAATGTTTCCAAAAAGTTTGGTCACAGGGTCAAAAGTTCAAAGTATAGAGGATAGAATTGTGGCTCAGTGGTACAGCACCTGCCTGGCACATGTGAGGCCCTGGGTTCGATCCTCAGCACTGCATATAAATAAGCAAATAAAATAAACAGATCCATTGGCAACTTAAAAGAAAAAGTCCAAAGTATAAAAAGGTTTAAGGTAAAAAATGTCTCCCTCCTGCTCTTGCTCTTTTTCCCTTAGACAACACTTCTAAAAGCAATCAAAAATTTCTTGTGCAGCTTCCCAGAGAGTTTTGGATTCATATTAAAACCTCTGTGTGTACATGCTCTTCACAAATGTTCACCTTTTTAAAAAAAATATATCTTATTGCTCATTTAATATCAACATAAATAGAACTGACTTGCTTTTTCAAATGGTTGGACAGTATTTCATTGCATGGGTATATTAGAATTCATTTAGTCAGGCCTGGCAGTGGTGCACACCTATAATTCCAGTCACTCAGGAAGCTGAGGCAGGAGGATTGCAAGTTCTAGGACTGGGGATGTAGCTCAGTAGTAAGTGCTTCTGGGTTCAATCCCCAATGGCTCCTTGCCCCCAAGAAAAATTCATTTAGCCAGCATCTTACTAATATTTGTTTTCAATTTTACTTTTCAAATAATGCTGTAATTAACATCCTTATTTACTGTAGAATCATATTCATATACATTTGTGGGATCAATCCTTAAAAATGGATTTGGTAGGTCAAAGAATATATCTATTAATAGCTTTAAAAAAATAAAAAATATTATCAATTTTCTCTATTAACAATTTGTACCGATTCATTCTTCTACCAGCAATACATAGGAGTCCCTGTTCCTGCAAAATCTGTCAATAAAATGCAACATCAAATCTTTACATCTTTGCTAATCAAATATATGAAAAATGGTATCACATTTTACTTATAATTACATTTTCTTATTATGAATGAGACCACTATTTAACAAGTTTTTACAAGTGATATTTCTTCTTTATATTCTTTGCTTTTTTTTTTTTTAAGTTGATTGACAGGTTTTCTGATCAGTTTGTAAGACCTACATAAGATTTCTAGGAAGCTAGCTATTTGATTCCAGGGAGTTGCAATATTCTTCCTAGTTTATGAATTTTGTGTGTGCTTTTGTCATGTATAAATGTTCTATTTTTATGTAGTCAAATGTATCAATTTTTACATTATAAGCCTCTACTGCACAATTAAAAAAACCCACTTACCCACATGTTCTTGAGAACATCTATGGTTTAACTTTTCATGTTTAACACTTTGATATTCCTGGTATTTATTTGGGTGAACGTGTTGAGTACAAATTTCACTTTACTTTCCAATGTTAACTTTTTTAAAAGTGAAGGATATAATTTTATACTCAGGATGACTTCAATCATGAAAAACGTAGGCGAAGGAAATATGAAAACAGGTTAACAAGAATTACTTATGGTTACTAAAGTCTATCCTTACCCAATTGTTATAATAACCATTATTTCTCAATGTCAAGTTCTTAGTGACATAATATCATCAGCAATGCACTGTAACAAAGAAAAATCAGTTATCAGAGAGGGTTCATTTTGTGCAAGAGAAGTTTAGGGAAGGGTTTAAGGTTAGATCAAAATAGAACCAGGTGAGATACGACGAAGCATCAAGCTACAGAAGTGCCACAGGGAAGAGGAGATGAATTAAGTATTTAGTAGATAACAGCAAGAGGCTCTACAAGTTTACTTTTAGACAGTTTATTTTGAAGTAACAATGGAACAATAGGAAGACATGTATGACAGATTACCAGAAATGTGGTTGTGGAGCTCAGGTGATAAGATTCAGGTTGGTAATACATCTAAAAATCACTGTCAAGGAAGTGGGAGGAGACCCAGAGGGGACAGAAGTTTGTTCTCATGAAAGCTGTAGGTGGAAAAGAAGCTAGCCTTGGATAGAGCCCTGGAGAAATTGTACCAACACATAAGAGCATGCAGAGAAGGATCTACGGAAGGAAAAGGAAAGAGAAGGGTCACAATGGAAGCAGGAAAGCAGAGGGCAAGCACTGCAGCGAGTGGATAAGACTTCGGGATAGGCTGAGGGTTGGGGCCTAGAGCACTTGCCTAGTAAGTGTGAGGCCCTGGGTTCAATCCCCAGCACTGCTGCGTTACCCCTACCACCACCCCAACCTCCCCGCCTCCGAAAAAAAAAATCATTAGGATGCCATTCATGAGTTTCAACAAGAAAAACATCATTATGTACTTGCTGACCACAGAAATTGGGCCTAGGAAAAAATTCACAACACAGTAATAAATATCTTTAAAATAATGAAAAATACAATACATAAAATCTTTGGAATGTAGGCATACTCAGATGAAAATTACAGGCTTAAACATCTTTTTCAGTTATACAATGCTACCTAGATTTAAAAAATTGAAAGTATTCCCTTACAGTCTTGAAACAAAACAGTACTGACCCCATTAGAAAATAGGGAGCCAAATATTTAAAATATTTGTTAAACAAATTAAAAAAGAAAAGTAGTGGAATTAACTAAAACAACTGAGGTTTTTTTTTTTTTAATATGATGGCTAGCTTATACATCAGAAAATGAAATTACAAGGAAAAAAGAGTATTGATATTTGCAGTTTTGAAGAGTTTAAAACAATCATTTTAGAAATAGCATGAACAAACTCCAGAAATTGCCAAGAACGAGGGAGGGCCAATTAAGACCCAATTGCTTTCCTAGCACTCTTCGGCTGCCTACGTATACTTAAGGAAAAGACAGATGTGTGAGTTAATCTATAGATGCAGTTTTGATGGATGGGTGAAACAGAAGGGCAAAGAGGGGAGAATTCTTTCTAGAACTTTTGAACAGTGCTAGGAATTTTTACCTCCACAATCACACTTCTCAAACTGCCACTTCGTGGGATGTAGACTATTCCTGAATTCAGTCCACTCTGTAGAATCCAAGTCCTAATCTGAATGTCTGATAAAAAGCAGTCAAGGAAATTATAGTAAATTAGGGCTGGAGGTATAGGTAAGTGGTCAATCATGTGCTTAGTATGTAAAGGGCCCTGGGTTCCACCCCCAGCACCAAAACACTCACCCCCCACAAGAATTTATGGCAAATTAATGATGTATTTGATTAAACAATAAATGTGAAAATTATTCAAAACAGTATGACATAAAAACAATTTTATATAACTGCAGATTTGGGATAAGGTCCTATGAGAATAATTTAAATTAACTCTCTTAAAAATTAATAAAATAGTGGAAAAGAAAGCACACATCCTGTAATAGATGCTCCTTTTTCCCTGGGGGAACAGTTTAAAAGCACTTCTGCCTAGGCATCATTAATTGTGCTTAAAAACATTTAAGATCTTTAACCTATAATTCATCAAAATTAAATTTCTCATTATCACTTGGATCTATCATTATAGCCACTGACATTTTGTTGCCAACAAGATTTTTCAAAATGTAAACCAATTGATCAAAGTAAAGGCCACCAATAAAATGTGCTTAGCTTGTTTGCAGTAAGGCATACAGATCAAGCAATGGTGAGGGACATGGCTATAGAAAGTGCAATACCTGAAAGATGGAATCCTAGAGGTGGTGGCTGCAGTTAAGATCCACAGTTCCCTGATTAAAGGGTGAACGTGTTCTTCATCCCTGCAGTCCCACAAATTATCCTTTTGAGGGGAAAAACAGATAGCATTCTCCTATTAACTTTCCTTTCATCTTCATATCCTTTTCTCATGGAACTGGCCATATTTCTTTTAAAAGTGCTGTGACAGGGGCTGGGGCTATAGCTCAGCGGTAGAGCGCTTGCCTAGCATGTGTGAGGCACTGGGTTCGATCCTCAGCACCACATATAAATTAATAAAATAAAGGCATTCTGTCCATCTACAACTATAAAAAAAAAATTAAAAAAAAAAAAAAAAAGTGCTGTGACAGGTAGGCGCAGTGGTGCATGCCTGTAATCCCAGTGGCTCAGGAGGCTAAGGCAGGAGGATCAGGAATTCAAAGTCAGCCTCAGCAAAAGTAAGGCACTAACCAACTCAGTGAGACCTTGTCTCTCAATAAAATACAAAACAGGGCTATGGATGAGGCTCAGTGGTTGAGTGCCCCTAAGTTTACTCCCTGGTATCAATCAATCAATCAATCAATCAAAAAAAAGTGCTGTGACAAGTGGGTTTCACACAAACATGATAAAATTGGGTCTTGTTCTTTGATCTACTCTATTTTTATCCATTTAATTAATATTGTTTAATTAATAAAAATCAATACATTAATGTTTTTTTTTTTTTAAATAAAAGTGCTGTGACATAAAGGTTCCATGTATAGGATGAGATTTTCTGGTTTCTCTTTTGCCCTCATCTACCAGAAATGAACTTGACCTAGTACCAGAAAAGCAGGCTCAAGCTTTCATTAGGTAATAGGGGTTAAACAGTAGGTTACAGAACATGATTTTCTCAATTTATTTTAATATTATAATGTGAACTAGTCAATGTACAACATGACCTTCACCTTATTTAAAAATTTATGAAGAATACCTACTTACAGTAGGCTATTTAATGAATTCTGCATTTTCCACTTAATGGGGGAAAATACTGCATGAACAATGGAAATTCCTCTTGATCAATGAACTTAAAATTTCATTAACATTTCCTATCAATGCTTACAAAAACATGTCAAATAAAATGCCTTTCCTCTTAATCCTTTCCTTTTGTCATTAGTTATTTGCAACCACAAATGAGCAAGGAAAGAAAGAGAACAGAAGATATATGTAAGTCTTCTACCTTGTGCTCAATATATTATCAAAAATAGACATGGAAACAAAATGCAGAATAACTCTCCTATTCTCTTCCTAGAGTATGTGAAATAGCAGGACACTTGATGGGCTATTCAAAAAAAACAAAAACTAAAAACAACTATGTAAAAACATTTCAGATATAGAGTAACCTCATCCATTTGCTAGAAAACAGGAGGTAAATAAAAAAGGGCCTGAGGATTCATGGAGACTATAGTCAAAATCTAGTTGAACTTCACCTGTCTTGGTTTTGAAAGGACAGCAAGGGATAGGTGGTGTGTTTTCTTAATCCTTGAATCCTGGGGCTTAAGGTATAGCTCCATGCTCAAGGTGCAGGGTTCAATCCTCAGGACTGTTCTGCTTACTTAGGAGTTAAAGGGCTCTGAACTATATATTCAGATTTATGCAAATACATTAATTCCATTCCTGGAATTATTGACAAAATCTAGTAGCCCTTTCTCCCTTTGGAGAGCTTTACTTTTACCTTTCCTGAAGAGGTTATCTCTACAGTCCTATCCAGTCTAGAATTCTACAAATTTAAAAATACAGGTGGCTTCTTCATCTCTTGGGATGCCACAGCAGTGAGATGTGGAATATCATACTGAGCACTGTAACACAGATGATTATTCTGACCTGGGTGCCGTATTGCCTTCAGTTTACTTGCTTGGCTATAATACAAATAACTTGTTATTGTGTCTTTTTTGCAAGTAGGTCAAAATATTTCATTGTAATGCATTTCTTTAACATTCCTGTGAATGAATCATCTAGTATTTGTGTTAGGATTTAAACAACTTGAAGACTTGGAGAAAACTGAGGAACCATTTGCATTAAAAAAAAATTCTGTTACTGTTTGGTATACCACTTTATTTATAGTAATACCAACTAAATAATAATGAATAACATTGGATATTTGCCTGCCAAAACACTAAAAAATGTACATGGTACGTCAAATAAAAAAACGCTGTCTCAAGCTCTGATGACCACAACAGACCTAACTCTCCTCATTCTGCCATAGGATTAGCAAAAGAAGTCTTTACCTGTGGAGTCTGGCATCTCTCCCTTGAGAGCACATCCTGCTTGGGGAACCTGGCCACAGGCAGACCCTACAACCTTCTCTAAGTCTAAGGTCACTACAGAGTGCTCCCAAGCCCAAACTGCCTGCTTGATTAGACAGCCCAGTTCTTGGGAAATACTCTTGGGATACAGATGCTTTTCAAATGTGGTGCCACTTTCTGGACATTTAAGAACATGTCTTGTTTAACAGAAGGCATGGACAAGATAGGTAACCGGGTGTCATTACATTGAAAGGAGCCAGTGTAATGGATACAGTGTAAATAAATACAAGGAAGAAATTCAAGTAACTGTAAATAAAAGCCTTTACATATGTCATTGAATTTGTGTGTGTAATTCATTTCATTGCAATAAACATCTCACTGAAAAAAAATATTTTTTATTTGACATTTGTCTTCTAAGTGCTTAGGTCCAGAGACCCAGCAACTGCTATCTTTGCATGTTGACCATAACTATACAGCAGACTGTAAGTGGTAATGAATGTATTTACTCCTTGTTCCCCCACTTATGTTTATATTAGCATTAAAACCTCAGGGATCAGAAAGCTGCCACACATTTTCATTTTGAGTAGCATGAAGCTTTTGTTATCTGGCTCAAATCCAAGACCAACTGCTTGTTATACATAAATGCTCAGAACAAGAGGGTTTTGGTCTCCATATTGTTTGTAAGTCTATGAAACAATAAACCCTGTCCAGTCAACATATAGCAGGTTTACAGTGGGTGTCCAGCAATCATTTTAATGAAGGACAGACTAATTTAACTCCATCTTAACTACCCAAAATTTCAAATTGTCATCTTAACATTAAAAGCCACGAGTGTGATAATCAAAATACTCAAAGTAAAAATTAGACATGACACATGGATCAACATATATGTCATCGACAACATCAGAGCTCAATTTATTCCTTGTCCCTTATCCCAAGATGTCCTCTAATAGATTGCAGAGTTGGGTCATGGTGGTCTTCAGCACTCACTGCTCATGATCAAGGGTAGTCCTGGCTTTAAGATGCAGACTCCAGGAGGTGGGGTCTGCTCTTGCCCAAGTCCCTTTACCCTATTGCTGTTCTAAACTCTCCCCCTAGCTTGTCCCTTCACTCCTCCACCGGAACCAAGCATTTCACTTTTCTTAAGAAGTATGATCCAAAGTGACTCTAATTCAAGTTATATTTCTTCAAGTAGTCTATACCATTTATTATTTTTTTTTATCATGGCGTTACAATAGAAGAATGGAATAAAGACTGCCACCTGACTAAAGATAGTCTGTTCTCAATGTGAAGAATTCATTTTAGGGGAAATGTATTTAAAAATATTCTCTATGTAACTAGTATCCCTATGATGTAGAGAAAACAATGAACTTTTAGGTGATATATCTCCAGTAAGTTCATTACCTGAAGGCATGCCACTGGCCCACTCACCTGTCTACTAACACTCATCCACTGAGACACCAGTTGTTGAAAGGTATTAAAAGGTCAAACGAACACTGGACAAGGGTCTGGTACTGGGAACATATTATAAATCACTTGGTCTAAGTATATACACAGGTGGCTCTCTTGAGAACAGAGAGCAAGGAGGGAGTAACTCAGCATGGGAGTTTGGGTCTTTCCAGAGAGGCTGACATTTTCGAAAGATCAAGAGAATTTCAACAGAGAGGCCATTCTGCAAAGTGAGGAAAATAAAAAACTTAGAATTCAAAAGCTCAATTTCTAAATTAATGGAAGAATGCATGAAAAATAAAAAAGGGGAAGTTTTGGAGAAAGGAGAAGGACTGGGAAGAGAAACACCCCCCCACACATTTTTTCTTAACATGTGGATCTAAATGTGGGACAGAATTTTTTGTAAAATTGTTAGATGACAGAGAAGGAAAGTACCAGTCAAGCTGTAGTTTTTGTATTGTAGCATTCAAGCAAAATTCAGTTTCCACAAGAATGTCTAAATTCTGGGCCCCATTTCGAGACAGCTCAGACCTGACCCACTCCCAGGCCCCACCCCAGGTCTGGGCTCTTGCAGAACTTTGTTCCTGGCATCGCTGTTCACCCCACTGCGCAGCCGTGGTCTCTGGTGTGTCTTCTCCACTAGATTTTGCACTTCTCATAAACGAAATCCAGTCTCTATTCATCATTACTACCCCACATAACATAGTAGGCTGTGCATACAGTAGGTGCTTTATAACTTCTGCTGAATTAATTTTATCTAATTAAATAAAAACTCCTACAAAACCCTTTGACCTGCTGGATGTGGTGGCACATGCCTTAATTCCAGCGGTTTGGGAGGCTGAGGTAGGACTCTCCTGTATGGCTGTATGTCAACCCAACTATGACCACTTGAGGAGAGGGAAACAGTCAAGTATCTCTCTTCCCGAGCACAGGAGGAAACTCAATCTCACTTAGCAAGGCCCTTTCTCAAAAAATAAAAAGCATGGGCTTGGGATGTGGCTCAGCAGCTAAGTGCAACTGGGTTCAATCCCCAGTACCCAAAAACAAAACAAAACAAAACAAAAATCCCCTGTGACCTGATGGTGAGCATAAGATTTCTTGTCCAACAGGAATAAAATTTGTTACATTTGGCTAGATTTATACATCAATAAACTAAAAGCCATCCATCTTTTCACTTAACAATTTTTAGTATTTTTATGTTTTGTTTACTAATTTCATGTTTGTATCTTTTCTTCACTATTCATTTAGCAACTACAATTACAAATTGTTAATATTAGACAATTCTGGAAAATTTTACATATATCTCCAATTTAGGTCACTATATTTTAATGTGTGTTTTGCTAGATGTAAGATATAGTTCATGAACCCATCATCCCAATTTTATTCCTATAACAGTAAGGCAGTTAACAAGATATGTTATTTTCAAAATCTTTGAACAGAAAAATAATCTGAATGTGTTAGTCTTCAATTCAAAGCCTGTTCTTTTAGCTCTGTATCCAAGCCTTAATTATAAAGTGGTTTCATCAGAAAATATATTTACTGTGCTTTGACTGTCATTGGAAAAACGTGAAAATAAATGTTCTCGCTAGTTCTGAGATTACTTACACGCACACACACACACAGGCTTAAGAAAAAAATGTTACCATCATGTGAAATGCTAGACTTCATCTTTCTGACACTATTTGACAGAGGGCTGTATGTCAACCCAACTATGACCACTTGAGGAGAAGGAAACAGTCAAGTATCTCTCTTCCTGAGCACAGGAGGAAACTCATTTTCACTGTTCAAATACTGTTGTTTTACCAAAGACAGTGGTCTCAATAGATAATAGTTCTGAGCTCAGAATATTATTTTTTGGTACATGGTTAGTGGCACCCAGTTAAAACTAATCCTACAGGCTTATTTGGTTACACAGGGGTTCATTTTATAATTTAATAGAAAGTCTCAAGAGAAAGTTATAAAAAAAAACAAAAACAGATGGGCTGCCATAATAATCCTTCTAAAAAAGTCTCTAAAGTGGGGGCTGGGGAGGACACAATGATAGAGTACTTGCCTAGTGTTCAGGAAGCCTGGGGTTGTCTGGCAACACCACCACCACCAAAACAAAACAAAACAAAACAAAACAAAAAGTCTCTCAAATACAGAAATGGAGGGATCTAAATTTCTTAGGGGTCTCTTTGGCTCTGTCTATAGTATCTTCTTCAATATAAGGTAAGGACTGCTTTTGACTCAGTCTAGATCTTGTCTGGGAGCTTACCTCATGTTCACTGTCGTTTAAAATGAATCAAAACTCAAGAGGGAAACAAATATGATTTATGGAGTACTGCCTACAAAATAAGTGGTCTAGATATTCCATTTCTGGGGTGCTCCAGGGATGTGAATCTTGGTCCCTTGCAAACTACTTTGCTATTGTCACCTCATACCACCAGCCAACATTATGCCAGAAGAAAATGCCCTTTGAAATGGTTGTATAGTCACATGCTAACATTTCAAGATGGACCGCATATCTAACAGTGGTCTTGTAAGATCACACTGCCTACTGATGTCAAAGCATCTATCAAAGTATACTTTATGATGTTCACACAAGGTCAAAATTGCCTAATGATCTATTTCTCAGAAAGTGTCCCTGATATTAAGCAATGCATGAATATGTTTATGCTGATAATGCTGACCTTTATAAGGGCTGAGAAATTCTTTTTGGGTACCAGAAAAAGCTGTAATTCCTCTAAGTGTCTGGCTGCTTCCATATCACCATGGCCTCTTTCTCTCTCTCGCATAATCAGTCACGGTCCTGCACAAGCTACTGGGGAGCTCTGGGCTCCACCTGAGGCTGTGATCCTGGGGGCCTTCTAAGCATCCAGTTTGCTTACAGATGTCATCCTAGGCCTTATTTTGATTTTCTTATTCTTATTTTCCTGCTTAAAACACCAACATACAATCCTGATTTATTGATCAAAAAGAAAACAAAAATTGAGAACAAAATTAAATGCAGTTTTATTTCAGTTCATGTGAGAAAAGATAGTGCTTCAAAACTTCTTTATTCTTTTTCTTTTTTTGTTGTTCTTGCTGCTGGGGTCTGAACCGAGGACCTCAGGCATGCTAGGCAAATGCTCTACTACTGAGCTATACCTTTCAACTCCCAAATTTCTTACTTATTAGTTGAAAATCTGGACCACCACCAAGGCTCCTAAACCAATCAAAGGAAATTTACTTTCACAATACAGCAATATGATAGTGTTAAAAGAAGCCAAGGTCATTCAAAATGTGTTTTGCAAGGTAATTCTATATTTATGTTAAAAAGAGAAATTTTCCTTATTAGAGCATTTGTGTTTAAAGAGACGTCGTTTATTATCCAAACTCATACACAAGTTAAGTCAACTAACAAATTCATAAGCATTTAAATAAGGAAAAGTTTAAGGGCCTTGTAAAAATCCATACTTTATTCAGTCACGTTGACTTGCACTTTTTTCTTACATAAACAAGTAATTTAAGTGAGAACAGAGAAGTGAATACAGATCTTTGAAGAACATTACAATGCTAACTTTATGATTCTATTTGTTTTGCTACAGTTTCTTCATCATAGGAAAGAAATTCAAATTTTGACCCTGAGTCAAGCCTTAATAGTCCCAGCAGCAGAAAACTAATCCATTAGAATACCTGAAGTTTACAAGCCAATTCAACATATTTCATGCAGACAAACATAATAATGTCTTGGCTATAGTTATTCATAGTCCTAAGTTATTTACCTTCAACATTTATTCATTTGAATTGTACCTAGTTTTCTTGGCAAACTTTAGCTTCTAAAGGAAGAGTGTGCTTCTGTTAATGCCTTATGAGTGCAGGGAGTGGTACAATCAGGTTTGGGATGTAAAAAGATATTCTGGTGACAGAGTAGGAAGGTACAACAAAGAACGGGGGACAAGATCAGCAGGGAGCTGAGGAGTCAACAGAGGCAAGCCCTGTATGGACACAAAGGTCCCACATAAGGATCTTTATGTGGGACATAAAGAAACACACCACAGGAAGTGAGGTGATTTCTAATTAAGGCAACTCAGTCTGGATAAAGAGGGAGGACTGGAATGGGTTTGGGCAGGGTGTGGAGTGGAGCTTAGATCTGCTCAATTTGAGGTGTTGGTAGCACCCCAGAATATGCCCAGGAGGCTCTTGAAGAGAAGGGATGCTGGCCAGGGACAAGGATAAGCAGAGAAGGGAGTCATAAGAGCACACAGGAACTAAGCCCTGATTAGTGAGAGCACCCGGGGAGGGCAGGAGCAAGGTCAGGATGGACTATAACTGGCCTCCAATATGCAAAGAAGATGGGCAAGAGTGTCAGCACAGGGGAAGACAAGGACATGGGGGTGTCCTATGCACCAAGTAAGGAAGACTGTGCCAAAAACTCAAGACAGACCAAACGGGTGAAAGACAAAAAGTAACAGTAGGATCGCGATAAGGGAGAGTGGGTGAAAGTTGGTGACAAAAGGAGTGGGTGGACCATTCCCACTATGAGCACTGTGTTGGTGCCACCAGGTCTCCAAACAGAACAGCCTACACTGGTCTTTTTTCTAGAGGGTTCTATTCTATGAGGTTCTTCCAGTGTAAGCCCTGCTGCAACATCCTCACTATCCCCATAAGGATCAGAACCCAGACATAGGACAAAACAAGTGTGTGAGCAGACAGAAGTCGTAGAGGGAAGCCGATCACCTAAGCAGGGAAGATGCTCACACTGCAGGGCCTGTGGCCCAGCACTGTTTCCTTCTATTAAGATACACAGGGTTGAATGACAGTTACCACACAGCAGGCCCTGGACAGATTATCATTTTGTACACAATCCAACTCTGCCAAAGTTCCCTGTACTGTACTGCTGAAGAATGCTCCCTCTGAGGGCACATTACCCTCTGGCAGTCTTGATCACAGGTATGCACATGTGTGCACACACATACACACACTCCCTCCCTCTCCCAGATAAAATCTGGCCTATCTTTCCCTTTGCCTCATGTTTTTGGTCTCCCGTTACTATCACCTTGTAGAAACATTATTTTTCAATGAAAATGTTCCCACCCTTTTGCTATATTTTGGTATGTGGCATATACCCAAGTTAATTTATTTTCAATTTATAAAACTGCACCCTTTGTGATAATATTGCCTTAGGGCATACATACACAACACCAAACATTTACTTAGGAATTCTAAAACAGACTAGCAGCTGGGAGCAGTATCTATTAAAATACCAACTGTGAAATGACAGTTTTTAATTATCTGTTTTACCCTCTGTCTTAAAAAGGTGAATACAAGGAAGGGCTATGCCAACCTGGGGGAGAAGAGTTCCAAGACAAGGTGTCTCTGGCACAGCTCTCAGAGGCCTGCCTCTGCCCCCCACAGGACTGTGGAACCTCAGTGGTAGCACTGAGTGTGGGTTTTACCTTTCTTTGTGAGCAAGGCCATGGAAAAGAAGAGCTGCCAAGGAAAAGAAAAGAAAAGAATTATTTAGGAAATAACAATGAAAAAGAATCCAAATTCTGACCTGAACTTAAAAGTCAAGGGGAAGAACAGCCTGTGATCCACATCTGCAGGTTCATCATCTATAGATTGAATCAATTGTGGGTTTAATATATCCTATCTGTACTGAACATGTGCAGACTATTTTCTTGTTATTTCCAAAACAACACAGTACAACAACTATTTACATAGCTCTTAGTGTATTAGCTATTACAAGTAATCTAGTTTAAGGTATACAAGAGGATGGGTGTAAGTTTTATGTAAATACTAAGCCATTTCATATAAGAGATATAAGTATTCAGGGATTTCTGACATCCAAGACTGGTCTTTGACCCAATCACCCAGGAAAAGATTCACTGTGATGCTAGCAGTGACTCAAATAGTCTTCATGTGACCATTTGGCAGGATACCAGAATCTGTGAATTTCTCTTATGTAAAGAAGCACATTCAAAGCTGCAGATGGTGGTGGAAGTAAAGTAGGCTCTTTGTCTGAATAAGGTGGAGCACACTGGTGTCAGAGGATTCAGGTGTAAAGCCAGCTCCCCACCAGTTATGTGATTTGGGGGGTTTGCTGTTGCTATTGTATGAGTTGCAGCTTCCTCATTTGTAAAATGAGGGAAAGTAAAAGTGCCCATTAAATGAGATAATTCTAGGAAGGGCTAAATATGTGAAATGGTAAGCATCAGAAATGCTAAAAAAAAAAGAGCTATTATTATTATAATATTTATAAAATGGACTAATACCTGCTTTTAAATGATTCTTATAGAAGTCAATGTGTATTAAAATTCATAAGATACTGTGCTTGTGCTCAAACAATTTTAGTTTGATCTGGAGCTACCCTTTCCTCCCCGACCTCCATCAGACACTAGGGGATTTCTGCGAGTACGGAAGAGATCCCTAAAGTGCCAGCACTGCTGCAAGGATAGCTACTCCAATAGCTTCAGAATTTGAATGAAACCAACTCTTTCAAAGCTTTTGATCACTGGACTCAAACTGTAATGTGGTTTCATTAGAGTGTGGAATTCTGTACAACAGAGGTATTTGAGACTACTACCTCCAGTGAGTTTATTAATCAAAAGTAATGGAGTCCTGTTATAACACAATTTTACTAGAATGCAAGCTGCATGAAAGCAGGAATTTGGTAAATTGCATCCCCTGCTGTATCTGTAGTGTCTAGATCAGAAGAAACTCAGTAAGTACTTATTAATTGAATGAATATGGCTTGCAGGCATATTACTGCTCATGAGAATTAGAAAATAGGTACTGGAGATCACTGGAAGATACTGTGCTGGTGACAGACAACTGACATGCCTTAGGAATTACACATGGCATCCATGCCTTAGGAATACGGAAGATTCTGATAGGGGCCTTTATCTTCTTTAGCATGGCCATAAAATCAGATTATTTAAACCTAAATAAGAAAACTCCCAAATGCCCCGATCCATATTACCATTAGTTTGTGCTTCAGAGTACAAAACTTCACACACAAATTCTTTGCGTCTTAGGCATTTTATTAGTGTTTCTACTATATGCAAAGCCAGTGGAAGATTTTAATGACAGGATTTCAGCTCTTAAAGAACTCAAAATACAGTAAGGACCAAGAACTTCAAGAGGAAATTCTGCTCAGTCTGTCTGCCTGCCTGCTTTAGCCAGCACACTTGACCCAGGTGTCTTTTTTCTTTTTTTTTTTTAGATTTCATCTCCCCATGCATCCTTTTATTCACACCACTCAGTCACCACGCCAGACAGTTATGATTCCAGAGATACTCATGATCTGGGTGCATGGCAGGCTGCTTTTGAATCCTGCCACTCATGGTTCCCACTGTCTTGCACGTGTTAAAGAGTCTGAGAATAGAAAATATATCAAATAGATTCTCTTTTCTCAGATTCTAGTATTCTGAACACATTTTTCTCTTTGCTGACAAAAGAAAATATAAAGGAAGTGTAAAATGAAAACAGGTTGGACGCATGGCAATAACTCTTTCCTCCATTCTTGAAGAAAAAGTAGAAGACACTGCAAAAATAAACACTGGATTCCTTCTTATTCCCTAGGGTTACGAGGATGCAGGAAAACATCCCTGTGCTCATAATGACAAGCTTGAAATATATGAAGCTTTCAAGAGACTGGATTAAAGTTCATTACTATGGAAATAATACTATTGCCAGATGAATATATATGATAGTAGCAGAGATTATGAAACAAGAGGCAGTTTCATTTTAGTTATTTTTAATGAATTACAACAAAGAGATAATACATGTTTTCCCATACATTATCTCACACACTGGTTCTAGTGACTTTTGCAAATAGTGAAACAGATGGTGGCATCTTAATAAAACACGTCCATAATCACTACAGTGACAGACATTTTCAAGGACATTTCTTTCTCCCAAACCAGATTTTGCCCATAATCTAAGATGTCTCAATATTTGGGGTATCTTTTCTCCTTGTATTTTTGCTTTTTAAAAGGTAGAGGATTCCTTTTTTTTTTTTTTTGGTGGTGGGGATTGAACACAGGGTCGAGCATGCAGTCTACCACTGAGTTCTATGTCCTAGCTACAGGAAATTATTTCTAACACATCTTGCTTCTTGAATTTGGTGTACTTCTTCAAGAAAAACAATACTGGTATGACATTTCTGTAACTGAGTTCCTCATTCATCCCTCCTCCTCCTTTAGGGGTCGGGCCAAACCTGAAGCTCTAAGGGGATGAAGAACTAAAGGTGTGAGAATAGGGGTGTTGGAAAGAAGACCCCCCTCCCCCATGGGAACACATGAAGAAATAGTCCCAAACTGAGACCTTCCCTTGGGGTGAGAGGCAGCCCTGCCCTAGCCTGGGATGGAAGACTGGGTCTTACTTCTATATTCATTGTGTATGATGCACTGAGAGGGCTACAGCAACAGGGGTAATGTGGATGGGCAGGTCAAATTCTGCAGTATTCTCATGCGGACATTCAAAAGAGGCCCAAAAGAAGCTGTCTGCAGTGACCGTGGGCTGAAGGATGCAAGGTACCAGAATGGGCCCAGATGGATCCTTCACTGCACTGATCACAGCAGCTGAGGCTACAGCTCTGAGAGAACTGGATGAAGCCCATGGTGGATAGGGTAGGGTGGGGTGGGGTGGGGCAAGGAGGCCATTCTCCTGGATCCTGCTGCTAAAGCCATGCAGATGGTCCTCCCCAAGGTCAATGAGGGTGGCCTGAAAGACTATCTTATTACTGCATGGTCATGTGTTAGCTCTTTGTTAGCCTACATGTTACACTGATCCAGTGACAAAGAAATCATTTGCTGAGCTTTGCTATGATACATGAATTTAAAGGAAAGAAAAAGATGCATATAAATCTGGTTTGAGAAAAACACATTCTATCTCAAAACACTGCATGATCCTTCTGTATTCAGATAAGCAATGAGGAAGGAAGGAAAACAAAACGTGACAGGGCTGAAAACACAGCCACCCCAGGCAGTTCATCAAAAGTACTTCAGGCCAGTGGTAAGTCATTACCACATACATGAACATGATGCTCATTCCCCCAATATTTCTTCATGCTTTTACAGTGTGCTGTCACTCCAGAATCAAAGTAGACATGGTCCCCCTCCCATGAAAGACGACATTTTAGTGAAAAAGTGGTGGTGGAAGTGGGAAATGCTATGATAGGACTCCACACAAAGTGTCTGGGAATGGGAAAGGGGTGCATAAATTCAGTTTATGAGATTGCCACATACTTATCCTCCGATTCCCAGCTATATGGCATTGATGTTGGTGAATAAAAACCAAACAGACCTTGACCTTCTGGAGGGAAGTGGGGACAACATTACTCAGAGTCACAAGATAAATGTTAAACTACAACTGATGCGTCATTATGGAGAAGTGCTTAGGGCTGAGAGCATCCAGGGCCCTGTGAGGGAGCAGGAAAAGATCAGGACAGAGGGAAAGTCTTGGAATGGTACCAAGGAAATCCAGAGTGACAAGAGCTCCCCAAAATGGGAAGGCCACTTGACGTAAGGCTAGAGAGTTAGGAAAATATAGGACTAATACAAATAAGGACTTGGAACTTTTTACGAAGAGCAGTGAGAAGCAACTCCAGTTTTTCCCTTTTTTTTCTTTTAAAAAAATTTAAATAAGGCAATGTTGGGTTGAGGGACTGCAGATAGCTTGCCCAGAATTGACCTATTAGCTGAATTTTGAAGGATGAGCAAAAAGTTGTTGTAGGAAGGGAGAAACATGTATTCCAAACTCAGGGATCAATACATGAGCACAAAGGCCTACATAAAGAAGTGGTGGGCCAGGTGTGGTGGCACACGCCTGTAATCCCAGCAGCTCGGGAGGCTGAGGCAGGAGAATCTCAAGTACAAAGCCAGCCTCAGCACAGGCAAAGTGCTAAGCAACTCAGTGAGACCCAGTCTCTAAATAAAATGCAAAATAGGACTGCGGATGTGGCTCAGTGGCCAAGAGCCCCTGAGTTCAAGCCCGGTTTAAAAAAAAAAAAAAGAAAAAGCTATGGGGCACCATTAGAAAAACAGGAGGAGTTTGTTTTTGCTGGTGTGAAAAGTAAATAGAAAGGGGATAGAAAAAAAGTTGTATGTGAAGCTAACAATGAATTTTATTCCAAGTCACATGGAGCCAGTAGCACATTTTAAGAAAGGGGAGAGAGCAGGTTTTGAAGGCGAAGTCAAAAGTTTTAGTTCAGGTTCAAATCTGTGTTCTGTTCCTTGAAAGGTTTTTAAATTGGAGAAATTACTAAACTTCCTCTTCCCAGAATATTACCCACTACCCACACTTAGCCTGCTGCCTGACACAGCTGAGTCAGCTGCCAATGTAGTCAAGAATCCTGGCCAGGAGGGCAGGGTGCAGAAGGGATCATCCACAGTATGTGGCTGCAGCCATCTAAGTTATGATGGGCTGAGGTGAGGGAGTGAAAATGAAAAGGAGGGAATGGGTTTGAGGGGTGTCCACAGGAACAAAAGAATATAAGGTCAATACATAAATAACATCAACGAGGGTAGCAGCCATTTATTAAATAAAACAAGTAACTACTCAGAACAGATGCCTTCTACTGACCAAGTACTTGCAAACATTAACAGGTCAATTAATTAGAAGACACACAATAACTAGAGAAAGAAAAGTGAAAGTAGAAAGAGAGGGCTGCAGATTACTACAGATCCAAATAGTATGTGTGCTATATAATGATATTTGGGTCAGTGACAGACCATATATATGATGGTGGTTCCATAAGATTAAAACAGAGCCCAAAATTCCTAGTGTCTGGTGACACTGCAGTTGTGATGTTGTAGTACAACATTCATTATTCACGTGTTTGTGCTGATGCTGGTGTAAGCAAACCAACTGTGCTGCCAGTCATGAGAAAGCACACTACATAAAATTACGTGTAGTAGTACATAATACTTGACAATGACAGTAAATGACTATGTGAGTGGTTTATGTATATCATTTTTTTTTTGTTTTCCTTCTAGTCATTAAAAAAAAAAAGTTTACTGTAAGACAATATGCTGTGCAACTGTCTCCTATTTTTGTTTTTGGCAGTGCTGGGGATTGAACCCAGGGCCTTGTGCTTGTGAGGCAAGCACTCTACCAACTGAGTTATATCCCCAGCCCCAACTGTCTCCTTTTTGCATCAGATGATTAACCTATACCATCCAGGCTTGTGTAAGTGCACTTCGTGGTATCTATGCAACAAAACTCACCTAACAACACCTTTCTCGAAACACATCTCTTGGTTAGGTGAAATACGGCTGCGACATCAAGCTGGGAATGTCTCAGTTCTCTCATAAAATAGTATCACTGTACAAAGGACCTCAGAACATGTCTCCAATCAAGGTGCTGTTCTCTATGCCTGATGCTTTGTTTGGAATGACTTTACTTACTTCCTTTAATTATATTCTCCCAAAAAGTTCAAGTTCTTTGGACTGGTAAGGAAAATGGTTCAAAAGATTTAACTGAGCTAATGAAATGACGGTTAGCTATAACAAATTTCAAAGGTTTGATAGTTGGACTACTACTGTAAGAGATAACTATGTAGAAACTAATTGCTTATAGGATCATCCCTTGGGATATTTGGGGGTTTGATACCAGGGCTCCTCCTGCCCTCTCAGATGTCGATATCCACTAATATTTAAGTCCCTTAAATAAAATCAGAGATTTAAATACAACCTATGCACAGCCTCCCACATACTTAATCTCTAGACTACTTATAATATTGATATAATGTAAATGCTATGCAAATAATTATTATAGGGTATCGTTTAGAAGTTAATGACAAAGAAAAGCAGTTTGTATGCATTTACTACAGTGGTGACTATTACAGGTTTAACTACATAGTACACATCAGCAGCAAAGTAATTTTCTTGCTGAACATTTCCATTCCCAGTTGGTTCAATCTGCAGATGTGGTTCTGGTGGACTGGGAGGGCTGACAGCCTGCTGAATGCTGAATGATTTTTTTTTTTTTTTTTTTTCTTGGTAGTATCAAGGATTGAGCACAGGGCCTTATGGGTGCTAAAGTGCTCTACTGATGAGCTACATCCCTATCCTGGAAGTGATTTAGAAGCAGCTATTAGAATACTAAATATTCTGCAAAAAAGTTTTGCAACTTTAGTAGCCTTAATATATGGATGACAAATAGGAAATGAAGTGATTTATACCAGTCACAAAGTAAAAAACAAATTAGATAACCTAAACTACAAACCAGGGTTTCTTAATTTAAAGGCAGGAATCTTAAAATCAAGATTGCCTATTGTGGGTTTGTGGTGCAGCTCAGTGGTAGGGTACTTGTCTAACATGTACAAGTCCCTGGGTTTGATTCCCAGAATTGGAAAAAAGAAAAAGAAAAAAAAAAAAAAGAATTATCTCACTCATGAATCATTCACAGAAATCTGAAAATAATCCACAAAGCTCAGGAGCCTAAATTTTAGTGTATCTTTAACAGTTTTCTGTTGCTATAACAAAATACCTAAGATTGGAAATTTTATAAAGGTTTTAGCTCATAATTTTGGAGGTTGTAAGTCCAAGATCCAGTGGCTTCATCTGTTTGGCTGATAGCAAGGGCCATTTGGTTGTATCACAAATGGCAGAGAAACAGATTGGGAACATTAGAAGAGGTGTGGGGAGTAGTTTCCTTTTATAACAACTCAATCTCAACAAAGAACTAACTCCAAGAGACCAGTATTAATCTCTTCCCAGGCTGGTGCCCTACGGCCTAACTGCCTTTCATCAGGCTTCACCTTGAAGATTCCACCAACTTCCCACCATTGCCACACTGGGTATCAACCTTCCACAGTGGACCTTTGGGGGACACATTCAAACCATATCCAAACCATACCACAGGGAAAGAAAAGCAAGGGGGCTTCTATAACTAACTCACTGAGGCTTTCCTTTTTCTTTTGTCATAAAAGATCATTCTTGAGAGTTGTTATTCTTAATCTCAAAACATTGGAATTAAAGGAACTATCATACTGTCAAGGAGAATGAGGAGGGCCTAGGAAGCCATGATTAAGATATCATGGTGATAAGATCATGATGTTATAACCTTGGCAAGTTTTAGTGTACTCCAGAACAGAGATCAGCTGGAGAACCTTATTCCAGGCTTCCCTATCAATGATCCAGACAACAGCCAGGAGGACTTGGCTTAGCTTAGTGGAATCTTGCTACCTCGAGAAGCTCACAGGTTGGTTCATGTAGCTTATCTAGTTTTATTATTTAATTTGGGTAGACTAGATTCTTCCTAAATTAGCCAGGTACCTGTTAATTGAAGAAATAAATCCTAAGACAAATGTAAAAACCTATTACCTGATGAAGTGGGATTCAATGTCAGGAAAGAAGAAATGACATGAAATGTCTTGCACGCTCAGCAAAGTGCCTATGGCTATTAATGGGAATCATTAAGAAGCAGTCAAAGGTACTTCTGTCTGTACCTTTATGTTTTTGCCTTGATATTTTCATTTATTGTTTTTTAATTATACAAGCTATTTCACTTTATTGTATATATGCCAATACATTTTAAAAGTGCTTTATGGGCTGAGGTGAAAGAGATGGAATAAGTGTAATCTGGACTCTCTTGTAAACTGAGGTTAAAAAAAGAATCAGCAATGACACAAAGATCTAATAATTTTTTAATACTTCCTTCTATTATCTAGAGTAAAACAGGTTACTTTTCATGCCCAAATTTAGGCTGATGAATATGATTTTCTCATTCTGAATATCATTTTCTTTTTCTCATTCTGAATATCATTTTCTTTTAGAAGTTAGCTGTACATTCTTTATTTTTCAAAATCTTTATTCAACCTGGCATAACTTAGCAACCATCAGAGAAAATATTTTTTTTTTAAATTCTAAGCATATTTAGTGGTAATGAATAATCAAACTTTCAAAAATCTCAGAAACTATTTTTAGGCATACATGAAGTGCCTCTAGTAGCCTCTGGGGCACTGTAGAAGGGGTCAGGTACAATGGTTCTTCTAACAAAGTGCCACAGGCTATATTTGAGGCCAGCAGCATAAATTTAGAACAAATGAATTCAGACTTAATTTGGGAGGAATTTAGATTATTGAACAAAGTGGTCTTTTGCTTTTTCATTTTTCCTGTCCTTTACTATGTTCTTACATATCCTGCAAAATAAAAAAGAGCAGTTTTCACAGAGATGTCTGATTTGTTCAATATTTTACATGAGTAAATTTCTTGTTTGTCTGTCTTAAATAGAATTCTGTGATTTCTTCATACCTCAAAATATAGACATACGTTAAAAGCACTATTTTAAAAAATAAAGTGAGAAAAACTTTTTTTTTTTTATATATACTGCAAGGGGTACTCATTTAAAGAATATACCAGTGAACTGGGGGTATAGCTCAGTGGTAGTGTGTCTGCTTATCACATACGTGGTCCCCTAAATTTGATCCTGAACATGCATGCGCACACAAGAATATACTATCAAGCAAAATGCAATATGTTACACTTCTGTGCAACATGTGATAACCTGGGCAGTTCTAAACTGAATCAAGGAACAAAAAGCAAAAAAGAGCAGATAGATGGAATTTCCTACACATCAGCAATTTCAGGTTAATGGAAAGGTTTAGTTTAAAAGCAAAGATTTTTCAGGGATAGGAAATGAAGGGAGAAAAGATACATAATACGAAAACTAAACCGAAGGCCTAGAGGATTGTACAGTGTTATAATAGGTAGCAGCCACAACATCATTAGGAAATGTGTATCCTGAAACCCACTACATTTGCAAAACTCCACTCCTTGGGAACTGTATCAGTTTGCTTGTTTTCTCTCCTACTTTTCTTGAGCCCAACTTTACCTGATCTTTTAACAGCAAGGCCATCTGGTGTTTGTATTCCATTTACTTACAGGTCCTAGTGCAGTCACACACACTGACACACTGTGGGTTTTCCAGAAATATTAGGAACAAGTTGATTTGTTCCAAGGGGGAAGACCATTTTGCATTAATGCCTTCCACACAGCAGTCTTTTTTCAGAAAGTGAAAGGTGCTTGGTGTTAATATTATTCACATTAGGGCTGGTACAATTTGCATTATCATTATCGATCAGTGACACATGGGGCAGAAGAGTCAGAAAATTATTCCCATTTTACAAATTAAATTGTAGAATGGAGAGTGAAGTGGAATTGGCCAGCATCCCACAGAGTTAGTGGAACTGCCTACCTCAGTGCTGTCACTCCTCAAGCTACAGATCTGTGGTAAACTACTTCTGTTGGGTATCTCAGGTGCCATTCATACACACCCTAAAAATGAGCTCAAAATCTTCTTTCCATAAGACCAGTTATTTCTGTATCCTCTAAGTCAGTTAATGGCATGACTTCTCTACTTGCCCTCTGTGCCCTGGGGTAACCTGGACATCATTCTAGATTGGTTTGATTTCTTCATCCATATCCGGGCATCCAATCATTAAGAGTTCTAACCAGTTTACCTTCTAATTATTTGTCACATGAATATTTCATGACTCCTGTCCTTAGTAGGATTTTAATTTCTGTACCGCCATCATCCCCATTTAGTGTCTATTTCTAATCCCTCAGAATTAATTTCTACATTGCAGACCTGGCATGTCATTTTACAGTTTCACGCTCTTTAGCGGCTGCCTGTTACCGACGAATAAAGTCCAAGCTCCTTAGCGTGGGTGACAGGTTCTCAAAATATGTGGACCTTTCCAACCTCAGCTGGTACAGTGGCATGTGCCTATAATCCCAGCAACTCTGGAGGCTGAAGCAGGAGGACTGAGTTCGAAGCCAGCTTGTGGACATTAGTGAGACTGTACCTCAGAAGTACTGCTCCTAATCATATTAAAACTCTCTAGTAATATTCTACTGTCTGCTGTTATCTGAGTATCTGACACTGCTTCATGCCTCTGATCCAGTGTCATCTTCTCAGAGGCCTCCCTGATTCAACTGCTCATATTTTTACCATAGCACTTAATCTGCCAAAACTGTCTCTGTGTCCTACAGAAGTCTATAAAGCCATTCCCGGCAGACCCTTGCTGAGCCCAAAGCTCTCATCTTCCTATCTCCAGGGCCTGGTACAGCACTGGTCAAAGTAGATTTCAGAAGTTTTTGGGAAGCATTGTATTAAATGAACATCTAGGGATGGGGTCTGTTGGGGTGGGGAGACAGACAGGGATAGGAGCTGTGAAAAGAGAATAAGAAAAACTTTGTCTAGAGAAGGTGGTGATTAAGCTCAATCATGAAGGAAGTGGGAAGTGGGCGGACTATGGACAAGAGTGATAAAGGACATTCCAGATAGAATAGTACTTGCAAAAGTCTGGAAGCCCAAGAGAACACGGCACATGTAAGAAAGTGCAAATGAGCCCGGTGCAGTGTTGCATGACATAAATCCCAGTGACTCAGGAGGCTGACACAGGAGGATCACAAGTTTGATGTCAGCTTCAGCAAAAATTAGAGGGATGGGAATGTAGCTCAGTGGTAAAGTGCTACTGGGTTCAATTCCCCCAGTACTGCAATAAATAAATAAATAAATAAATAATTTAAAAAGGAAAAAAATTAGAAATGATTATGACAGAGGGTAGGAAGCATGTGCAAGGTTTGCTGCGATGCAGGCTGGAAAAGCAGACAGGGTGCATGCTATTAAAATGTGGCCTACAGGGTTGGGGTGTAGCTCAGTAGAGCACTTGCCTAGCACAATGTGAGGCACTGGGTTCGATCCTAAGGACCACATAAAAATAAATGAATAAAATAAAGGCATTGTGTCCATCTACACTAAAAATATTTTTAAACAATGTGGCCTATATCTAGGTTTTCCGAAAGATTTAAAAAAAAATTTCATTACTGCCATTCCTTTGGCACCACAATCTTCAGGTTGTTTCAATCTACATTTGATTGCTTCTCTGGCATTAATTGTGCTACTTTTGAAATGTTACTCATCTGTCTTATTTGCCTTACTCCTTTATAAAAATAGTACCTACCCTCAAAGGGTTGTTGTCAAAAATTAGTGTGTTAATAAAGAATATAAAATAGAAGCACACAGAAAAGATCAATGCTTATTGTTACTTATCTGCCATTAGTGACAACTACTGAGAATGAAGGCAAGAAGGGCTATCCTTGAAATTCACATGACATAACCTCATCTATAAGAACAATTTCATGGTTATCATCTTGGGAAATAAAATTAGCAAGAATCTCAGTTTTACGTACAGGATTTCAGGCAACAGTGAGCACCAGATTCCTTTGGAGAATATATTTGGATAAGTTTAGCTTGAAAGCATATACTCAAAGTACAATCTGACCCATTATGTCTAAAAGGTTTATGATCTTTAAAAAAATTTTTGTTTAGTTTAGTTGTATGTGGTACAATGCCTTTATTTTCATATGGTGCTGAGGATAGAACCCAGTGCCTCACATGTGCTAGGCAAGCGCTCCACCACTGAGCAACAACTCCAGCCCTCCAAAGGTTTATTATCTTATAGTTGGTTCTTAAGAGATTGTGTAGTACAAAATTTTAACTATACAAATAAGAAAACTGAAATACATAGGTTGATTGACTTATCCAATGTTTTTTATCTTTTCCAAGAACTGGCTACTCCTCTTTCCTAAAATGTGCTGTCAGATACACCCTTTATCCATCACTGTATTTTCAGTGTGGGAACTGTGAGCCAATTCCCAATCCTCGTTTATTCTGAGTGAACATAAAATGACAACATATCCTTTTCCAGACCTATGGGAAACATGATTGGTTTCCTTTTACTCATGTTTTGTGTATGCCCCCAATGATAAGTACTTCATGCAGGATGTTTTCTTAATTTATGTTAAAATTCTGCTCGTATGCCCAGTGTCTATAAAATCATGCTCTCCCATGAAATGTTTAACTATTTGACTGGGGTGAATTGTGATCTCACTGGTATGGCTTAGATGTTGTTCTAAAATTTGTAGAATGGCTACAAAAATTTTTGACAGTCACTGCTTGACAGGTTTAGTATTCCTGTTTATGGATTGAGGTTGTACTAGGCCTAATGGGCACAGGGCCTCCGAGCTCACTCCTACCTCACCAGGTCTGCTCCAGAGGTGGGCTGTTCCTTTGTTAAAATCCAGAGCCTGACCAATCACCTCAAATGAGGGTCTGGTGTAAGGAGATGAGATGATCCAATCAGATTCTTGTTCTTGGGAATATGTTTCAAACTCAGGATTCAGATAGAAAAGACAAAGTCTGAAAGGATGTAGAAAGTTAATCCACAAAATATACAGGAAAAAAAAAAAGATACATACAGATATGAGGGTCAGAAGTTATAAGGAAGCCGAAACTATATGAAAGCAGGGACTCTGAAATAGAGTTGAGGCATAAAAAGCAAGAATAAGAGACCCAAAGAGGCGGACCAGACCGATGGAAACAGTGGGCTATATTCAAAATAAAAGTGTTTACTGCACGCAGAAGTTAACACTAGCAAATGTGCCAAAACCTCACATGGTACCCCATTAATATCTATAATTTGTTTTATGTATCAGTTAAAATTTTTTAATTAAAAAATGTAAATAAGAGTGCAGACTCCCTTCTCCTGTTGTTAAAGGTCCTACACGTGGAATCCCTGTCAGGTTAGTAGGCATAAACTAACATGTCAGCCCCTGTACGTGAAACACTACCTCTGTCTCACATCTCCTAATCTTTTCTTAGAAGAATGGCTTTGCTTCTTGCAACCCACAAGACTAAGACACCTCGGAAACAACTGGGCGCGCTAAAGTGAGCTTTCAGTTCTTTGGCCATGTGCGACTGAATGGCCACATCCATTCTCAACTTCTGCAATTCTCAGGGGAAGTTTTCTATGTGCAACAAACTGGTCCTAACTTTACCATTTGCAGGTTTCACGTCCATCCTTGTTTACTACAGAAAAAAGATGCCAATCAAGGTTCCTAGGGCACGAACTAAGGTATCCAACTTGGGGGAAAACGTCACGAGATTTGAACACCTTCCCTGGTACAATGAAGGGCAAGTCCTCTGCACCTCCCCGGAGGTTTAAGAAGACCACATCAATGACCAGGGACATGTTTTGCGGTGGTGGACGCTCGCCACCGGAGGCAGCCGGCGCGCGCAGTGGGTCCCTGCCCCTCGGAACATTCTGGGGCGCCCGCGCCCCGAGCCCTCCCGGCCCACGCCGCCCGCCGGGTCACCTGTAATTATAGGCGTTGAAATGCTTGCTCTCTCTCAGCATCGCTCGGTATAGATCTAACACTTGTGCGCGGCTGGAGGCTGCCATTTTGGAAAGAGAACAAAAAAAAAAAAAAAAAAAGAAAAAAGAAAAACAAAACCCCAAACCCCAAACAAACCCAATAGGTCCTCTTCGTGGAGGTCCTGAATTTAACTCAATTTCAGCTTACACAAAAACCATGAAGGAAACAACACGCAGCACCAGCCTTCGCCAGCGGGCCGGCCCTCGGCCTAGGTGAGCACCGTTGCGGCCGGCGCCCGGCGTCCCGCGCCTCTCCGAGGCGGGCGCAGGCAAGGCTGCGGGCAGCTAAGGGGGCGGCGCGGAGGGGAGGCGCTCGCGCCCCCGCCCCCTCCGGGGAGGCTCCCGGGCTTACGAAAAGCGCCGCTCCCGCGGCAGAGCCGGGCAGTGTGGCTGGAAGCCTGGGGCTGCCTGGGACCACTAGCCACCCTCCTTGGGGGGATGAAGGTCGGAGGCTCGAATAGTGAAAGCGCGCAGTCAGGCCACCGAACGCCTAGCGAACCGCCCAGGGGCGTGGCGGAGACCCGTGTCTCTGACGCTCAGCTCTTCTTTGCACCTGCCCGAGGCCGCGTTGCCCGGGTTACCAAGCGCGCGCTGCGCCGACGCCCCGCCCTCGACAGCTATGGTTGCCTTCGGCACTGCCTGACACACTAATTGCGATTTCCAGGGTGATTTTACTTTGGCCGAGCCTTGTCGCGGGTTGGGGTTTGGATGCGTTCTTTTGGGTGGAGTTGCCGCCTAATAGGCGCCGTGGTGCCCAGCCAGTGGCCACCTGGCGCTCCGGCTTCGCTCAGGACGACTGGCTGAGGGACCTTCGGGGCAGGGCCCGCTTTTGTCAAAATGGCAGCGCCCATCGTGCACTGGTGTCCATGAAGTGGGAGTTTGAGCTGTTGGTGAGAGCGTGTAAGCTTGCCGCATTTCTGATTTTGAAACCTCCCGGGTCTGAGGTTCCCTAGAAGACTGTGGGTGTGTGGTGGCCTTGCAGCAGCTTGGGGCGGTGACGTAGGTGGTTAGTGTGGCAGGGAATTTGCACTTCGCTGTTAATTTTTCCCATTTCCGGGATATTCTTTGAGGCTCTCGAGGTGTCCCCCGCCCCACACCCGAGTCAAGAATCCTCAGAATTTTGTCATCTAATTAAATACTTTAAATGGGTAGAATCCTGGGTTATAGGCGTCCTGATTAGCTAGGGAATCTTCAGGGTTTTAGTGACTCTCTTAAGGTCATTTCAGACCTAAGGCAAGAAGGTAAGCAAGTTATTTCCCCTGATTTTTCTCAGAAGACTTTAGATTTTCTGAATTACCTTCTTAAAGTGGTGGATAAAGTTTCGCGTTTTGCTTGTTGAGCATGGGACTGGGCGCCGGAAAGCCTCATCCAGTTTTGGTTACTGTGTTTGTAAAGCACTTTTGTTGTTTTTGCACTCTTCATATAATCGGCTCTGGGAAGAGCCATAGTTTTCTGTTCCAAAACATAGTGAGGTGTAACTTTTTATATTAAAACCAAGTTTGCATTAACATGTGTTCTGTTGTTTTATCTGGTTTCGAGACAACCTTTGCTGTGTATTGAAACAACTTAGTATTTCCAATAACTTTAAGGACAGAAAATCATTAATTACAGGCTTTGTAGTATTGCGTCCAAATACAGTAGTCATGGTGGAAGGGCCTTTTAGAAAAGGTGTTGGAGCAAATGCTTTAATAAAAATCCTTTTAAGCCTCCTGTCTGATTTCTTTAAGTTCTTCTCTATGAATCTCAAAATAATTTTTTTTTGAACACGGTTTTTTTGAACAGGGATTTTTTTTTTTTTTTTTAATTTTTATTGTTTAGTCAAGTTATTGCACAGGGGTTGGTAAAAGTACTTTTCATACTTTTTCCTTAGGGATTTCGTAGACCCCAAGACCAACGAAATTGCACATTGTTATAGAGCAAGACTCAGTTGTTTTCTCTTAAGATGATACACTATTAAGTGTTGATGATATAAAATATGTGGCATTTGGAAAAGCTACATTAACAAAAGTTACAAATAGACAAAGCTATCAGAGTGAAAAGGATAAGCAGGAACATTGTTTTGGTTAGTTTTAAAATAGTGAGAATTAGCCAGGCATTGTTGGGAAAGCCTGTAATCCTAGTGACTCTGTAAGGAGACTGAGGCAGGAGGGTCACAAATTCAAGGCCAGCCTCAGCAATTCAGAGATCCTGTCTCAATATAAAAATGAAATAAAAAAATTTGTTCCCAGGTTTTGGCATCCACCCAAATAAAGAAAATAAAAAGAACTTTGGATATAACTCAGTGGTAAAAGTACTTAGGAGTTCAATCCCCAGTAAACCTTCCCCCCAGAATTGGGGATTACATTTTTATTGTATTTTGCTTTCATCTTGAAAGTGAAATTAAAATCATTACTGTCTAATTTTTATGCCTAAGGAATTAGAATACTGTTTTTTTATGCCTTGTTAATTATCAAGGAATTTAGTATACATTAATTGTATATATAATGTGTCTAAATGTGGCTTTGTTGAGATCAAATAAAACTTTCTAAACAGATATGTAAAACTAAAGTTGTTTGGGTAGCCTTCTCATCTGTTAATATAATACTTGAAGTGACAGCTTCCCATTGTTTAAATAAAACTTGTGGGAGGCAATGAATTTGGTCTGGGCACCCACAAGTGGACCCAACAGACCAAACCAATAAAAAGTTTAATCACAGTAACATCATTGGTTGGTTGCTGGAGGCCCTATAGCCAATTAACCAATTAAACTAACCAATTGTTGATTAAGCTGGGGCCAATTAAGTTTGCTTCAGTTTTTCTATAACTATAGAAATAGCATAATAAATATAGTCAAATAACATTGTTGGAGTTCACAGAACCTGCTTGGGTTCTGGAGTTTTCAAATTCTCAGACTAATTTTATTTGCTCAAAGACACTACTAAATTTATTTGGTCTAAAGAATTTCCCTGTTAATACCAGTTAATACTGAGTCTTCACAAAAATACCTTATTTGAAGTGATTTACTAACATGTTGAATATCATTGCCTTTAAAGACTAATAAGAACAATCAGATTCCAAAGCTAAATCTCCATTTTTCCACACTTCCACTGCAGAGATGACTATATATTTTTTTAAACATTAACTATTTGAGATTTTAAGTATAATTGGACTTGAAGCTGAAAACAGATCTTACATCCTGTAGCATGCATTCTGTTCTGCACTGAGGTTTTTCTTGGGTAATAACTGTTAACTAGAAGGTACCTACTAACTAGAAGGTACCTACTATCAGGCCCCCAAATGTAAAAATTTCCTTAACATTCACGTCTGCATAATTATAAATATAACTTCCTAGAACTTTGCATAGTTCTTTGCCTATGTAAAATCATGTGTTACCTTGTATTAAAATTAGGATTATCACAGTGTTTTATAAAGAGACATTTTTCTTAACATAATAAGCAGTACAACAGTAATTTACTATCCTATGCTTAATTATCAAATTGATATGTAAAAAAAATTTTACATAGAAGAAGCAGCTCAATACTTAGAAATTATTCCATATGTGGATGCAAATCTTCATTATACATTTTTTCTTGAGAGAGTACTTCATTTGGAATTTCTTTTATTACAAAGATTTTTAGTTTCAGATACAATAACATTATTTTTTTTTTTTATGTGGTGCTTAGGATTTAACCCAGTACCTCACAGTTACTAGGCCAGTGCTCTACCACTGAGCCACAACCCTAGCCCATCTTTCAGTATTTCTTGATCCTTCATTCTGATAGAAGATGAAACTGGAAGAGACCGTAAACATCAAATCACTGATTTGTACAGATGAGCAAACTGAAACCCTTCTCCTAATTTTTTCCTTTAACATGAATGTTTCATATATGCCATACATTGTATAAGGTGATGCAGTTACAGTGATGAGAGCCCCCTCCTCCCAGAAACTTATGGAGGAATAGATAATAAAACAGTAATACCTTTGCAATAATGTTTTTGAAAGATGCTGTAATAGGCATAATAACACCAAATGCCAGGATAGTACAGAAGGGTCTATTCAACCTAGGACCATGACCTAAGGGAAGACTTTCTATAGCAGAAGATAGTTGCAGAATGAGTAGTGAGAGCCAGATGATGAGCGTGTTTAGAGATTGCAGTGTATATTTAAGACATAGAAGCTTGAGTGAACACCATCTATTTGGGTAACTCTTAAGTGGTTTGGAGTGGTAGGAGGTGAGAAGGGAGGAACATCCAGTAGACCACAGAATTGCACTGTACCAGCTTCCGTTCCCTAGATGCTGACCTGGCTAAGCAAGGTAACCTCTCAGCTGCCATCTTTTTAATGATGCTTGCTCTTTTTTTGGAGTTAGTCATCTTACCCCCTCTACACTGGCTAAGACATAAGTGAAGTAAAACTTAACAGTTGAGCTGTTGAAATGGAAATTGGTTATCCAGGCTTTTGTTTCAAACTGATTTTGAATCCTGTGTTGGAGGAGCATTGACATTTTATTTCTTCTATTTGTGCACTCAGGAAGCTGAGAAACCTGGGTCTTCAAGTCACTCATTGTTCTTGTAACTTGAGGGCCATAAATCAAACACAGATCCTGTTTTCCAGGAGTTTATAGTTAGTATGTTTATGCATTTGTGTACAATTAGGGGATGGGAAGTGCAAAGTACTGCAAAGGAAGTACGGATGGAGTGATGTGGGGTCCGACCCTGATGTTTAGGCCACACCTCAGACCAACAGCATGGCTGTTTTAAATTCCCTGGGTGATGAGACATAGCTGGAGTTGATAAGCACTGATCTGTTGACATTAAGAAGCTGTAAGGAGGAGGTAGTATCTGGAGAAGATTTAGGTTTGATCTTGGCCTTGAGAGCGGTTAGAGGATTTAGGGGTATGGTGGTAAGATGGCTACTGCTGGAGGAACACTTACCCTTTGCCTTGGGAAGGGTAGCAGAGAGACCCTGAGTGAGGGCTGGGGGATAGATAATGTTGTAGAGACCAACTGGATGGGGCTCTGTCCAGAGGGCAAGGAGATCTGGTGGTAATATATCAGCTCTCAGATGTTAGGTGCAAGCTGAGTCCTTTTATGTTTTCAGTTAATCCTTTCATGAACTGATGGGAGAACTGTTACCTCTGTTTAAGGAAAGGAAAGCTGAGAGGTTAGGTTGCTTAGCCAGGTTGCCTTCTAGGAAATGGCTAGGGTGGGTGTTGGCCCAGGATGTTGTGTGTCTGGCTCTGCTGCTACATTGCTTCACAGATGGTCTTCAGTGCTTGCTTCAGGAATTTGTAATTCTTAAATTTTTCTTGACAAATGTGGGTAAATTTTACTCATTTGAATTTTAATTTAGTTGGATTCTCACTTATTTGTAAAGCTGTTTTGTATAAGAAATATTCAGACTCAAATGTTGATTTTTTTATTCCAGCTTTTTAATATTTTAAGATAAATTTGCACTTTTTTCTACTAACATCTCTTTGAAAAGACTTGATGCTCTTTTTAGGTTTGTGTGTGTGTGTGAGAGACATACAGACAGAGGGAGAGACAGACATTTCCTCTTGGATTTCCAGGACTCAAATTTCTGTACAAACTCTTTTCAAATAGACTTAGAAAATCTGGTCTCTGTTTTGAGTAATTTGGGAAAGTCATGGTGTGTTGTGCTTAGATATTCTAGCTTCATTGATTGGGTTCCCTACATTTGGGTAGCAGCGGTGAAGGTGACACTTGATTTGGGGAAAGTATATCAAATGTTACTTAGTTCTAGAGGATCTTTTATTTTTTTCTTTTTGAAAAAATTCTTTTACTTTTAAAAGAAAGAAACCACCCCCCTCTTTTTTTTTTTTGCCATAAGCCTCCACCGGCATGGAAATTCTGTTAGATTACTTTCTTTTTATCTACTTATGAGGGAGAACTATTATGATTTTATGTTGTCTGTACATTTTAGAATGATTTGTTAGCCTAACTGTGGTGATAATGATAGCTATTATTCATTTAGAGTTTATTTTATCTTCCAGGAGCTTTACTACACACTTTATCAACATCTCATTTTAGTATTTTTTTTCTAAAGACAGATTTGAAGTTCTGATTGTCCTCTCTGAATGGGAACTAATAGCTTGTTCCCATCTCTTGTTTATTCAGGTTAGTTAGTTGTTTACAGAAAACACTTAGGATTTGCTGTGTTTATCCTTTGTTTAAAAAATGTATGTTTTCCTAATCATGGGAAAATACTATGTCAGTGTCTTAAGATATGCAATACATAGTTCTGTGACATCAGCTGATTTCTTGGAAGGATGATATATGTTTGAAATTATATTTGAGACTGTTATTAACAATGAAGCTATAGAGAGAATTCATGATGTCTTTGCCATTACAGTGAATTCTTTACTTTATGTGACTTAATATTTTATAACTTTTTAATCTAAAAATTTATTTCTTGTGCACAGTGGAAGCTGATCAGTTTGGCAAGCCTGTCATCTGTATGTGTAATTATGAACTTGAATTAACTAATGACATTAAAGAGTAATATGAGCATGACTTGTGTGAAATGGATTAAAGTAATATTGGCAGACGGTAAAACAGAATTAGCTTTAGTTAATGAGGATTCGTTTATTGGAAGAATTATCTTTATAACAATTCCTGGAATTCTGGAGTGTAGAGGAAAATTAAATGGAGAAGTTGTGAAAGAGAAGAAAGCTAGCAGATAGTATTTTCTCTTCTCTTTTTAGGTAAGAACATTAGCTTTTGGTTACTGTATCAAAATACCTGGGGCAATACACTTGTAAGGCAGAAAGGTTTATTTTGGCACATAGCTTTAGAGGTTTTGGTCCATGACCAATTGGCCCTGTTTTTTGGGCTGGTGGCAGCACGTCATGGCCAGAGTGTGTGGTGGAGCAAAGCTATTGATCTCATGGCTGGGACATGAGAGAGAGACAGGCTTCACATTAGTCTTACCTCTTAAAGCTTCCACCATCACCCAGTAGAACCAAGCAAGGGACTAATCCTTTGACACACGTGCCTTTGGTTGACGTTCCAGATGCAAACTGTAAATGTAAAGAAGTGTTATCTATTTCAGATCTTTGAGCACTGTGAAATAAGTGCCTATGCCTGAGCATTTATAAGTTTAGGTCCAAGACGAATGCCATTTGCATGCTTGGATGCTGCGTGCTGTGAAAGATCTGCGGTAGTAATTATGGCAGAGCTTTCCTTTGCAGACCCCAGTCTTCTATAGTCCCTACTTCTATAGACCCCAGTCTCCTATAGTCCCTACTTTTGAAAGCCTCCACATAAACTGTCCCAGGTAGATATATTTCGGGACTGTCTCGGGGTTCACCAGACCTACCCAAGGAGAATCTTTATGCTCCTATGAAGAACCTTGTAGAGGAGGGAGACACTATGGGTGCCCAGTTGTGATGTTTCCTTAATGTCCTTTATGTGCTGTTTGAAAATTAAAAGTTCATTAGAGTACTGGCCTGTGATGTGTTCTTTAGATGTATGTGAATTAGTGGACAGTAATTTCTGTGCTACCTTTCTTCCCCAAAACCTGTGGCACTTTTCAGATACAGTGTAAGCTCCGCAGCACAGCCTGTAAGACCTGAGTGTGGCCCCTGTTCGCTTCTCCACCCGCCTACCATGCCTTGTTCTTTTTCATCTGTGGCTTTTCAGTTCTTTACTACTTCCTTCCACTTTCCTCTGGGGACCTTTATGAATACTAATCCAGCTGCTTGGATAGGTCTTCCTTCCCTTCCTAATTATTCTTCAGATCTCTTACCTCTTCGGTACTTACTTGAAGATACCTTCTTTAATGAGCAAATCACCCTCTTTTATGCTCCTTGGTGAACTGCCTTTCAACTGACAGTGACTAAGTTGTAAGTAACAGGAACCCTAAGTTGAATGGGTTTGGGCCACAATGGTGACTTTATTGTCTCCTGTGCCACAGGAGTTCAGAAACCAGATGGGTTTTATGGTGGTTGGTTTGAGTAAAATTGCCAAGGACCTGGCTTGGTTCTTTTCTCCACTTGTCTTTTGCATTTTCAACTTCACCCTTAGGCCGGCATCCTCTCTCATTGGTGTAAGTCCTCAGCAACACTGAACCTCAGAACAATAAGAGCTTCTGGACCAGGAATGTTCAGCATTACTTACAATTCACTAGGTGACCCTCATTGAATTTTGTCTTCTCCTATCACTGAATCAATAACTGGTCAGGGAGAGAATCATGGTTGTTTTAGGCCTAATCACCTGCCTAACCCCTAGAAGCAAGGGTGAGGCACCTGGCCCCAAAGTATATAGGCTGTGAAAGTTAGGGGATGAGCATGTAAGGAGCGGGGTGCACACAATGAATAGTTACCAAGAGAAGGGGAAAGGATTTCTTGTAAAAGATAGGAGTTTGCTAGAGAATTCTGGCCAGAGTTAAGCATTTCTTTGTGTGATTAGTTGGTATCAGTCTTATATTCCGTGAGAACTGGACTGTGTTTTCAGTTACCATTGTTTCCCCAACACTTTGCTTCTAGCTTTGCATATTGCAGGTGATAAATGAGTATCAGTGGTTCAATGAATCAGTCACATTAGCTGTAACTCATCTGAAAATTATCAGGTACTGTTAATTGGCCATCCATCAACCAAACTTCCTGGCCATCAGGACCCTGATTTTGTTTGGCCCAACAAATCATTAATCATCATGGTCTTAGGCAGTCATGTTGATTCAGTTCTTTACCAAATACTTGGTTCTAATAGACAGGGATAGCCACAAAACCCAGCTCTGGTTAATGAGACAAAGGGGAGTTGGCTACAAGTTTTCTGGGAAAGATTTTGCTATCTATTAAAGATTGAATATTCACAAAAGAGGGTGTGCTTATGCCTTCTCTTCTCTCCTACCTATGACTAATGTTCAAAACAGCTCTCCTGCAAATAGCGATCTTGCAGCCACTTGGAGAAAAGTATCCATATGAGGGACTCCAGCTTAACTCTTGACTTTTCTGCATTGCTGAATGAACCTGGGAACTGGATTTCTCTAGTCTTGTTAGTAAGAAATGTTTTGCTGTTTGAAACCATGAGTATTTGGGCTTCCTGTTAACTTGCAGTTCAACTTGCCTAAATGTAGTGCCAAAAATAAAATAGAGCTTCCCTGCTTCAGCCTTACCGACATTTTTTTTTTTAAGGCTATCTTAGCTACTTAGGCAGTTTGGGAATAGTTTCATGTATTAATTTATTTTTTAAAATAAAAATCTTATGTGTATGCATACATTAATTCTTTTTAACTGAAGGATGTTTGTATGTGAAGACCCCTCTCATGAATCATCAATATTCTATCATATTCTTCACTTGATTCATGAATATTCAGCTAAATGTCACTTCAGTGACATGTTATCTGACTGCAATGTAAATTATACCCTCCTGATTTTATTATTTCTTACAACATCTTTTCCTTTAAGTTTTTTGTATCTTAAAATTATATGGCTATATATATGTCTATATAACAGTGGATTATTGGAATCAATCATTAACAGAGAGTTAACCCAAACAGAGAGCTAACCCAAAGAGCAGTATTTATTTGGGAGTAAGCAGGAAGCATTGTGCAGAGTATACTGCCATGGAAACCAGGTACATGTCCGAAAGGGATGGAGTAAAGGGAACATTTTAAAGGTAGATGAGGATTGTGTAAGTTACCTTGAAACAGTAATCCTTGGCCACAAGGAGTAATAACAAGGGTATTCCAGGTTTGATAACAAGGGTGGCGCCCATCCAAGGTTGAACAGTCACTGGACAGACATCCTCGTAGGAATATTTGGGTAAGGCTCTGAATCTGGCAGAGTCTCTTGTGCAAGTTTTTATCGGGCATATGTGCATGATATTCTTTCCTGTATAACCTCCTGGCTTTATTAACTTTTTTTTTTAGTTAGGGATTGGCACAAGCAGCTTTGTTTTGATTCTCTCAGCTTTCACACTGATTTAATATTGATTTTTCCCAGTAATGTGAATTCCACAAGGGACATAATTCCATGCCCCTACGAATTCCATTGTAGCATAATGCCTAGGAAGTGCTCAGTACATGTTTGTTGAGTGAGTGAATGAAAGAAAAGAAACCTGAAATCCTTAGAGAGCTGCATCTTCCATCCTCCTGCCCATCATCACTGGTGATTTTTAAGTAATATGAGGTGTTTTGCCATGGTGTAGATTCTGTTGAATTTGTTCCAATTGTACTGCTCCCTGTTGGTCAGGGCTTGGGTTTAGATTTCATACCTTTAGACTTTACTTCTCTTTTCCTCAGTAGAAAATATAATGGGAGTAGCATTGTCAGTTAGGATATTAACAGCAAGCATCATGTCAGTAACTTCAGAAGAGTCATATGTATTTTAAACACATTTTCCTCTTATGTTGTGATTTATTTTCCTAGAATTTTGTGTTATCTTAAAATTGCTTTATTGGCTTTGTTTTTATAATTTGGAGTGAAGAGCCTCTGGTAGTGAAAAGTTTTATTTTGTGTTTTTTTTTTTGATAACACTGGAGGCATGGAAATGATTATCATTTTAGCAGATCCTGTACTTGCTTACTCGGCACATTATTTAGAATTGCATTTGGAATCTATTTTCTAAGGGCACTCTCAGAAGGGATACTATGAATTATTGACACAAGTTATTGACTTACAATGGAGATATTTTAAAATAAATTTTTTTTTGTTTCAGCATGCTATAATCTTGGATTGTTAGTATTTTACTGTGTCTGGGGAGATTTACTGTGTGTTTTTGAAATGATGGTAGACACTATATATGTGATAGGTAGAAAATTGGAGTAGGATTTTTGTTACCTGTTTGCAGTTTACAGCTATATCAAATTTTTCATATCATTTTAGGTAAGTCACTTGATCAGGTAATTTATGTTCATATAATTTATTTTCTTATGTTCATATAATTATGATCATATAATTTATTTTCTCAGGGCATTTTTGAGTTCAGTGAAATTGAGTACTTTTCATAATTATGCTGAGACAATAGCATAAACCTGAACTGTCTTGGGAACACTGTGACATGGCCGCCCTGTTTGATACACTGATCTGTAATGACTTAATCTGTATAGTCATACCCTTGCATCTTGGAGACCTTCCAAAATTTAGGGAGACATCCACTTTCATGGTAAGGTTTGTTTACAAAGAGAAATTGCAAGAATCAAAAATCTGAGGTTCATAAGTGGCTTCACTTCCCTTTTGTTCCTCATAGAATGGCTGCATCCTTGTACTGTGTCCATTGGAGCAGTTCTTCAATTGTCTTGATTGTTCTGGATCCCCAGACTGCCTTGTCTCCGTGGGTGGTAGGAGATGGGGGTTGAGTGGCACAACAAAAGGGAGTTCATTGATTCAGGGTTGGATTTCTTGTGTAGGAGTTGTTGGCTGTACAAAGGTGTGGGAGGAAGGGAAGTGTTCTTTTATCATTTCACTTAATGTAGAAATTGTGGCTGAATTGTTGTATCAATCACTATTTTGTTTGAGATTCTGAAACAAAGTTCTGAATATTAACAGGAACATAAAAAAGCAATCAGGTATTTCAGTAGTGGTACAACACTGGCACTTTGAGCAGAAATTTACTGACTTTTCAGGAGTTTTTCCTTACAGGTTTGCAGCATGTGCTTTTTTTTTTTTTATTTACTTATTGATTCATTGAACACAAATGGAGTACAGCTATTGTTTCACTGGTTGTACACAAAGTAGAGTCACACCATCTGTGCGTTCATACATGTACACAGGGCAATGGTATCTGTCACACATTCTGTTATTATTTTTACCCCCCACCCCGCCCCAACCCCTCCCTTCCCTCTATGCTAGCTATCCTTCCTCCATTCTTGCCACCCTTCCCCCCGCATTATGCATCATCATTCATTTATCAGAGAGACCTTTCGGCCTTTGGATTTTTGGGATTGGCTGATCTCACTTAGCATAACAGTCTCCAACATCATCCATTTACCTACAAATGCCATAATTTTATTCTTCTTTATGGCTGAGTAATATTCCATTGTGTATATATACCACAGTTTCTTTATCCATTCACCTATTGAAGGGCATCTAGGTTGATTCCACAATCTAGCTATTGTGAATTGAGCAGCTATGAACATTGATGTGGCTGCATCACTGTAGTAATCTGATTTTAAGTCCCTTGGGTATAGGCCAAGGCGTGGGATAGCAGGGTCAAATGGTGGATCCATTCCAAGTTTTCTAAGGAATCTCCACACTTCTTTCCAGAGTGGCTGCACCAACTTGCACTCCCACCAGCAAAAGGGGTGTACCCTTTTCCCCACATCCTTGCCAACACCTGTAAGCATGTGCTTTTGGAAGGGGCCCGTAGTCCTGCCTTTCCTGGATTAAGGGGGTCATTGTTAATTCTGCCTCTCACAAAAAAAGAAAAAATGATTATATAGCAGTGAGTGTGGTGTGCTTTGACGCATCAGGTAAGAATTTCCCTGGTTCACAGACAATATTCAGAACTTATTTCCAATTTTTTAATTGATTGCCAGGCATTGCATAAGAACATCTGACATATATTTTTCCTTGATTGTAATACCAATTGAATGAACTAGACGTTGTTACCACTACTTAGCGAACAACAGAAACAGAACCCTATACCCCAAAGCTTATAGAGTTTAAATCCTAGCCCTGTTTCACATGATGCTTGAACTGTTTGATTCTAAAATGTTTGCCATTTTTTGTTGTGCCATACTTGATTTGGTAGTATGAAGTTCAAAAAGCAACCTTGAAAAACTGAAACTTAGTTTACATTTAATTCTTATTTTCTCTAGTTAACATCCTCCTACATTGGTTAAGCAGTTCCCTCTGGGTAAACATTCATTTTCAAGTCATTAATTGTTTAAGATTTGGGTTATTCTGCTTTCTCTTTGGCTCTCTGCTTGAAAAAATACAATTGGTATATAGGTGCTTAAATATGCTTACAGCCAAAGGTTATGACTGTGCACACAGTGTGTACTCAATAAATTTGATGAAATCTGAGCTTTTGGTTTTGTAGTTCTGTTAGAATACCTCTCAAACTTTATTTCAGCTTCAGTGTTATCAGTTTTTGTTCTTGTTGTAATGTATGCTCTGCAATTTTAGTGGAGAATATTGATTTCAAAAGATTCACAGTCCTGGCAGCTGAACCAGTTACAACATGGTTTTCATGCCTTTATGCCAGGAAGGAATGGCTTATGAATCCCTTTGTGACCCCTCCCATCTGGACATTGAACCAAGTTTCTAACAGTCTGTCTTCCCATTTTTCAAATACTCATAAGTAGCATAGTGATTGTAAAAATAAGCAATGATCCGAAGCTACTGTGACTCATTAATACTTTCAAGTAACTTTAAATTATACAGTGAATATTGAAAGTATTTGACTGATCTTGGTGGGGGTGGGGGATTGGCTAAGTTTTCTAAGTTAAAACTTTTCTCAGATTATAATAGTTTGGGACACCTGCTGAGGTCATAATTAGACCAGGATGTTTCGCCCATGTTAACCACATGGTTCCCACCTCTGCCTGTGGCTACAGAGCTCATTCCTACCCCACTCCCACCTGTTCACATGGCACAGGTGTCAGGTCATCCTTGGCTTCCACCCCTTTGTAAATATCAAGCAGTTGATAACATCAATCTATTTATACCTTTAATGTAGCTCTAATTTTATTTGCAGAGCAATGTACTGTTAGCAGACAGATACTGAAATAAATTATTACATTGACGATTCTTTGCACAGGATTCAATAATTATTTATATATATTCAATAAATATTTGCTTATGACCGATCAATAATTTAATATCCCACTAGTGCTGTAGTTTCATGATTTACTCATACCCCTTGTTTTTGTTATTTTTCTTCCCCTCAAAATTAGATTTCTTTCATGCTGCAGAGTTTTTGTATTAGAAGATAAGTAATGCAGACTTTGAAATGTGTGTATTGTGTGCATGTATGAATATATAGCATTTAACCCCGCTCTTCTGTATAATTATAATACACCACTAAAAACAATATAAATAAATGAAAATTTTCTGATAGTTCAGCTGTGTTTCTGCTTCACATCTCCGACATTCCCAGTTCAAGCACTCATCCGCTTATTAAGTTGATAAGGAGTTGGGTAGCTTCGGTGTTACATTATTTAATGCTCATAACAATCTTACAGAATGAGGAAACAAATTGTAACTAGCCTGGCTGGGATCTGGAGTCAAAAGTGTTTTATTTCCTGAATTTCCTAGAAGCTCTCAGTTTTGAGTATTTTGCTTCTTTCCTGACACAGCTGACTCCCTTTGCTCCAGTACTTCAGTAGGACTTAGCCCTCTGCTGGCCTTAGCCCTTCTGCACTGTCATTTCCTGCTCATATTTTTGCTTTTGTCCGTACCTAGCTTAGATTATAAATTGAGTGCTTTTAAAACTCATCCTAAAGCTCTGTTTCTGACAATACAGTTCTCAGTCCTAATTATTTTCACACTGCTGTGTTAATATGCTTTTACTTGTAGAATTGATTTATGGTTTGAGAAACCTTGTGGGTATATATACATACTGGCTACCCTCCGCACATTTCTGCACTTGACTTGGTAATATTGTGCATGTAACTGAGATGTTGAATTAGCATAATGGATGGAATGGATGTCAAATACAACTTTTCTCTGTCTCCCTTTAAGATTGTGTTCGGTGGGGATAATCTTGCCTGTGGTTGAAAACTTATTTCTTCCTTTGCCTGTTCCCTCTTTAAAAAACCCAGTGATGAGAAAGGTGGTGGGTTTTTTCTCTTTCTCTGCTTATCCTTTTCTCCTGAATTGGCTGTCTACCACTTAGGTCCCTGATAGAGTAGAATACTGGGGAAAGGAAAGCGGAGGGACACACAGTTCCATATTAGCTGGATTGGTCCTGTAGGTGTCTAATGGGCATTTTTCTGAATTCTTTAGAAGACCCCCACTGAGTCCTTCTAATTTCAGCTTCCTTGAATTAGGCAATTCTTAGACTGGCTTGCTACCCTACCCTTTGCCCTGGGCTCTTGTGAGGTTCTTCCATAAAAGAAATGTTACTGTTGATTCCCTTTCACCTGCCCAGGTGCTTTCCTGGGAAGACTTAAAATAGTTCCCTGTAGGCCCCATCCCACACTGCCCTCAGGAGACACACCCACTGCTCAGAGATACTGCTCAGGCTTCCCCAAGGAAGTCCTCTGCTCCCGCCATCCGCTGGCCTTGGGTTTCCAGTGATTTCCATTTCCATCTGGGTGCACATTCATGGTCTGCCTCTGCACGGGCACTCATCCCTTCTCTCAAGGGTGTTGGTTGAAGTTACAATTCCTTAAACTAGTATAAAACAGAAGAGATTGCTATACTTCAGACAAATCATGGAATGCTAATATTTGGGTCATTATGATATTTTTTTGACAATTTTTTTTTGCTGGTCTATACTGTTGCTTTGAAAGACAAAGTGCATTTTCATTTCTTCCTACCTTCTTCCTCTACCTTTTGATTTATTGTTTTTTTTTACATTAAGATCTTTTAAAAAAACATTTGTTTTTTAGTTGTAGATGGAAGCAGTGTCTTTATTTTATTTATTTATGTGGTGCTGAGGCCCCACGCCTGCAAGGCAAGTGCTCTACCACTGAGCCACAACCCCAGCCCTATTAAGATCTTTATCTTGAACTTCCTGTTAGAAGTAACTCCGGTGTTCAGCCATTCTCTTTTAAATGGTTTCAGTGCTCATTAACCAATTCTTTTATAGGAGTTTTTCATTTCTTGGATGTGTATTTTAACCATTTTTTTTGAAGAAAGTTTATCATTATTGAATTGTTGCATGTTTTGTGTTTATCCTGAGATTTGTCCAGCCTTGAAACTGATGTGAACAGGACTTTCTCTGTTATCTGCTTTCTCTGCCCAATAATATGGAATATGTCTGTATACCTTTAATAATTCTATAACTTTTCAGAGCCTGTGTGATAAACTCCTTGTCCCTGAAGTTCAGTAACTGCACTCGGCTATTAGTGTTGATCATTACACTTTTAATTTTTCTGGAGCTCTTTTGATTTGCAGATTCAAGTAGGTCTTCATTTGAGAAGAGATTTCTTCTGTGTGATGTCTTTGAATATTCTTCTGTTTGATTTTTGTTCTTTAAGACCACCAGTAATGTGAAGTTAGATTTTTTTTTTTTTTTTTAGTTTTAGTTATAGATGAAGACAATGCCTTTATTTATTTATGTGGTGCTGAGAATCGATCCCAGTGCCTCACATGCAAGGTAAGTGCTCTACCACTGAGCCACAACCTCAGCCCCTAGATCTCCTTTGAATGCATATCCAGCAACTTCTTTCTGATTTTTTTTTTTTTTTAATTTATTCTTGTGAGACTTCTCAGGATTGTCTCCCTAGCTCCTGCCTGGGGTTTTATTCATGTTTATTTAATATCTTTATTTCTAATATTATACTCATTTTGGATTAGTTTCATTTTTCTCTTCGATTTCTTGACTTATGCCAACTTCATTTATTTATTTATTTTATCTTCCATTATCTGATAATCTCTTTCTCTTCTCTTTGGTTTTTATTTGTTTCCCTTGTAATGTTCGGTTGTAATCCAGGACCTTGCACAGGCTAGGCAAGCTCTCCACGCTAATCTATACTCCCAGCCCTGTCATCTCTTTTTTTGTCTTATATGTCTCCTTTGACTTTCTCTTCCCTATGACTACATTGTCTTTTTTTTTTTAACTTTATTTTTTTAACTTTATTTTTGCTTAGATTGTAGAGAACGATTTGTACAAATACTTTGATTCATAGGGTAATTTCTTTTTTCTTTTTTTAAAAATATTTTTTAGTTGTAGATGGACATAATACCTTTATTTAATTTTTTTATTTTTTTGTGGTGCTGAGGATTGAACCCAGTACCTCACACATGCTAGGTGATCACTCTACCACTGAGCCACAACTCCTGGCCCAAATTTTTATTTATTTTTATTTTTATTTTTTTATTTTTATTTATTTTGTGGTGCTGGGGATTGAACCCAGGGCCTTGTACATGTAAGGCAAGCACTCTACCAACTGAGCTGAATCCCCAGCCCATAATTTCTTTTTAATGAGCATTTTTCTTCTCTTTTGCTCATGTTTTAGATGTTCATCCACCAAGTCTATGTTTGTGTTTGATTTGACCCTTTTGGGGGTAATTACCCATTTCTGAATTGGCTTCTACTGAAGAATATTCACTGTGCAACTTTCCAATCTGGTTTGGTTATTTCCTACAGTCTGGGTGCTCCTCAGTTTTTGATGTTAAGATTGATGTGACTTATGTTAAAAGTTCTATCTTGTAACATAGTGACTACTGCTCTTTCTTCCCCATTCCATGTCCCAACCCTGCCTCACTGTGGCAATACATGAGAGAACATGTGAACTTTTACTTTCTGGGTTTGAGAGTTTTTTGATTCACAAAGAGGGGACCAGAGATCAAAATGTAGGCTGGGTAGGGGAAAAGAAACCAGGCTTGTTTTTTACCCACCTTGTACCCTACACCTTGCCTACATTCCCACTTTTAGTTTTTAATGGGCTGTCTGAGAAGAGGGCCCTATTTCTAATAAATAAGTTAAAGCTTTCAAGGTATCTGATTTATGAGGTGTTGAAACTGGACTTTGAACACAAGGTCACAGGACTCTGAAGCCTCAGGGGTGTGTGTGTTCTGAGATTTGCCTTCCTTCGTTGCCCCTAGCTGAGAATCCCTTTCTCCACTAGAAGTGGGATGATCCAGGCTCTTCAACTTTTCTCCTTTGCTCTGGCGTTCAGATTCAACCCTTCTGGCTTTGGTGACTGTTTGGTATTACTGGCAATTATGTGTAACACATAATATAGCATATTTCCATATGTCTGCTTCAAAAAGCACAGAGATTGCACTGTAGTTGTGTAATTTTGAGAACTAGTTGTTTGGATGCTTCTTGTGTGTGGAGAGATGAACTAAAGGATGCTTCTCTTTATTACTGCTAACAGCTCATTTGGATTGCCCACGGGTTGACACAGCTCTCATTTTTGAATACCTGCTGTGTTAGCTATTTTATATCTTATTGACATCTTGGTAAGACCCTGATGAAATGTAATAAGTCTCATTTTACATCTGGGAAAATTGAGGTTAAAGATTGCTCATGAATGGGCCAGCGTTACACAGCTAGTCAGTGGGGAAGCTGAGGTTTGAGGTCTTATCTGCCTGGCTGTAAGGTCAAGCTCTGCCTTCTTACAAGCTCTTCCCCTTATATTTCTGGCTAGGAGAGAGGATTTGAGTCACCATACCAAGCTTGGAGGACAGACCCCGCTTCCTCTGGTCTTGTGTCTCTTGAGTTATTCCCAACCAAGGTAGCAGGTAGCAATTTGGTTTCATTCTTGCATGGGTTCTCTACCCTGACCTCATATTAAATAGCCAAGAACCTTTGAAAATACTAGTACCTGGGCTCTACCTAAACAAAATCATCAAACTCTGGGGATGGAGATCAGTAATAATGTCTTTAAAAAGCTTAAGGTATTTAATGCCTCCAGGATGGAGGACAGCTGTCAGCAGGCCCATCAGATAGCTGACTGAAATGGCTCAAGGCTCCCAACTGTGTTCATTGTCCCTGTGAAGGCCTGCCCTTGCCATTTCTTATCAGCACTGCTGCCTTGAATCCCTGTATTCAGTATGTAAATACTGTCACTCCATCTCCACATCAAAAGTGCTCCAGGAACAACTCACTTGACTGAGGCCAGGTGGGTTGAATATTTCCCTTGGTAAGCCCCTTTGACCTCAGAGAGAAGTTTTAAAGTAAAGTGAGTCCTTTACTTGAACTTTCCCTCCCTTGGGCAGTATTCAGAATTGATCCTGTCTATAATCTTGAAATACGTGACAGTTAACATCACACCAAGACTCCTTGGTACCCCATTTAACCAGTCTTCTCATAATGTATGTGCCTCATTCTTTCAAACTGTCTAACAGCAAATCTATAAAGCCAAATCTAATGTTGCATATACAGCAGCCTGAGTTTCTTAGATTGCTATTGAGCTGGTCTTCACCAAAACTTCTGTAGAAGATGTGCAGATAATTGCAGGAGTTTTTTTGGGAAATGTCTCACTTCTTTGCAAACTATTCTTATTTTTTAAATATCACTTTGACTCACCTCAGTAATTAATTCAAAATGAATTTTTATATAACGTAGTATTTATTAAAAAAGAGATACTGGGAAATTCAGATAAATTGATTATCTAAAGGTGCTTGTAGCGTCTTAAGTTATGGTTATAGCTAGTTAAAGTTCAAATTACAGAATGGAGTTTTTGGAATATAAAGCAGAAAAAGAAATTTGTGAGTAGGATACTATTTATTTCACGAAGGTAAAGGTTGAATTGAATAATTCTGGACAGTTTGAGACCAGTTTGAGGGCTGTTGGGCCTTAACTGTATTGGGAATTTGTGATTTACCAGTCTAGCGCAGTGGTTTTTGATTCTGACTGTCCAGTGGAATCATTGGGAGCTTATAAAATTACCAATGTCAGGGACACACCTACCCAATCAGTCTCTGGTGGTGGTGCCTTGACAGATATTTTTAAATAGCTTCCCAGGTAATTCTGTTCACTGAGTATTGAGAGCCTGCAGGATCTGTGACTGATTTGATCACAGTAATCGTCCCTATATAGTTTTGCAGTCTTGCAAGGCTGACTTGTTAAATCTTTGTGGGCAAGGACTTTTTCTTATTCTTCTGTTTAATAGATGATAGTTCATTTTACTGAGTGCTCAGTAAATTGTTTGCAAATCTCTTTACTTGGTTTTAAAGTGCAGACAGTCCTTGACTTAGAATGGTTGAAATTATGAAATGGTCTTTGTGGTGGTGCAAAAGTGATACCTATTCAGCAGAAGCTGTACTTACAGTTTTGAATGTAGATCTCTTCCTGGGCTAGTGATATGCCGTCTGATCTGGGCAGTAGCAATGAATTGCAGCTCCCAGCGAGCCCCACCATCACAGATCAACAGGGAGAAGCATCCCATGTTCCACAGTGTACTGATGCTAAGCTAGATATTCTGTAGGTTAAGCGGATTAAATGCATTTTCACATTATGATGTTTTCAATTTTTGATGGGTTTACCAGGATGTAATCCCATCATGAATCCAGGAACAGTACTCAAGAATTGAAGTTGCTTCAGACTGATTTTATTTCCCCAAATAAGCACAGGCCAGTGTATATAAATATTGAAACAAAGATTCAGAAACCCAAATGAGGCTGTTTTTAGGGGCTGCAGAGCAGGACAAGATGACTGTTGGTGGTTGCAATGGCAAGCCAGGGAGCAGGGGTCGGAGGTCCAGGAGTTGATGGAGCACTGTCCTGATACTCCAGGACTGGGAGGACCCGGAAGGGCTTCTGTCTGCTTTTCAGTTCCCCTCTCCTTAAATCAGGCAGCCCCTTTTGTCCTTTTCAGGGATAAGTACATGGGATTGTCATACCTGGAAATAAAATTCACCCGTGCCTCCCCAGTGTGAGTACAGTATGCTTCTGAATTGACCAAAGAATGCTGCGGTGCAAGGAGAAATAGATTCCCCCAGGTAGTGGTTAAGCCTAATTCAACAGCTGCTCTGTAATTCACCTTTCTGTCATTCATTGATCAAATGGTGACTGAAGAGTTTAGGAATAAGGCATAGGTATTAAGGGCAATTTAGTATTACTCAAAGCTTTTGCATTTGTAGACAGACTGCTTTATTGTATTTCCTTCAGATTAATTGGTCCTTGTCATGTGTAGATATTTGATTTTTTTGAAGGACTTAAAACATTAAATAAAGTGGCAGCTTAGAATTGCAAAATGGTTTGCTTTTAAAACAAACTAAATTGACCCAAGAGGTGTTGGAATGAAGGTATTTTCAAATTATCTTTAAAAAAAAATTTTTTTAGTTGTAGATGACACAGTACCTTTAATTAATTTATTTATTTTATGTGGTACTAAGGATCTAACCTGGTGCCTCACATGTGCTAGGAAAGAGCTCTGCCACTGAGACTCAACCCCAGCTCTCAAATTACCTTTTCAAGGAAACAAAATGAATACCAATTCCAGATGGGTGGTTGTACTTTTTTTTTTTAAGTTACAATAATGAATCTATTTATCAGAAAGATACAAGTTCAGATGTAAAGAAAATACAGTAAAAAAGAATGCCCACTTCCAAATGCTTTATACATGTTCTTAAAGATTTATTTCCCAAATAATCTCTGTAGAATGTAGAAGATACTGGATATATTGAACCCAAAATTTATTTTTATGTAATAAGATATCAGAAATATCAGGTTTAGCATGAATATAGTTAAGATTTGAACGATTAGGGGAGTTTTTTTAAATTAAATGTTTATGGGAAGTTAATAATGAGGAAGCACATTGACTTGTTTTGTTCCTTAGTGTCACCTTTTTTGCAATGAAATCCTAACATCATATTGTCAATTTCACACCCTTTGTTTAAGGAATATCATGATGCAATAAATGAGGGATGTGTTGATCAGAATGAGTACTTATTAGCTGGTATCTGACATCTGTTCTACTCTGTTGTACTACAATCCCAATATTTAAAAATATTTTCTCAAAAATCATACTTCATCTGTAATGTGTTATTATAACCTCAAAACAGTCAACTGTTGATATTTTCACTTATTACATACAGTCCTGAAATGCAAAAGGCCTGAATTCTGAACTTTTTTGATCTATGACCAAATAATCTACTCCTCTTTTCTTCAGTCTAAATTGTAACTGAAATAATCATTTCTTATCTCTAGGGACACTGTAAAGATTAAAAACAAATTTGGGCAGAAATGTCTCTACCCAATTGATATTCTGATGTGTGGATATAAAATACATTCCTTAACATTATCTTCCAAAGCTGTTCAACCTTGTTTTTTTTGTTTGTTTCGTTAAGTTGGCATTGGCTGTTGTGTCTTCATTAAGGATAAAAGAACCAAAACCTGACATGAGTAGCATACTTTTCACATTTGACAATTAATTTGCCAGAGATGCAGCATTTTTAAATAAGTACTAAACACTTTAACTCTTTCTAGCAAAAGAGGTTCTATTTTTCTGTCTCTGAAAGAAATGCCCCCAGAAGGGAATCGCCAGGATGGTTTGTTCCGAACCTTGGAGGAGAGGAAGATAGATAATGTCTTCTGTTCATCCTTTAAGAGGCCTTGCAAGCACAAGAGGACACATGGCTTCAGCTCCTCTTTGTGACTGTCCTGCCTCTGCCTGTTCAGAGGCTTTGGGCTGTGTCCTGCAGTTGCCTTTGAAGGTGGGGTGCTGTAATGAACAGAGCCAGAAATCTGATATTAGAAAACAACTAACATTGAAAGGGCAACAAGAAAAACATTAAAGACAATAAACAAGGAGTATGTAAATGTAGTCAAGTGAGTTGCTGGATATGTTATCTGATTTTGTTTATATAGATAAAAGTAAACTAATTTATAATTAGAAAAATAATTAGAAAACTCGCACATTATGGAAGCTGAAAACTCCCAAGATCTGCAGTTGGCAACCTGGAGACCTAGGAGAGCTGATAGTGTAGGTTCTGGGTTAAGTCCGAAGGCCTGAGAAATAGCAGCCAGCCATGGTGTAGGTTTTAGTCCAATTCTGAAGGCCTGCAAACCAGGAAAGTTGATGGTGGCATAAGTTCTAGTTCAAGTCCAAAGGCAGGGGAAGACTATCAAGGAGAGGCGGAATTCTGTTTATTATTTTCAGGCCATTAATGACTTGGATGAAGATCGTATTATTGGGAAGAGCGTTCTGCTTTACTTAGTCTACTGATTCACATGCTAATCTGATCCACAAACACCTTCACAGTCACCCCCAGAATAATGTTTTATCAAATATCTGGCCACCCCAAGGCCTAATCAGGTTGACATGAAAATTAACCATAACACTGGGCAAAGGTATTCAGGTGCCTGAGTCACGAAGGCATGGAGCAAGTTCACTGTTTGGAATTTCCCCTCAGTCCTGTCTTTTGACAGCTGGGGGTGTTTTCAGTACTTCACCTGTGAGTTGTCTGTTGGGCAGTAACAACACTCTGGAGTTCATCCATGGTAGCCAACAGCCTTTTCTGGGAAAGGATCTTCGACCCAGTTCAAATATCCATTCTAGCGGCTGGATATTGCTGCTCCAGTTTCTGTGGGTTGCTCATTTCTGGTATAAATAATGATGATTCCTGTGAATGGAAACTGCTGCTCAAACTGGGATGAAAATATGTCAATTATCCATGTTAATAGTGGCATGGAACAACAGCTAGTTAAAATTCATAATAATTCAGAAACTCATTTAAGCCTATCTTTCCTCTGCTAAGAAGTAATAATATTAATAGCTCTTTCTGTACCTGCCCACTCCGAAGTTGGTGCTTCAAGAAATGAAATGACAAAAAAGGCAGGTGATTTAGAGGAAGAAGGAGAATTGCCTGGGGTAATATATGGAGTGTTGTCTAAGTTCCCCATCGGAATAGATTTGGATGTCAGCTCAGCACTCTGCCTGGTGTTTCAAGTTTAATGAGACAGCTGCAGAATGCACTGAAATCAGTTTCCGGAACATGCCTCGGCCTTCCCATCTGAATGACCTAGGGCTTCAGTTCCCTTCATCTCAAAATTCTGCTTTTGTCATTTTGAATGACTAACTTATCTTTCGAATCTTGACTTAAATGTTAGTTCCTCAGACAAGCCTCCTTTGGCCTTTATTTTTTTTCTTTCTTTTTTTTAATCTAGAAATAAGACCCCTGCTTCTACTTTTTAGGTTTCTAATTATCTCTTACTTTTATTGCTAGTTTCATTTGCTGACCTGTGACCTACATCTAGCTTAGTGCCAATCACAGATGAGGAGATTGGCAAGTATTTGTTGAATGAACGAAAGTGCTGTGGTTGCTTCAGAAAAAGGCATTTAATATCTTCAGTATCTCTGTTCAGTAGATGATCTGTGGTGTTGGAAGTGTTTTAGGTCCACACTATCCAATATGGCAGCCACTATCCACATGTGGTTCTTGGACACTTAAAATGTGGCTAGTGTAACTGAGGAATGGAATTCTTAATTTTATTTAATTTTAATTAAATTTAATTGTGACTAGTGGCTATTCTGTTGGATAGAATGGATCTTGAATGTGACTATTAATTGTTGACAATTAAAAATATTGGACTACAATGCCATTTTATAGGCAATTGCCAAAGCTGTAAATGCTGTCTAAAAGTAGTATTGTGTGTAATGCAGTTTACAAAATACAGTATGTTCTATTGTTTACTTGAGAAATGTGTAGGGGTGAGATCATCTTAGATCCTTTTTCCTCCTGTACTTTTAAATTTTTATTATTTTTTGGCAGTACTAGGGGTTGAACTCAGGACTTCTGACATGCTAGGCAAATGCCCTACCACTGTTGCATTCCCAGCACATATTTTTTATTTTCAGGCAAGATTTCACTAAGCCTCGAACTTACGATCCTTCTGTCTCACCTTCCTGAATAGCTAGGATTGCAGGTGTGCACCACCATGTCCTGCTCTAAATTTTTATTGTTTAATTGTAATATATTAGATTAGACATCCTGGGATTAAGTTTGAGGGACATCTCATTAAGAAATAAGGGTTGGGTTTATTTTGTGTTCAGGTCTTCTGCCTGGGTTTTGTTTTGCATGACTCATCATTGTCAATAGGTATTTATACAACATTTATCTCATGACTACTTAGCATAGATTGACCCTAGAAGATAAAAGCTTTTCAAATGAAGAGTGGGATTTAAAAAAGCAATCATCAGATTAAACTTGAATAATTTATTAGCACTTTCCAGTTGAAGGTAAGGTTTAATAAAGAATTAACAAACAATATATGAGAGCTGTTGGACTTAAACTGCTGTTGTTTTTGTTTGTAGTGTCCTATTCAAATTTTGAAATTGGAAATAAGAACCTATAGTTGTATTTTTTATTAAAAATAAAATGTTTAAAAGATATGTTTCATGAATTTTTTGTGAAATAACATGAAATTTACATTGAAACTTCTTACGTGTACAGTTCAGTGACCTTAAGTATACTTACGCTCTTTTGTAACCATCACAAAAGATGATGTCTCCAGATCTTTCGTTATCTCAAACTGAACCCATGTTAAATGACTCTTCATTTCCTCATCCCCAGCCTAGCCCTTGGAACCACTATTCTACTTTTTGTGAATTTGATTATGCATTTAAAAATTTCTGTCCTTAATTATTGTCCAAGCCGGTATGTATGTACTGCCTCTTAAAATGATAGTTTCATAACTAAATGCATAATTGCCTTATATTGGGAAATGGTGGGTGCTTCTTGTTAAGGACCTGAAACTATCAAATTTAGTCACTGCTCCTAGCCATCACTAACCTTATGTGTTCAGCCGAGTCTGATCATCTCTCTCATTTAAGAAAACAATAATTCTAGAAAATTACTTTTAAGTGACAGGTGGTAAGATTAACTTTTTTGCATGCGTGCTTGGTATTCCAAACTTTTTACCAGTCTCTGCTGAGAAAAGTAAAAAGACTTACTTTTTAAATATTTTTATATGTCCTGGCTTATCAGTGTAATGTCATTATGGACAGTGGGCAACCATGCAGAATAAGAACATTCAAACTGATAAATTGAAGATGGCTTTTTGGTCATTTAATGAGCAATGGGAATTTTGGAAATTTGAAAGAAAATGTTACTTTCACCAGATGGACTGGATTGCAGTCTCTGCTCAGGAAACTAAGGAACAGAGCAGGAGACATAGCCCAGGACCTGCTTAGAAGAAAGCAGCGGTGAGTGGGCATGTAGGGCAGCCTGTTCTAAGGACTGTAGACTGGTACAGTCTGTAGTGTGTAGAGGTGGTATACCTGACGAGAATGAGATCATCCAAGCTGTTCGCGTAAAGCCAAAAGAAGCCTTTATTATAGCTGTCCAGTGACGACCACCCATACACCTAAAAGTGGTGTGGAAGGGAATCACGCCCTGGTTCCTTCGTTGTCAGCATTTATAGGGAAAATGACATGTGAGTGGGGTGGGCGGTATAGTCACTGTTTCTAGCCAATGCAAGCAAGCCACGCTACAGAAGCAGATGTTAGCAATTAGTGGTTAGCTATCTCTCCCTCCTGATGGTACATTTAGGCCTGTAGGGACTTTCCAACTTCCTTAATTTAAAGGTCACCCCTCAGTTTCCAGGAATTGTTTGTTACATTTCTGGGACATGGTATTTGAGAATTTTATTTCTTGGGGACTATAACAGAGGAAGAAGTCATGAATCCTCGATGGACTAGATGGGGAAAGATTCTTGAGGTAGGTGATATTTTCAGTGGTGGCTGAAGGCCACAAGCCATTTTAGCTAGTGCACATGGGGAAGGAAGGTACCTGTGAAATGGAGTAGCCTTGGTGGAGGAGGCCACTAGAGTTAGTCTTAGGGCTGGGGAAGAGCTTAGGGCTTGATCCTCTCAGCTGTAGTAGGTGATGTAGTCTGTGGAAGAGAATAGGGCTTGGGCCCTTGGGGAGCATTTGGATCAACCTAGTGGAACCCTGGCCTTTGGAAGCTTATGAACGTGTACTTTTAAAACCTAGGTCTGGGAATGGTGCATAGGTGAATCAGAGAAGGTAATTATTTAAAAAGTGGCTAAAGGCATTTAATTATTTAATTTTGAAGATGCTGAGGGTCTCCACATTTTATCAGTTGCAGTGTGAGTGGACTGGAAGGCCAAAGTGACAGAGGAGTTGTAAAGATAGAGGCTGATCCAACATGGGGTAAGAGAGAGGTCAGCAGTGGCCATCATCATGAGGTCGTGATTTATATAGCATAAAATCTAATATGTACAAATGCATATATCACGAAAAGTGAGTGCATATAGTTAGGATATGGAGTGTCTCCCAAAGACCTCTGAGTTAAGGACCTGGTCCCCAGAACAAGGAGTAGGTGGAAACTTTAGGAGGTTGGGCCTCGTTAGAGATCTTTAGGTCCTGGGGGCACACACCCAGAAGGAATTATGGGACCCAGCCCCTTCTAGCTCTCCTTTGCTTCTCTGCCGTGAGGTAAACCACGTGCTCTGTGATGTGCTTCTCCCTTCCAGAAGCCTAAAAGCAGTGAGCCCTACCAGTGATGGACTAAAAGCTCTCAGATTTTGAGCTAAAATAAACCTTTTCTCTTTACAAGTTGGTTATCTCAGGTATTAATTACAGTAACAGAAACCTGACAAACCCAGCCTCTCTCCTGCTTTTGTCCTTTAGTTACACCCTTGCCAATATGTACACATTTTCTTATGTTTATGTATAAACTACATTTCTGTTTAAAAAGGTCATCTATCATGTACACTGATCAATACCTTGTTTATTTTAATCATCTAACAATGTATTTTGGACATAGCCTGTATTAATACATGGAACATTGTCCTATTCTTAGTTTACTTTGCCAGTCCCCAGTTAATAAAAATGTATTTCTTTTGTTTTTACAAGCCATATAGTGAATATCCTTGTACATACATTCTTTTGCTTATATAATGACATGTGCATTACTGCCAGCGGCATAGCTGAATTAAAGGGTACATGCATTTAAAATATTGTAGATTGTCTTCCCAGAAGGTTTTGCTAGCAATGCCTCTTTCTTAGACCCTCACCAAAATCGTATTACTGATTTGATCTTTTGCAGTCTGTAATTTAAAAAACTATCTCATTGTTACTTTTAATTAGCATTTTTCTGATGAGTGAGATCCAGCATCTTTTCTTAACCCTCAGAGGCCTTTGTAATTCTTTCTGGGGAAATTTTCTGATACTGACTGATTTCCATTTTTGTATTTAGATGTTGGACTTGTATGTAATACTTTTAGTGCTTTCTCAAATCATTCTGTAATGTTGGTAGAATTAATATTGGAATTATATTAAGATAACAGTCATCTATTCCTGTTTTATTCAAAATGTGTTTGTTTTAATTGAGAGAAACTGTCTGTGTGTAGTGGTGTATACTTGCAATGCAAGCTGCTCTGGAGTCTGAGGCAGGAGGATTGCAAGTTGGAATTTAGCAAGATCAATTGACTGATTGCATGCCTCAGCAATTTAGCAAGGCCCAGTCTCAAATATTGAAAAGAGCTGGGGTGTTGCTCAGTGGTAGAGCCCCCCTAGGTTTGGTCCCCTGTATCAAAAAAATAGAGTGAATGTCAGCTTTTTCAGATGCCTTTAGGGTATCTGAGGAGCTGATTATATTATTTTTCTGTTTTGCTCATAGGATAATTAGAGGAACAGATTTCCCATCTTTAATTTTCTCTGTATTCTGCGTATAACTGCCACCCACTGCCCCCTCTGGCCCTGGAGTAGTATTCCCCTGGTGGTTTCCAGGTTCTGTCTGTGAGTATTTTATGTAGGATTGTGCATAGAGTGAATAAGTGTGAACTTGAGGTTTATAGCCTACTCTTAACTGAAAACAGCTTTTCAAAGATCATTGATAACCTCCTAGTGATTACCTCCCCCCCCACAACTTATAATCATTCTATTATAAGGATATTATTATTATTATAGAATCTTTCATTCTATTCAACTAGTCTGTGATGTTTCACCCCCCTGATCAGTGTCGTTGCTTCATTTTCTCAATGAGTTCTCCTTTCTCCATCTCTGTGATGCTAGGAGCTGAAGGAGCTGAGCTTCGTGCTCCTTGGTGGACTCTGTCTTCCTACTGCCTCTGTCTCCTCAGAGCTTCCCTCTTTGGCCTCTCTACTTCCAGGATTACTTTATCACTAGTGTGGTGTTTGCCTCACGCTCACCCTGGCCCCCTCCCTGATTAACATGTGCATGTTCTTCTTTCACCCAAAACAGTGTGCTTGAAATAAACACATTCTTCACTCTCTATTTGACATACCTGCTCTTGTTCGTTGTAACCACTATTTTTTTTTGTGATCCTGGCTCCAGCATGTATTGAGTGATTGCTGAGGAGCAATGTGGCAAGGAGGGAAGATGGGAACATGGAAGGCAGGCAGCAAACGTAGATTCCTTTTTCAAAAAATTTAATGGGATAGAGAAAAATAGAAAAAAGTAGAGAAAAAATTTAGAGAGGTGGGGAGCTTGAAGGAAGCCTGATTTGCTTGAGGTGAGGAACAATCAAGAGTTAGAGGTATCAGGGGCAAGGATCAAACAAGTGAAGGGAGCAGTGTCTTGAAGGTGACTGAGGGAATTGCTAAGCCTGAGGCACATGTGGTCACCTCAACAGAGTCCAGAGGGAGGAAAGATGGAAGTCAAGGTCCTAGGGCAGGCTTGTGAGGCCTGTGCTAATGAAAGGGTGTGACTTGGTTCCTGAGGACAGTGGACGTTGTAAGTCCTGCCAGCACTTTCCCTAATCAGTGCATCTCTGTATTAGAGGAACTGCTTTTGAGAGACTTTTCAAGTCTGCTGTAGGACCTGGAGCACCATCCAGGGCTCCCGCAGCATGTGGTCGGTGCCCATAGTTATTCCTTGAACATATGGCGACATCACGGTATATACTGCTTTTTGTAACATCTCCTTTAGGGGTTTGATAATAAGAGCCTTAGGACAGGTGGATAAGGAATTAAGAACTCTGAATGCTGGTTGGACCACTTAGGCGATGTTTGAGTATCTTTCTTAGTGATGGCTACTCTCAAGAGCAGCAAGCCACACACCCAGTGGACTGTAACAACAGTCCCTTCTGAGAGAGGCTGGTTCTTCCTCTTTCCTTTGATTTCTGACATTCTCCAGATGCTGCTCATTTTTCATAGGTCTCCTTCACCCCAGTTTTGCCCCTAATTGTTAAGAAAGCAAGTTCATATATATGGGGAACGTAGTTTGTTTTTTCTCTTTCTTTTCCATCTGTGGTTTCATCTACCTGTCCAGAGCACATTTTTCCTTCATCTTACATGATAGCATTTCAAACATGGTAGCTCTGTCCCACTGATGTCTCTATCTCCAGGCTAAACCTCCCGATTTGTGCTTTTCTTCCTGTAGATACTTAATTTCTGGACACTTTTCTAGATAGGCTTTAATTTCTGTAGGATTGCATTTAGTATATTTGAAAGGGAACATTGCTTTAATTATCTCTAAGGAGGTCACATCAATACCTTTGCCATTGTTCATAAATAGAATCATAATCTGACTAGTGAGTGTAGTTGTACACATTTGTAATTCCAGTGATTTGGGAGGCTGAGGCAACAGGGTTGCCAAGTTCAAGGCTGACTTCCACAATTTAATGAGCCCCTGCCTCAAAATAATAAAAAGGGCTGGGGATTTGGCCTGGTGGTAGAGTACATCTGGATTCAATTTCTAGTAATCCCCCAATTCCTAGTGAAAAGAATTATGATCCAATTTGTAGTCTGTTTACTTAACAGTAATTCATAGTGTTTGTCATAAAGGCATTAAGAAGTTTATGCTTTTGTTTAGAATGTAATGTGCTCTTCCTTCCCTAAGCCCTGCTTTGTGACTCTGCATGTAAAAAAATATATGCATGTGTATGCATATGTAATGTGCAAATTATATATAGTATTATATGTGTATAAGTATATGTACATGTATAAAATAGCATATGTAATTATGTGTATAAAATGTAATATACATAATTTTATGTATTTATATATATTTTGTAATTACATGTGTGTCTGTGAGAAAGAATAGTTTCCACATCTCAATTTCCAAATTAATTTTAGTACCATTTCAGAATCTTTCAGACAGTGGCAGAATGCTTTTTGGTCTCATTTCTTTTCTGGCTTTTTTCTTTGTGTGTGTGTGTGTGTGTGTGTGTGTGTGTGTGTATGTATGTGTATGTGTATGTGTGTGGTATTAGGGATTGAATCCAGGAGTGTTCTACCTGTGAGCCCTTTTTAAAATTTTGAGACAAGGTCTTTCTGAGTTGCCAAGCTGGCCTTGAACTTTCAATCCTCCTGCCAATGTGCTAGGTGCATCATTTCCTCTCCGATGTAGAAAGCTGACCTCTCGAGATCTAACTTGCAGCAAGACCGAGGTTGTGGCCCTGGGTCTGACCCTGTCTATAGAG
>JAJEJO010003834.1:278533-363491 GCA_020662805.1 Glaucomys volans
GCAGCAAGACCGAGGTTGTGGCCCTGGGTCTGACCCTGTCTATAGAGCACAGCTGTCACCTATGACCTCTCCCTGCATTGGCTACCATTAAGGAAGTATCTATGGGTGAAGAGCAATATTGATTATGTTTTTATGTTGACTTTTCCAAAGCAGAGGAGAACATCTTCTGTGTTTGGTAAAGTCCTTTGGCATATGTTTTGTCTTATTTTGTATATTGAGCTCATGACATTCCTTTGCCTGACTTGGCTTCTCCAATAACTAAGTTTGTGAGGAGTTGGGCCATAGTCGTTTGCTGTGGACTTTGTGTTAGGGTGGTGATGGTGTTGGTAAGTGAAGAGAGAAGAAAAGAAATGGTGGAGTGCACTAATTATTGCACTGCCCAGATCCTCAGAACTGCTTGTGGAGGGGTCCTAAATCCTTCCCAAGTCTTGTTCCTTCCTACTTGCAGTATTTCCTTTTTCTGGCTCAATTCTCTTTTGGCACTGGAGCCAGTTTTCCTTTGACTACTTCTTCTTACTCCTCTCGTCCCCACCATTAGCTTGCCCCACAATTAGCTGGTCTGGTAGAAGCCCACCACAGGGAACTTTTAGTTTTCCATTCCTCCATGCTTTCCTTTCAGCTCTTAGTCATCTCCCCTCCTAGACATAGTCTTCTAGAATTGTCTTGGCTTGCATCCAGGCTGACTTCTTACTTGGAAGACCTTGAAGTATGCCACAAATTCTGAATCAGAAATAGTTCTCTTTATGTGAATGGTCGGAGCCTGTAAATCTCTTCCAGAAAGAACATTAGTACCAATGGAGAAATCTTTAAGATGAGGAGTTCTTGAAGTTAACTTTAGTCCACGTAGCTCTAGTCTTTCTTTTTTTTCCCCCCTAGTCTTTTTTTTTTTTTTTTTTTTTTCCCAAGAGAAAACTTATCTTTTTGGGAAATTTAGATTTGTTCAATCTACAAAAGTCAGTGAATAGGAATGAACCAACAAAAGACCACAGAGCCCTCTGCTTTTAGAATTTCCAGCTTACCAAGGGTAGACGTTTCATAGGTCTTCCTATAACATCTTCTCTCTCTCACTTTCCTTTTTGTCTTCTTTCTTGCTCCCACCCTGCCAGGTTCCAGAGCATTCCTTTTATCTATCAGGGGATCACTGCTTTTAAGAAGTTCTTTCCCATTAGTCATTGGAGATGTCACAGTTATGATTGGATAACAAGATTTTCTTGTCTGGGTCTTGTTTTCCATCTGTGCTGAGCCCAGTGCTTGTCTGTTGTACCTTGTTCAACCATCTGCCCTGAGTTTTTGCTGTCATTGTCTTTTGATATTTCTAGTTAGTGGTTTGGAGCAGCTTCTTCTTCTTCTTTTTTTTTTTTTTTGGAGCAGCTTCTTTTGATGTCTTATTGTGAGGTCAGTGTTGTCTTTCCCTCTTATACTCTAATCTTCTCATCAAATATGTTTCCTGATACTATGGCATTTGTTGACACTGTTCTAGGGCATAGCCATGACCTGTGGTTTATGTGGCTGCATTCTTGCAAATTTGCTTGACTAAAACATGTGCTATGGGCTGGGGTTGTGGCTCAGTGTAGAGTGCTTACCTAGGTGGGAGGCACTGGGTTCAATTCTCATCACCACATATAAATAAACAAAGGTCCCATCGACAACTGAAAAGAAACAGGCACTGTTCTAGGTGCTGGTGATATGAGGAGGTGAGGGTTGACACAGACACAGTTCCCCCCTCTCAGGCAACTTGCAGTCTCCTTCACAGAATTAAAAAGCATACTTCCTGGGGATTGAACCCAGGAGCACTTTACCATGAGCCACATCCCCAGCCCCATTTTATTTTATTTTATGTTATTTTATTATTTTACTTTATGTTATGTTACTTTATTTTGTTATTTTATTTTATTTTATTTTATGCTATTTTGCTTTATTTTGTTTTGTTTTGTTTTATTTTATATTATTTTATTTTATTTATTTTATTGTATTTTCAGACAGAGTCTGTAAGTTGCCAAGTATGGCCTCAAACTTGCCATCCTCCTACCTCAGCCTCCTGATTCTCTAGGATCAACAGTGTGTGTGCCAGTATACCTGACTAAAGAACACACTCTTAAATGATAAAGAAAAATCCTGCTCCATTGACTTTTTAATGCACAGGTGGGAGAAATCATGTACTGGTCAGCCTGTGCCATTATTTCACAGACTCTGATTTTAGGCAATATAGTTATAGAGTCTTTTAACTCCACTATCAAAATGGTGCTAGGACTAGGGTTGCAGCTCAGTGGCATGGGCTTGTGTGCCATGCATAAGTCTCTGGGTTCCATTCCCAGCACTGGAAAAAAAACAATTAGGGATTTAGGGGTGTGGCTCAGTGATAGAGTACTTGCCTAGCATGTACAAAGCCCTAGTTTGACCCCCAGCCGTGCAAAACAAAGTGGTGCAAGCCTCTTGATGGTTGATTTAATTTAACAGCAGTAACAGTAGCATTCTAAAAAATGTAAGAAGTGTTAATAAAATACCTTGATGTAATTTTGTATAGTATAAATCACCTTCCAAATTTAAACCAAAACTTACCTTTTATTATACTTAGGATTCTGGAACTTTCAACAGAAGGTTCAGGGCCCACATCATGTACAATCACAAGAATGTGGTCTTAATTAGAATAAGTTATGCTCCATGTATAGTATGTTAAAATACACTCTACTGTCATATATATCTAAAAAATTAAAGTCTTGGAGCCTCATATGTTTTAACCCCCATTTATCTGCTTTGTGCTGACTCATGGCAGATGACTGGATGTGTGTGTGGGGGGGCGGTTAGTAATACTTCACAGTCTGTTATCTCAAAATTCAAAGGTTTCTCTCACATTCTGCACAAAACTGTGCACCTAATTTGTGATTCCTCATTGATCGCCTTTTTATCATTGGGATTTGTAATTCCTTGGGACAAAAGGTCATCAAAGTAATTCAGATGTCTATTTTTTGACAATTTAAAATGCATAATATGTTTATTTCTAAATTTTAAAAGTTCAAGACAGCTTGGACAAAATAACATAGGAGTTTTTCAAGTAGAATGTGCTCATGCTTAATGTGGCTTAGTTTTTCTATTTGAATTACAGAAATTCTAGGTTGACCTGCCTGTTTTAATGACTTGTGATTGGTTGAGGTAAATGAGATCAACCTTAGTTGGTAAGAGTCCCTTTTATCTTTCTGGGTGTGGGTTTTAACAGTGCAGGATGGTGGCTATGCTCTTCTTACATGGAAAATTTCCAAATATTTCATTATAAGCATGTAGTAAGGCTGGGGATATAGCTCAGTGGCAGAATAATTACCTAGCATGTTTGAGGCCCTGAGTTCCATCCTCAGGACTGAAAAAAAAAAAAAAAAAAGTCCCCAAATAAACCCATGTACCATATTTAATAACTACTTTCATATCCTTTTCACTATGAGAAATAGGCATGATTCATATGGTGTGATATGTATTCACATTTAGGAAAAAGGCTTTATTAGACTTCATCTGCCATGTGCCTATTTAGTTTGATTAGTTCATTCTTGCTATTATGGTTTAATAAAAGAAACCTTTGATTGAGTTGTTCTAATCTTTGTTTCAAAATTCAGTACTGCCTAAAGTGGAGTTCTGAAGGTAGAGTGCCAGAGGTTTGGGCACGAGGCAAATGAGGCCTAAGAGGCTGGGTGACTGTAAATCCCTAAAGTGACTCAATTTGAGAGTAAAAGAAAATCTCCACTGATTTATAGTTACTAGGAAAATGAAGTTTAAGATCTGTCTTTTGAAAAATAACCAATTATTCCTTCTGGCACTGCTAATGAGTTAGAGATTTAACTATCTTTTTTTTCCCCTTAGAATTAAATATTCAGTAAGTTTATAATAAGGTTTCCTTATGAATATTCATTTATTTTTACAAACATGTGGTTCTAGATTCATGTATGAAGTCTAAAATGACACATTTCCTTCCTTCAAGTCCATCGTCTCATGGGAAAGATTAATAAGTCAGCAACTACAACAAAATCTGTTATGTGGAGGAGCACTACTAGACAGACAGATACATATGTGCTGTGGGGCAAAAAAGAGGGTTTCCTGAATCAGAAACACCAAAGGTTTTCTCATGGTAGCAGTGGGGATGAGCAGTAAACAACTGGGCAATGGGTGGGAGGCCTTTCCTTGGCTAAGGAAGCTGTGTTTGCATGCACATGTGCTGCTATATGGCTGATATTTGACATGGGTAGTTGATGGCAAGACATGAGCTCTGTCAGATATTCAGGAATGAAGGTAAAAGAATTTAGATTTTTCTGAGAGTATTAAGCAGAAAAGTGACCTTATAACAGTTCTTTTTTGTTGTTGTTGTACCAGGGATCAAACCCAGGGACACTTAATCAATGAGTCACATCCCCAGAACCTTTCATATATATTTTTTTAATTGAGACAGTTTCTTGCTAAGTTGCTGAGGCTGGCTTTGAACTTGGAATCCTCCTGCCTCAGCCTCCCAAACCCACTGGAATTACAGGCCACCTCGTGATAACACCATGTCCAGCCAAGACTTAGATCATTTTGACAGCAACCCAGATTGCTGATCAGGGGCACATTTATTGATTGTCAGTAGAGAATTGTATTTGTATTGTATTTATATGTTTTGGTGATCTAGGTGAGAAATAGTGAAGATCTGAGCTAGTAGCATTGGAGGAGGTAGATGGACAAATCTCAGAAAGATGTGGCATTAGAAGCAATAAGGCCTGGCTACTGTCCGGATATGAGGTATAAAGGAGAAGGAAGACTAAAGGAAGCCTCTCACTTTTCTTGGGGGGCAGGTAGCCAGGTTCATAACCTTTGTCCAGATAGTAAATGCATGAGATGGTAACAGAGTTTGGATGCCTTGAGTATAAGATGCCTGAGGACACCCAAGTTGTAAAGTCCTGCACAGTCAGGTGCATGTATGGCCTGGATCTCCTGAGAGACACTGGAATTGAGAGACCTTTGTATGTAATTGACAGTTAAAGCTGATTATATTTAAAGGTAGATGGGACCAAACAAGGGAATATAGTAGAAAAAGAAGAAAGAAGAGAACAGGGACACTGATAGAACTCCAAGCTCCCCACTGGTGGTGATGATAGGAAGATATGGATCCTTGATGAAGACTGATAATGTACAGAAGGGTGGAAGGAAGGCAGGAAGAGAGGCCTTAAAAACTGAGGGAAGGCAGTTTTGAAGAGGGTGTATAACCAATAGCATTGAAGGCAGGGAGTTCAAATAACATAAGCCCTGACAAGAGGCTGTTGAATTGTCATAGTAGTCATTGGTGACACTTGGAAGTAACTCTTGTGAGGAGGTGGAGTAGGCCCTAGCATTCATTGGGTTAAGTCATAGATGATGAGAAAGTGAACACAGAGGCATGCAATGTTTAAATCTCAGTGCATTCCTGGGAAAGTGACAAGGCCAGGAAAGGGGGGGGGGCTGTGACTGGATGGGGTTGGAAAAAGAGGGGGTGCATTTTATTTTAGTGGGAGAAATTTGGGCATGTTTATGTGCCCTAGTGACTGAGCCTCAAAGCTTTGACCTCAGCAAGCATACTTCCTCTTCTCTGGACATAGGATGAAGCAGAAAAGAAGGAAGCTATATAGTTATGACTGCTTGTGTGCTAGAAGGAGAGGAGGTGGGGATTGGAAGGAGTATTACTTGATCATTCTGTATATCTGGATAAAGAATGATGACCTATTTAAATACTAAACTGGGCCATGTGATTTATGTGATAAAAAGACTGCATAGACAATGGAAAAACTTACTTATAAATCTTTAAACCCCAAATAAAAATAATGCATGAAAAATAATGTTCACTTTTATTTAAAGAATCTTGGTCGAATAAAAGTTCGAAAGTCCATTTACCACTTTTTTAATCTATTGGAAGGTTTGTTCAGCTTGTATCCCCATCATTGGCATGTTGGAGCTTGAGGACAACAGAACAGTTGCAACATGAAATTTTAGTGCCAATTTTGACCACAGTCAAGTGGCTATGAAGGCTGAAGGTCAAGAGTTTGATTGATTGGGTGATTAAAATTCCTTCTAAAACAAATTAGAGGTGGCAGATTTGCCACAGGTGAGAGATTCTACAAGGAAATGAATCTCATTAGCATATTAAACTTCTTGGATCATCAAAAAGTTTAAATGACACACACACACAAATGCGTACCTGCAAAAGAACGACTTTCATAATGATATTTTATCACCTAGTATCTAGAGTACTTCTTCTGTACATTCATAAATAGAATGCTCAGGCAATAGATTAGGTATATTTTTTATTTTTAGAGACTGTTAAGACTCTGAGTACTTCAGTTTAGCCACTTCTATTTGGAGTCTTCTAGGGATTAGATTTGTGATTAGGCATTTATTTGAATTTGGGATCCCTGATTTAGGAGGAGGTGGAAGGGGCAAGAAGGAAGCCAGGGCAAGTATGTAGGAGGAGAAGGGGAGTGAGGGACAAAATTTTTTGAAAAATATCAAGAGTAGTAAATTAGTCTTGCTTGTGATAAAAAGTGAAATAGTATTAATGAATTGTAGGGGACTTTGTTTTCTCCTCTCACATTGATATGATAGCCTTAGCCTATGAAATTTTTGTTTTTTGGGTCAAGATTAATAGCAAACTTTTAGGAAATAGACAGTGAACCCCATTGTTTGTCATGTGGTCATCTCAGCTTTATGTAACATGTGAAGAAATTAGGTGGCTTCTTTATCTGATTGCCGTGGATGTTTTGTTGCAATGAAGGAGAATTGCTGCTACAAAGAAGCCCAGGCCTGGAAACGTCTCCTTGCAGAGGCATACAGCTCCAAGGAGGTGGATCAAAGATGGTGAACATTTTTTTTCCTTCAAGACACTGCAGTGTGGACTCTAGTGAACCACGAAGGCTGGAAAGCAAGTCAGGAGCTGATATTTGTGACAGGCTTAGGTGTGCCAGGCATATGCTGCATACTTCATGTGTGGTTAATCCTTATGACTCCAGGAGTTAGGTACTATTCTTTCTTATTTTTTATGAATTTAAATTTTTGAGTTTTGGCCAGCTATGGTAGCACATGCCTGTAATCCCAGCAATTCTCAAAGGCTGAAGCAGGAGGATTGCAAGTTCAAGGCCAGCCTCAGCAACTTAGCAAGACCCTGTCTCAAAATAAAAAGGAATGGAGAAGTACTCAATGGTTAAGTGCCCCTGGGTTCAATCTCCATTACCTGTATAAATAGGTAAAAAATACACATTTTTGTGTTGTTATTATGGTAAAATGTACACAACATACAAATTAGTATTCTAACCATCTGTAGGTACGTAGTGTATTGGTGTTAAGTGCATCCCATTGTGGTGCAACCATCACCATCCTCCACCTCCAGAAAGGATCGTTCCAAACTAAAACTGCACCCATTAAACCCTCACTCCCTGTTCCTCTCTCTCCCTCCACCCCTGGAAACCACCATTCTGCTTTCTATTTTCATGAATTTAACAACTCTTAAGTACTTTTTGTGAGTGGAATCATACAGTATTTGTCTTCCTGTGACTGGTTTATTTCACTTGGAGTAACATCATCGAGATTCATCCATGTTGTAGCCTGTATTGTTTTCTTCAACTGAAGAGTTTTCCACTGTACTCAGACTGTATTTTATGTATTTGTGACTCAGTGGACTCCGGTTGCTTCCACCTTTTGGCTATTGTGAATAGTGCTGCAGTGAACAGGGTGTGCTGTTATCTCTTCTAGTCCCTGCTTTCAGTCTTTGTGGGTTTATAGCCAGATGTGGAACTACTGGATCACATGGTAATTTTATATTTACTATTCCTTTTTTCTTTTTCTTTTCTTTCTTTCTTTTTTTTGTTTTCTACAGCTGCTTCATCATTTGCTTTCTTACCAGCAGTGCACAGGGTTCCAGTTTCTCTACACAGGAGGTAGGTAGTGTTCATCTTTTAATGTTAGAGAGGCAGAAGGGAGGCATCGAGAGAAGGGAAGTGATTTCACATAGGTTAAGGGAGGTCACATGTGCTCAAGTGGAACTCACCAGGTTGACTTTGGAAACTTAATTCCTGTGACGTAGAGATAAGATGAAGCACAAAGAGGGTAAGGGACTTGGTTAAGGACCTCTTGTCTGTTAGTGTCAGATTCTGGATTCACAGCCTGCTTTCAGAATTCATGTTGGGAAGTGTTTTTAGAATTAGCCAAAAAATCATGTTTTTTTTTTTTTAATTAAATGAAGTCCTTTAAAAAAGTATTAATCTTTAAATATTTCTCTTATATGACTTTTCTCTGCTTTTCCAAATTCATGCTTTAAAATGTTCTTGTTATATATAACATTATCTTTAAAAATGTCTGCAACATGTTTGATATTCTTTTTATCTTTCTTGGGTGATATTTTCTTGGCTTAAAATATTAGAATAAATATGCATTGATTCCAGTAGGAGTTAATAAATACAGCTCTGCTCTATCCATCCCTGTCAGAAGTCTGCTTTCAAATAAAACCAAGCAAAAGTATCTAAAACTGAACTTAAGTTGGGGAAGCCTGGTGGTAGCTGTGATAAACATTGAGGAGTTCTTTTTATTTAAGTAAAGCAAATTTTCCAGCTTTTATCAATAGAGGAGCAATACTCTGAAATTTACCCATTTCTCTGTGTATGTTTTAAGAGATTGTTCTTCCTCAAAGTGGCACAGGGGGCTATTCTGAAGGGACCACCATCCCAAGGAGATACTGACTCAGCTAGGCCAGTGTCAGTTCATGTCATGGCCTGTCTCTAATGCCTCTTACATTGCTGTCAAGGAGGTACCCTCTGAAAATACAGATAGAGGGACCTCCTGGACCCTACCTCATTAGAGCTGCATTTTAAGCTGGGGAGCCTAGGTGTGCTTGGTCCTCAGCACCTCTCCCAGGGTTGAGGGAGGACAAGGACCTCTTGCCCCAGCATGCCAAGGGCTGATAGTCATGCTAAGATGAATTCTCTGATTTGGAAGATACCTTCAAAATAATCTTGTGGATCCCAGCTATGATGACACATTACATTCTACCTGCGGAGGAACTTTCAAAAATGATAATGCCAACTGACTTAGGATGTTGCTCACTGGGAGAGCACTTGCCCAGCATGCATGAAGCCCTGGACTCAATCCCCAGCACTGGAGGTGAGGAAAAAGGCCAGGATTCTGTTGCAGGTATGAGTAATCTGATGTGTGCTCCACTGCTGAGATTTTTGAATAGCTTCTGACATGATTCTAATATATGGTCAAGATGTAGGACTGTTGCTCTGATTTTGCTTTAATACCTTGTTCTTTAGGTTGTAAGAGTTTTACCATGACAAAAGATGCAAAAATGTTGTTTTCTCAGGGCAACCTTATTAGCTGATATTGCTAAAATGGCTTCCTCACATAAGAAGAGGATTTTTTTTTTTTATTTGTAGTGGAAAGTTATTTTTCTGTCTTCCTTGAGTATGTCTTTGCATTCATATACTTAGTGCTTACTGCTGTGGAAGATAGATCTAGTTACTTGCATTCAGGTATATAGGACAATAACTCTCCTAGATTTCAGTGGAAGCTCTAGGTTACTTTCTGGGTTTTGGCAAAGTTTCATTGTATAAACTGAAAACTGATGACATTTGTGCTGATAGTTCTGATGGTTCCTGAAGGCTGTTCATTTAAACCTTACCTCCTCTGGTGAAAATAGTTACAGTGCTTTCTACTTTCCTGTATATGTGAACACTTGGCCATATCATAACCTAGAAAATCTGGGTGCATGTTTGAGTGAACCACATAGTCTTATCACAGGAGGATATCAAGATGTTCCTAGAAAGAGGCACCCTCAACTCAAATTGAGTGGAGTGCTTGACAAATGTCTCAGAACTGTACTTACGTCATTTAGAGTCCCAAAGATGTATTTAGGACAGTGGAGACATGGAGAATGTGGGCCATTTGACAATGAGAGATGCTCTCAAACTCTTTGTTTTAAATGAAACTTGGTGAGGGGTAGGCATGAGAAGATATGTGAGGATGACATCAGTCTGGTGATCCCAAGGCCATTTATGATTGTCTGGCCAGTGATAGGATCTTTTATTTTATTATTTTATTTTATTTTATTTTATTTTATTTTATATTTTATATTTTATACTAGGGATTGAACTCAGGGGCACTCCACCACTAAGCCACATCCCCAGCCCTATTTTGTGTTTTATTTAGAGACAGGGTCTCACTGAGTTGCTTAGGGCCTCGCTAAGTTGCTGAGGCTGACTTTGAACTCTCGATCCTCCTGCCTCAGCCTCCTAAGCTGCTGGGATTACAGGCGTGCACCACCGTACCCCGCCTAGGATGTTTAAAATGGCGTGGTTCCCATTATCTGATCAGTGGATAATGTTGGATAGTACCCTAGGTCATAGGATTCTTAAAATATCATCTCTCTCTTTGCTATTTATTACATAGGCTAATTAAAAGAGTGCACAAGGTAATTTTTATAAGTAAGTAAATGTATAGTAACTCTTAAGATTTACAGATTTCTCAGGAATTTGGGAGTGACAGGCCTGGGAGGAATTTTGGCTTTTGGAGTGAAGTCATTTCTCATAAGGCTTTTAGGTTAAAGTTAGCTTCCTTGTCTTTTGTCTCCTTTCTATCTTATTTCTTCTATCCTGCCTAAAGTTGAGGGTTCTTCAATCTGGAGGAATGCTTTGGCTAAACAAGTTGTTAGGGCCCTTGGGAGTGTGATGTATCTGACATTGTGCTGCTTTCTCTAAGGGTAGTGGCTATGTTGGACTGTGACTTTCACATTATTTGCTTGTAGTTTATTAGAGTTTGGAGATGAGATTTAGAGCTTGGGAGAAACAGTTGTTCTCCTTGCTTTGATTTTGTTTTAAAAAACAAAATTGCTGTGAAATTTTAACAAAACTTGTCTTTATTTTGTTCTCAGTTTGTGTATGAGAGCCCTGTCAGTAGTTGGAGGAGGGAAGAGGTATGATCTTTAGTGACCTCCCTGAGTGGCCGAAAATGACTAGGAAAGGTCAGTAGCTGAGGACAAGGACTCTACCTACTCCAAACCATTTTTGATAGAGCTGGAACAGAGATAGATACCATCATTCCTTACTATGTGTTGGGAAGTTGGTTCAAGAACCTCTGCAAATACCAAAATCCACAGATGGTCAAGTTCCTTAAGTAAAGTGAGTTAGTAGTTGTTTATACCTATGCACATCCTGTCGTATACTTAAATCATTTCTAGGTGACTTATGATAATTAGCACAATGTAAATGCTGTGTAAATAGCTGATATACTGCATTGTTTAGGGAATAATGACAAGGTAAGTTTTTTTTTTTACAAAAAAGTGCAAATGCAACTTTTTTCCCCAAGTATTTTTGACTCATAGTTGGTTGAATTCATGGAAGAAAAACCCACAGCTATGGAGTGCTGATGGAGCTATGGACTGTGTATGTGTGTGCATATGTGTGCACACGTAAGTACATATAAGCACATCCAAATGTAGCTATTCCTAGTCACACATAGCTGCTGATTCAGAGTGATATAGTGGAAATTCTCTGACTTATAAGGAAGAATTAGAAGGGACTTTTGCTGCTGATCCTCCTTGGTCTTTTCAAAGGAAAGTGTACTGCCTTGGGCATGACATTCCCATTTAGATAATTTTTAACAGCTGTGGGCACTGGGAAGCTTGCACTCTTCTCACCCTTGTGCAGATTTCTTCTCTTAGTTAATTACCGAGGTGACAGGTGTGTGTGGAGGTTGGGGGTGGGGCAGGGGGCACTGTTGGATGAGAGAGACAGATTGCTTAGATAATAGGCAGGGGCATGTGGTCATTTTGAAGTCTCAGAAAATGAAGACTCTCTTCCCCAGGGGAAACTTCAAGGGGCTCTCAGATCAGTTGGTATGAATTTTCTAGTCTTTGCTCATTTATTTTCCCTACCTCCTTCTCTGTAGTAATTCCCAGGTTCTTGAACTCCAAGAGCTGGTTAGTTATGTATGTCACTAAGAAAAGGTTGAAGATTATAGAAATGAGGCACTTCATTTTCTATTCCTTAACTTAGTTTTTAACATTTTAGGAATTTGAAAGGAAAATGGCAACAAAGTAATGGCAAGTTCTCTTTAAAAACCCAACCCATTGTTTTTTTTGAGGATATTCTACTAGCCCTTCCTCCTATCCCTACTGCATCCCACCTCCTGAGTCTTTCAAAGTCAGAATCACTCATTTATGTATGAATGCACTGAACTTGAACCCAGGGCCTTGCAAATATGTGTGTGTGTGTGTGTGTGTGTGTGTATATATATATATATTTTTTTTTTGTATTGGGAATTGAACCCGGGGTAGTTTGCCACTACATTTTATTTTTTATTTTGAGACAGAGTCTTTCTAAGTTGCTAAGGTCGAAATTGAACTTGGGAACCTTCTACCTTAGCCTCCTGAGTTGCTGGGATTAGGATTACCAGTTTGTAGCACCATACCTGTCTCAAAGCCAGCATCATTTCTCTTTCCATTTTCTTTCTTTTTCTTTCTTTCCTTCTTTCCTTCCTTCCTTCCTTCCTTCCTTCCTTCCTTCCTTCCTTCCTTCCTTCCTTCCTTCCTTTTTGTACCAGGGATTAAACCCAGGGTTACTTAACCACTGAGCCACATCCCTGCCCCTTTTTATTTTTGAGACAGGGTCTTGTTTAATTGCTGAGGCTGTCTTTGAACTTGGAATTCTCCTGCCTCAGCCTCCCACGTTGCTGGGATTATAGGCCTGGCAAAGCTAGCATCATTTTTAAGGGAAACAATTCAGAATAGTTTGCATCATCTTCACACAGAAAGTACAGTCAAATGTTATGCAGGTTGAGTATCCCTTATCTGAAATGCTTGGCACCCATGGTGTTTTAGGTTTCTGATATCTTTTTTTCAGATTTTAGAATATTTACATATGCATAATGAGAGATCTTGGGGGTGGAACCCATGTCTGAACCTGAGATTTTTTTGTGTACACATAACCTGAAGGTAATTTTATACAGCAATTTTAGTGTACCTTTAGACTGCCACCTGTTATACAAGGTCAGGTGTTTAACTTACCCCTTGGGGTGTCATATTGACACTTGAAATGTTTCAGATTTGGAGCATTTTGGATTTTCAGATTTAGGAATGCTCAACCTATACTAGGGTGGGATGGGGAGGGTTAAGAAATATGAAGCAATTTTGATCTTTTAAAACAAAGTTATTCCAGTTTTATTCAAATTGGAGATAAATGGATGAATGCCACAAAAGTAAAAGGTGGTATCAGATGATCTCAGTGAACATTTCCTTCATGTCAAGCATTCAACTGAGAAAACAAAGCTGACTATGGCATGTCCTTACTTCTGAGAATTCACCAAGGAGCTCCTTATCCTACCAGCCTTTTATCTTCTTAGCCATGCACTTTTCCATGGTTATCAGTCATGCCCCCATCTACTCTTCCTTTCATTTATAGACTCCAGATGACAGTCCTCTCACTTTTGGCACACTTCCTCTTTGGAACTCTCCAAGTGTGGGTCTGGGAGCAGCAGAGTCTCAGGACCCACCCAGACCTGTGTTGTTTAACAGAAACCCCAGGTGACTGTGTCTGCAGATTTAGGTGGAGACTGTTGCATTGTGCCTGGACAGGATGGAGACTCTGCATTTCTAACCAGCCTTCAGATGTTGCTGATGCTCTAGAGAGCCTGTGTCACCCTGATGTTAATAGCAAAGCTGTTGGGTTATCGCACCATGTGGGCCTGCATAAGCTTTCCAAGTTCCTCTGGTCTAAATACTCTCTTGCAGAGTTGAAGTTAAAAAAGAAAAAGAAAAAAAAAGCCAGTTTCCTTTGTGTGAGCACAGTTTTCAGAGCTTTCGCAACACACTTAATCCTTCCCCAATCTCAGGAGGGAGACACTGTTATCATCTCCATTGTACAAATGGGGAGTTGAGGTACAGACATTAAGCAGTTTGTCCGAAGCCACATGAACTGATGAGTGAAAGAGCAGGCCCTGAGCCCTGCTGTATGGCCTTGGTATCCAAGTTTTGAAATGATTACTGTGTGCATCCTCAGTGTGATGGGCAAGTGGAGCCTCATCACAGTTCAGAAACAAGAATGCCTTGGTCCAGGCAGTGGAGTGGTAAGTGTGAGGGGAGATGAGTGACAGTGAACAACACTATCCACATTCAAAGGATGGCGTAGTGGAGGAAGCAAACACCCAGGATACCAGCTACTGAGGAAGAGAGGGCACACATAGCAGACTTTTATTAAGCATTAATAAGTGTTCACATTTATTTCTTAAACCTCATAATGATCCTTTGGTACAGGTACAAATTTTGCAGAGGAGGGAATGGAGGTTCAGAGAGTTTAAGTAATTTTCCTATAGCTGCAGAGCAGAGAGTAACATAACTTGAATTTTAAGTTAGTTCTCCGTGACTTTAAAACATGAGTCTGAACCTCCTCTGCTTTACTGCTTCTCTGGGCACATTCTCAGAGAAGTTAAGATACAGAGGAGAGATAAAGGACCTGAGTCAGGGATACTGGCTACAGAGGTGCACAGGGATGAGAGTGAGAAAGCATGAGCAGGACCCAAGGCTGGACTGGAGCTCCTTGAGGTCTCCCTGGGAGGGGCTGGTCCCTGGTGGTGGGCACAGGGCTGAAGCTCCACGTAGGTTTGAATGGCCCCATGGTGAAGTCCATTTCCATCTGATGGGTATGTTTACTAGGATTGAAGACCTGTCCTCACCTGCCAGATGTTCTACCCTCTGTCAGCCTAGGAGAGGCCAGTCCTGCACTGCCTTGACTCTTGTTTTATATACACACGCACCCCATGTGCCAATGCCTCTGTCTCACTGGAGGGAAATCGCAGTTTCTGTTTCCTGCCACAGACATTTCTCATTGCTCTCAATGCGAAAATCTGAACTTGTTACTTTAACCAAATGATTGTATAGCCCTCTGTAACCCCATATAAATTTTTTAAATGGATAGTTAAGCTGACAGCGCGTGAGGTGCGGCTAGGGAATTCTCTGCCTTGGGATGCTCATAACAAAGGGAATTGATTGGGGTGAGCAGATGGACCCTGCTCATTTTTTGGCAATCATTGACAAGCATGCAACACCTCCAGGTGGCTTTCCATGAAACTGCTCTGTGTATTACAGCCCTCAACGCCCTGCACATTGGCGGAATGCTGATGGCCCTCTTTCCTCCCTGGGTAAGGTGGTCCCTGGGCTCTTTATCCTTGATATCAGAGGCACACATTGCATTTAATTATGGAAGATTTTTTTAAATTATAAAAACATCAAAACAGTATTATAAAAAGCTTAGAAATAGGGAAAAACACCTATGTTCACTATCCCAAAACAATCATTATCTGGTTTAAAATTTTCCTCCAAAAGTTTTTCATAGCTGTATCCATTGTTTTATATATTTTCCCTATTGCTGCATAATCTCCATAGTTACCATCTTAATGATTGCATAATATTCTGTTGCGATGCTACACCATTAATTATTTAACTCATCATTGACAAGTATGTTGCTTACAACATTTTACAATTATTAATACCACTGTGAGTTACATCTTTATACATGTAGCATTTCCATATTTTGAGTTCATTTTAGTTTCCTATGATAGAGTCCCAGATGTGGCATTCATGGGTCAAGGGTATGAACATTTTTATGGCTTCTAAAACATATTGCCAGATTCTTTCCAGAAGAGCGGAGCCAATTTACAATAGCATCACAAAGGCATTTGTTTCCCAGATGGCCAGCCAGGGTTAGGGCTGTAGCCACTTACAGCAGGAGAGGAGGAGGAACTGTGTGTGTGCTTAAAATAAAACCTTTATGGCACCATGTATTAGCCTTGCTAATGGGATTATACCAGGCACTGAATGTCAGTGTGATATTATCCAGTTTAGTAGAGTGGTGTGCTGGACATGGGGTAAAGCAAGTTCTGTATGCCCTGGAATTTGTATTTTTGAAAGTCAACAAATATGACATGACAAGCATTTAGACACTGTGACTATGTTCTTAGTGACTCCTTACTTTTGGGGAGTACCTAAAGATTTGGAAGTAGAGGTGACAGAGGAGTTTGTTAGGACCAGCAGGGGAGGGCATTGGAAGTGCATCACCACTGTTCAGGATAGTGCCTCACCTGGTAAGGACAGTGTTTTGATTGCTGAATAGAATGCTTATGTCTACAAGAATTTTGAAGACACACCTGTGTTCAATGGAAAAGGTATGATTATTAGAAGTTTGTTTTGACCTTTGTCATTGCAGTTTTTTTTTCCAATTTGTTATTCTTCCAATTGGATCATAAACATTAAGTGCCTTAAAGTAGGAACTATACCTTTAAAAATTACTATTTTTTTTATCCATTACCTAAAATGTCTAGTGCATTATTTTGTTTATGATGTATGCCTGTGGACATTTTGTGTCTCTTGCTTGAATGAATGAGAGAAATTATCACTTCATCCTCATGGTCCTGAACTTTTTGCCAAAGCCCTATGGTTAGTAACAGGATCCTGCAGGTCTTGTGCTCACATGTGCTTTGAGTCTGCAAAACCTCAAGCAGACTTCACAGGGGTAAAGGGCAAAGAAATTTCAGCAGGGGACTTTAGAGAAGGCTTCCCTGAAAAGACCTCTGACTCACCTGTGTAATCTCCCAAGCCATTTGACCAGACTTACTGTATTACAGATGAGGAAGCCGAGCCCATTAAGTGACTTCTCTAAGGTCACATATATATGGGTGATTGAGAAGGATCCCTAGTTTGGTGCCCCTTTCCGCTATGCCATTATTGGGAGAACTTGGGGTGCTAGTTTAACTTACACCACATCTACCATGCCCTCCACAGATTTATAGTTTGGGAATTTTCTTTGCTGTGTGACCACACTGTCTTCTTGTAGCTGAGTGGAAATGTGTTCAGAGATGATGGCTTCAGGGGACTAATCAGATGTGGTCCAGAGTGGTACAGGCCTCCTTGAGATTTGTATTGAGTGCCAAGGGACTGTGTGGAATCAAAATTCAGTTCCATACAAAATTACTGCTTTGGATTCTTTCTGGGTTTGAATACCAACTTTTTTTTTTTTTAATATATTTTAGTTGTGGGTGACACAATCCCTTTGTTTTATTTTTATGTGGTGCTGAGGATCGAACCCAGGCCTCATGCATGCTAGGCAAGTGTTCTACCACTAAGCCACATCCCCAGCCCTTTATTTTTTTTTAAAGGGAGAGTGTTGCAGTGATAGTTGTGGCACGTGATTTGAGTGTGTGTTTGCCACAATTGTGATCCTAATAAAACTCTCATTATGATCCATGTGCCCAGAGAAGAGATTTAAGGTTGTCAAGGGAGCACTAGCTTTGAGCTTCTTGATTTCTCTTGTGTGACAGAGATATAAACTTCAATATTGCTTCCACTGTCTGGTGGTTTTTCTTCCTTTCTTTTCTATAACCCCTTACCCCCAATATGACATGCATGTTTGGTTTTATAGTTGAAATTCTAAAACTAACACATTAATGGTGAGGGAAGTATTCATGGTGAATGTCAAGTGAAACAACGGGGAAGACAAAGCAAGAAAGAGAATTAACAGTCTACTGGTTCTTTTAACAGGGCATGTGATGTCTGCCCTGGGATTTGAATGATTTGTAGATGACTGGAACCTGCTCATTCCATTGTGGCTTGAGGCCCCTTGAAATTGAACTTAACCTCCTAAGCTGTCAGTATTTAGAGCTACTGGGTAGTCAGGTTTGGAATTTATGGATATTTACATTTCAGCGGGTTTTTACTGTGGTTCTGCAACTTTGGGTTAGAGTCCTTTGTCCTTGGTTTGACTGACTAGCTTTTTTAATGCATGGTGTAGAGTGTAACCCCTGAAACACACCCAGGGTGTCCTGGTGTGTAAGCACTTTCTTTCTGGGAAAGCATGTAAATGATTTAGTTTATCCTACTTGTAGTACTGCAATCAGGATGATTTTTCTCTACTTGCTTAAACTCTAGTTCTGCACTGTCTTGTGCAGTAACAGATAGTATGGTTATTTAGTAAAAAGAAGTTAAGCGGTCTTACTGCTGTGCTGTTGGTGTTTTGCTTTAGCATGCTGGGTAGACACCTTTTGACTTTGCTTTAGCGTGCTGGGTAGACACCTTTTGACTTTGCTTTAGCGTGCTGGGTAGACACCTTTTGACTTTGCTTTAGTGTGCTGGGTAGACACCTTTTGACTTTGCTTGGTCTTGAAGGAACTACCATTTTTTTTCCATGATAAGAGAAATATAAATTTGGTCTAAAACATTTAGAAAAGGTGGAATAATTGAAAGAATAAGGAAAACTATTCTCTACCTTGATGTAAACCACTTATAACATTTTTTTCATTCTTTTCCTATATATAATTTTTATGTGGTTATAATCAGGAAAAATTTACATTTTTAAAACGTGTTTGTCTTTGTTATGTATAATTTTCTTTATAGGAGCTTCATTGTTTATTGAGGGGCATTCATTAAAATATTTACTTAGCTGGGTGCAGAGGCACATGCCTATTATCCCAGTGACTCCAGAGACTTAGGAGAATTACAAAGTCAAAGCCAGCATCAGCAACTTAGCAAGGCCCTAAGCAACTTTGCAAGTCCCTGTCCCACAATAAAAAACAAAAAGAGCTCAGTGGTGAAGCGATCCCTAGTACCTCCTGCACCCCTCCCCATGCCTAAATTACTTGTTCTTTTACCACCTGGAACAGTGGTTCAGTCGGTTTTTCCTCAGTGGGCCAGCTCAGTGGCCTGTGGTGCCTCCTGTCACTCCCAAGACTGATGGGCAGGCAGTGTCCTCAGTATGCAGTGGCCAGACTCCCTGTTAGATTTGAGAGGCATTGATCTGAATATATATCTTCCTCATGGTGAATGATCCTCTGGTGAACCTGTACTGCATAAAGCTTTGTGTGTATTTAAGATTGGTTCTTTTGGGTATTTTCCCAGAACATAGTTGCCAACATAAAAGGATAAACATTTTCATATTTTATTTATTGTTGCATGTGCATGCCCTGCACACACACACACACACACACACACACACACTTACGTTGTATGATTTTGTATGTATTGTTTTCACAAGTTGATTCAAGTAGCATCCATGAACCTAACCAAATACAGCATGTAATGTTGGCTCTTATTGCTGTTTAACTTTGTTCACTTGATAGAAAACAGTGGCATTAAGTTTTTAAATTTCTTAGCATTTCAGCACACATTTATCAAGTACTTAATTTCCTGACTTATTACCTCATCTTGGCCTTAGAATTATCGTGGGTGGAAAGGGTGTCACCTGCCAGAATCTGGGTGGGGAGTGTGTGATTAGGATGTAAAGCCATCCTGCAGCCTTGATATTTACCTGAGTTGACAGGCACCTGCTCTATTCCCATTCTCATTTGAAAGGGAATTTTGAATTTTGTATTGGGCTTATCTTTTACCTATTCAAGAAAAGGAGATTTAAAATAGGTTTTATGTGACAGTCAAGATAATAGAATACCTATGGATAAACTTGATATAAAAAATGTGAAAGGTAGTCTGGTGTGTTGGCTCAGGCCTGTAATCTCAGGAATGTAATTGGGAGGCTGAGGCAGGAGGATCATAAGTTTGAGGCCAGGCTTGGCAACCTAGGAAGATCTTGTCTTAAAACAAAACAAAACAAAAGAACGGTGTGGGGATGTAGCTCAATGATGTTTTCTAAGTGCTCAGGAGGATTTGGGCAAACAAACTGAACACTAAAACATGAGGTGCACAGACAAGTTTATTTTCAATTCTTAATCCATTGCTATATCTTGAATGTGTAGAAATGTTAAGGCTCAATAAACATGTTGAATGAGTGAATGAAAATAATATCCTTGCTAGAGTAAGTTGAGCAATCATTTTTGTGGAATTTGACAGTATCTAAATAAAATGCATATGCCTTCTTTTCCAGCAATACAGTCATTAAAAGTTATCCTTTGTCTATACTTTCAAGGGTTGCTAAGATATGTGGACAGCAATGCTTATTTCCTCACTGTTTGTCCTAATAGAATCGTGATAACAACCAAAGCACCTCATTAAGACATTGGTTAAGTAAATCATGACACATTCAAATGATGGCATGGTTTGTATTTGTAGACACTTCGTTTACTGTCAGAGAATGAACTTCTTCTTCTTTTTTTTTTGATATTAGTAATCAAACCCAGAGGTGCTTTACCGCTGAACTGAGCTTGGTCCATTAAAAAAATTTGTTTTGAAATTTTAAGATGGGGATCTCAATAAGTTGCTTAGGGTCTTGCTAAGTTGCTGTGGCTCAGCCTGGAACTTGGGATCCTTCTGCCTCAGCCACCAGAGTTGCTGGGATTATAGGCATGTGCCTCCAACCCCCGGGCAGAGAATGGATTTTAAGGCAAGTTGTTATTAAATGAAGAGCCAGGTGTGGTTCATAACCCTGTGTGTGTGTCAACAATCAAACTGGATATGTTTTATTGATAGATTTAATAGATGTTGCTAGGGATTCCCTCTACCCTATCCAAAAGAATCACTGGAAACAGTTTTGTTTTTTTTTTAATTTTTTTTTTTTTTTAATTAATTCACTGGGGGCATATCTGAGTATAAGATTACAGGACTTTTTCTTTCCTCTTTTTCCCCCTTTTGTGTTGAAACATATACACACCTAAACAAGCCTAATAATTATTACTTGGCAAGAAATTACTACATAACTTTCTCTGTCAACTGTAATATTAACCTCAGTTTGACTTTATCCTATTTAGATATATAAAACTCTTCTAATATTTAGACTTTCAGTTTTTGACCTTGGTGGTTTAATTAAGAAGGCTTTGTGGGGCTGGGGATATAGCTCAGGATTGGCGTGCTTGCCTAGCATGTGAGAGGCCCTGGGTTCAGTTCCCAGCATTGCAAAAAGCAAACAACAACAAACCCAAAAAGGTTTTGCACCTCTTTTTAACCATGGGCAAAAGGGGTAGGTAAGAAAATTATGGTTTGTAAGAGATAGGAACAAGGAACTCAAGTTTGGATCTGGCTGTCAAAAATGAGAGACAAAAACCATAAATAATAAATGGTTATAAACCATATAACCATAAATAATAAATGGAATAAAGAATAAACCATGCTTTATTCCATAACTGTAATGTATTTCTGATTCAGAGTGGTATATTCATTGTGGTCTCATGTAACTTTACCCATTACAGATTTGTTTTGGGGGTATAAGCTAATTTTAATAGCTTTCCATGCATCATAGAATCTTTTAAATGTTTAGGGGTTTTATATAATACAAACAAATCCATCCACAAGTCAAATTTATGTACATAAAGCTCCTTGACTTCTAATGAACCTTTTAGATGTGTACAGTGTCTGAAATTTGTAGATAATTTAGAACAAGCAAATAACTTGGGACCATCTTCTGGAAGCAATTCAGATTATGAATGAGGCCACAATCTTTCTGAATGCTTCTTTAATTCAAAAGGATGGCAGTCTCATTCATAGCATTCATTTATCCCCAGAAATTAAAATACAAGAATTTCAATAAGAATTTCTTCTGGGCTATACTTATTATTAATCTATAATAAGTTTCCGAACTTTAATTTGTGTAGCATTTTTTTTCTGTGTTTCAGAAGGCTTTTTTTGTATACTCTCAGTTAAATTTTATGACAACCCTGAGATGTAGACTGGGAATTGTCTTTATTATCTGAGGACTTATTGTTTGATATTTGAAGACAATATTGCCAACTTAGAAAAAATGTTGACAGTCGTGCAGAACATGAGAGTAAGGCGGCTGGGAAAAAATCAAGGGAATATCAATCAAAGCTTCAAAGATTTAACTTGGCTCTGAAGCCACTGGGAATGTACTCATCCAGGAGAGTCTTGAAAAATAGGGTCTTTCTCAGGATGTGCTAGAAAATCTAGGGCACTCTATTCTTGCCCTTTGTTCTGTGCTGTTCCGTAAAGAATGGCTTCTCAGATTTCGAAGACTGTGGTTCTAAATATCAATTTCAAGGGGTTCAGCTTGGGCTTAGTTACAAATTCGAGTGCCTACTATGTGCCAGAAATACTGAAGTAATTCCTAAAAATCTTGTGTTGAAAAAGAAAACAAAGGTACAGTCCCTTTCCCAAGGAGTTTACATCTGGGATTAAATCTGGGATTTGTGAGCACCAAGGTGGACATGTCCCAGCTCCCAGGCAGCCTTGTTTCCTGGGGTACCATCAGGCCAGTAGATAGTCCTGACAACTTGTGTGCAGTGCTTTAATAGATGAAGTGCAAGATGCCAAGAAAGCAGATTGGTGTGGGCCCTAATAGATTGGAGGATTCTGGGATGGGTGAGTTGTGTGACTATGGTTGAAAGGTGGTGGGAGTGCAAAGGTAAGTGACCAGCAAAGTATAAGAACCAGGCCCCTTGAAGTCATATTCAGTGCTCATCCAGATAATGGTTTATCTAAGTATCATCTGGGTGTGAGGTTAGAAATCCACCTGCCCCTCATCATCAGCCTGGGATATGCCACACAGTTTTTCACGAAGGTCTCAGATTGACTGTTCACCATGAACCACACACACCCAGAAAGCCTGTTCTCGGCTAGGTCTGGTTTTCTCGACACTTGCTAAATTACTGCTGGTTTTTACCTCCCTCTTTAACTCATCCATGAACGCTTCCTGGATCAAGGCCAGTTGGTGCAGGGCCACACTTTATCATTTACCTGATTCCCAGCTGGATTCACAAATTGCACATCACAGCTTTTATGACACAGATCTGCATGTATTGCCATTTAGTATATGTTTTCCTTGTTGGTAACTTGATTTAATTTCCTCCAGCTGGCAATCTGTGTTAGGGAACTTTTTTTTAGAACTCTACTGTAGGTGGAGCTGAACTGCTGTGGGAGAGAGATGTGCACCTGCCTCCATGGTGGAGAAGCATTCCAGAGGAGGGGACAGCCTAGGCAAAGCCTGGCATTCAAGAAAGCATGTGAAAGGACTGAAAACAGGAACAGTTATTCTGGTAGGTTAGATAATGTGGTGAAGGAGTGGTAATTGGTGAGTCCAGAGAGAGAAACAGTAGTTGATTTAGTGATTCCCAAACTTTGCTGCATATTAGGATCACCTGGAATAAAAAAAAAAAATATTAATGCCTGGTTCCCACCCCAAGACATTTTGACTTAATTGGAGTGGGTTATGGTCCAGGGCATATGGAGTTGTGTGCTCCCCCTTAAATGTGGAGAAGAACTTGGAAACCTCTGAGCCTGTTTATGAAGAACCTTATAAATTATGCAGACACATTTGGATTTTATCTCTAGAGAGATTTTTGGCATTGAGGAACCACTGAACGGTTTTAGCTAGCCTGTTTATAAAGTAGAAAGATCATTCTGATTGCTCTGGGGAAAGTGAATTGGGGAGGCTGAGGTTAGAGGCAGTGAAACCAGGTAAGGGTGCTCGGAGATAAAGGTGGCTAATGAAGAGAGTGGCAAGAGAGGTGGAGAGGTGTGGCTGGACCCCTGATAAATTGACGAGAGGGATTCAGTAAGATGGGTGGGATGGACTGCAAGGAGAGGAGGACTGAACTGAGCCCAGGGGCTGGGGCAGGTAGGATCCCTTCCTTGTTTTGGTAGGGATGTCCCATCAGGCCTGTGGAAACCTGACGACCAGCTGAGCTGCTTTCTTCTTGCAGTACAGCTGAGGAAATCCATCAGCTCTCTGCTAAGCACTTACCTGCTGTGATAAACTGCCTGTGGTCTAGTTTTTCCCTCAGGCAGAGGTGGCATCTTGTTCCTTCTCAGTTTGCTTGGGTATTTTTTTTCTCTAATGCTCAGTCCTCTTGTGTGTCTCATTTGCACAGCTGATCTATGACCCTGTTTAAGGGAGATTCTCCTCATACTTGTGATCCTGGAAGGTTTTGGTGATCAAGGGGTTACCACTGGCTTGGTGGCACCTAAAGAGCTTCAGTTCCCTTTTCCAAAAAAATGAGAAATAATTAAGGAAATATATATTTTATTATTCTTTCATATAATTAATTTGAAATTTTGTATCACTTTTATTTGAAATATTTTTGGAAAAATAGGCAATTTTGCATAGCAATCCAGACTTCTTTGAGAAAAAAATGCAACCTATATAACAAATGTTCATTTATGTTCTGTTTTTTAAAAACCCGATATATAAAAATCTGAATTTCTAAAGCAGGCCCATCCTGGGTGTACATAATTGTTCCTCGATAATTTTGCTAGTGGCTTCTTGGCTTTGTGCAGAGATGTCCTGTAGGAATTGTTTTGTAAAGTAAGGTTTCTTTAAATGACTGTGTTCTTTAATGACTTGGATTTCAGGAATAATCTTTTTGAATAAGTAACAATCTATCTGGGTATTATATAATCTTTATGTATTGTTATGAGAATCCTGGACAAGCATTAGTCAGGATTAAGACCCCATGTCCCCATAAATGTTGGATCATGTCAGACAAAGAGAACGTACATGTACACTATCTGACCTTTCCCCATTGCTGTGACTCTGGTGTAAAGTTTTTCCAGCTTTTTCCTTGCCTGCAGCACCTGCAGAACCCCGTAGTGCAGTCAAAACTATGTGGAATATTTTGGTTTATTGCAATGATTCTTTTTTTTAAAATATAAATTTTAATTTACCTTTAGAATGTGATTGTTGCTATGATTCTGGACAGACAGAAATTATAGGTAGTGAAATTCAGTATAGATTTACTGAGGTGAGGGAGTAAGTTTTGAAGGTAAAAATCATAGGGATAAATGGAAAATTCATTTGATGATGAGAAAAAGGAGCAAAGAGAAATGATCAAAGCACAATCTGGAAAAAGTTCTACAATGGCCTTTAAGTATTTGAAATGAAATAGTATCACTCTCCACCTTTCAAAAAAGATTAATGGGATAGATGTCAACAGTAAGACATGTGTTTCCCAAAGCACCAGGATCTTCTGTTGGTAATACAATACTTTGAGAAGAATTTTTCTCTTTGTATTATCTCTAAAGGGTCAGTTAATTTTTTTTTCTTCCTTTTTGAGAAGAGAGGAACAGAGGGCACCACAGTACCTTGCACATTTGTGATGGGCTGATTATAAATACATGTGCAGAGGCAAATGACCATGATAGACTACCATCTAGGAAACCATTTTATTTAAATGAAGTGGTTTCCCTCCTGCTGCCTTCCAGGGCATCAGCAAATGAGTCATGCGTGAGAGAGAGAGAAGCCTATACTGCTGGTTTTCACTTTGTCATCTCGCAAGGGCTTCATTATGGAGAGGGATGCCGATGGCTATCCAGACGCTTAACTGGCAGCCTTAGCTGACTAATGGAGCCATATTCATGTTGGCTGACATCTGGTTTTAGAAGTTATTTATAAAGGAAGGATCATTGTAATCAAAACAGCTAGAGAGATTTTAAATGTCAAATGCACTGGGAAAGATTCACCCTGGGTGACTGGCCCTGAAGATTTGCACCCTCTCTAAATATTTTGTATGTTGAACATAAATAGTATTTTAAAATAGCATGTTGTAAGCAAATCGCTTGAAGCAAACCTTTGTACATTGTAAGTATTGCAAATATCAAGGATTATAAAATTACCAAAATAAATTAATCAGCCAAAAAATTTAATGGAATGACATGTAAACAACTTGTAAGTCCATACCCCTGTCCTCACAATAGCAAAAAAAGGATTTTAAAAAACTGGTGAGCAAATTGAAGACCAGTGACTCTTCTTAATCCATCTGAGAGCTAAGGTCACTGGGTAAAACTGCTGTCCCAAGTAATGCAGAAAAAGGGGATACCTAGAATCAGTTTATCAGGAACAGAACAGCCCCTACCCCGCCCCAGCACTGGTAGGAACAGTTAAACTGTTATTGATGAATTGCTGGAGGTTCAGTGTGCACTGGCTTTGAGAGGTAGAGATTCTCAGGCTCTGTCCTAAGGAAGTCTCTATTTTCATTTTACTGCCAGGAGCCCCACCTGGGTCTTGGTGGTGGTGTAGTTAGCAGGTCATGTGCAGCTGGCCTCATGACCATCTCTACAGGGGAGGAGACTCTCACATCAACAGCTTCTGGCTCTTCAAGACCACTGGCCAGGGCAACCTCCTGAAGTAAGGTGGACTCTGACTGAGATTGAGATGGCTGTGCAGGTCCATAACAGTCAGAACTCCAGAGACCATCCCCTGAGTCCACATTACCCTAATGTTCTGAAGGTGAGGTGAGTGAGGCCTAGGAAACACTCCACCTGTCGTTAGCTGTGTTAGTAGAGAGGTTCATTACCTCCTGAGGCTGTAAGAGAAGACTCTCGACGTATTCTACCAGTAGTGCTGCTGTGCAGGGCTTCCATTAGAAGCGTAGTTATCCACAAAGACCAAAAGCCAGAAATGCTTTTGGAAGCTGATCTGAATATCTTCAAGGTTGTAGACTTTGGCTTCAGCAGTGAATTCCTGTCTGACAACAAGCTGGATGCCTTCTTCTACAGGTCCCCTTATTTCTACCCAGGAATTCACAAGGCCCAAAGTATGACCACCCTATGGAGGAGATGGGGAGCCTGAGTGTCATTCTCTGTATCATGGTCACTGGTTCTTTGCCTTTTGTTGGAGAAAATTTTGGGGAGCTGTGGGTGTACGTACTATGCACAGTATACCACAATTCCTTTTTTTATGTCTGTAAGGTACACAAACTTATGCTAGAAATTCCTGATCTTCAACCTCAGTGAGAGAGGTACTTTCAAGGAAATCCTAAGGGACCTGGGGATAAACATGAGTCGTGTGGGGACATGAGTTTACCTGGGGAAACATGAGTCGCTTACATTTGGCTCCTCCCTGACTGCCATGACTTCCAGCGAGGTGAGTTGGTGCTCTCCCTTGAACATGAAAGGAATGAGATTCTGGACTTCCTGGTAGGCCAGGAGTAGGATGAAGCAGTGAACCCAGCTCTCTACTCCTAGGCTATAAGACACCCCAGGTAGAGGGCCACACCATCACCACGGAGCCCCAGCTTTCAGCTTACCCCATTTACTGCAGTCCTTCCTTATTTTTGAGGTAGAGCCTAGGTTCACTGCCAGCCCCAAGCAGTGACCTCAAGACTGCTGTTCCCATCTTCATGTTGTTCTCTAACAGGAAACCAGCATCTTGGAGAGGAGCAGGAGTTGGAGCAGAAGAGCAACACAACAGTCAAAGTGCCTGCTCTTCCCCCACCTGACCTGGAGATGAATATCACTTTCCTTCAGCTTAGACCCCCCAGAGAGACTTGTGACCTCCTCCTCCCTCCACAGCAGCAGCTGCATTGGTGGAGCACAGAGAGAACCAACAGCCTTCAAAGAGGTGTTCCCTCCATATTGGGACCAAATTAATATTTTGGAAGGTGTGACCCCAACAGCCAGGGTCAACAAGGGGCCACTGGGAAGTTCATCTTGGTCTGCTTGCACCTGTGCTTCAGGTTAGCTGGGTAAGATCCAACATGGAGTTCCAGAGTGGAGCCATAATATGTCTTTTGGTGGGACTCCAGGGCAAGTGGAGGGAGGTGAAGCCATAACTCCCTGCACTTCACGTGGATCAGGGAGATCCTGAGCTCATGGAGCCAAAAGTCATGGTACAGAAGATTGGCCAGGTGCAGAGGCAGACAGCTGGGGGTGGAGCCCTGAGGCAGTGCCATGCTGTGGATGTGTGCACAGTGTCCAGCACGGAGTATGGCTTTTTCTTTGCTTTTTTTTTCTGTCTTTTCTTGTGTGTTTGTGGTACTTAGGATCCAACCCAGAGATACTCTACCACTGAGCTAAATCGCCCCTACCCCTGTTTTATTTTTATTTTGAGACAGGGTCTCATTATGTTGCCCAGGCTGGACTCAGTTGGGATACTCCTGCCTCAGGTTCCCATGTCATTGGGATTACAGGTGTGCGCCACCATGCCTGGCCTGGGTTCTCTCCATGGGTGCAATTTAATAGGCTATCTGGCTCCTCTGTAACTTTAAAAACCAACATGGCCCAAACAGCTGCTGGGTGTCAGTGTAAAGCACTGACAGGAGACCCCTGCGACTTCAGAGGGAGTGTTGCAGATCCTCTACACAGGTGGGTCTCACCTCATCTGGGGCAATCTTTATATTCTGTTCTATTGTTCCTGGAACTCTTACCTGCTTCCATGTTTGTGAGAAGGGCAGGCAGTTCACTGAAATACAATAAAAAATTTAATGATAGCCAGGTCCTGTGGTGCATGTCTATAATCCCAGCTATTTGGGAGGCTGAGGCAGAAGGATTGCAAATTTGAGGCTCATTTGCACAACATAGTGAGACCCTTTCTCAAGAGAAAAAAATGGGTAAGTGGTTACAGCTTATTTTCTGAGTTGCTTTTAATGATGGATTGTAGGAGGTAATTCTGATGTACTGCTTCTCATTTATGTTTTGCCTTAGTGAACATAGGGTTGGTCACTTGCTGACATGATATTAATACCAGCGAATAATAGTGGCATTTGCTTTTGGCCAAAGACTTTCTGTATCATTCTAATTCATTTTAACCACAAATACCCATTTAACAGATTGAGGAATGAACACTGGAAGTGATTAATTCATTTGAGAAAGTCACCAAGCTGGTGAGTGACAGAATGTAGGCTGTGAGCTTGTACGCTCACCCCCAGTAGTGTTCAGTCTCCCTTGGCTTAGGCCTGTAAGCCTCTGGAGTCCTGGTGTTGACATACTGTTGAGTTTGGCTATAGAATCAGCTCTCTGTATCTGTGGGTTCTGCGTTTGTGGATTCAACCAACTTTGGATCAAAAATATTTGAAAAACAAATTATGTCTGAATGAAGATGTACAGACCTATTTCCTTGTCAGTATAACAACTATTGATGACTGTTGACATAGCAACATTTATGTTGTATTAGGTATTATGAGTAATTATAGATGATTTAAAATACTGTCATGTGTTGCTTAAGAAGAGGGATATGGTCTGAGAAATGCTTCCGTAGGCAATTTTGTTGTTGTGGGAACATTGCAGAACATATTTGCTCAAACTAAGATGGCTATGATGTCATTAGGTGGTAAAATTTTATTGGACCACCATTGAATGTTTGGTCCATTGTTGAATCACGTGTGCATCACTGTTTATGGGAGGAGGTATGTAGGTTATATGAAAGTACCACATGAATTTATTTGTGAGTCTTTGAATTCCAAGGTTTCTGTCAGCTAGGGATCTTGGAACTAATGTCCTGTGGATACAGAGAGGCTGCTGTATTATTTCTTAAATAGATAACTCAGTCATATGAACAATGAGACAGAATTCACCTTTTTTGTATGTTTTTGGTTCTTCAGGTGAATTAATTTTTTCTAAGTTTCTTCCTTAAGTTCTTCACTGCTTGAATAGGACACAATTCTCAATTACAAATTATACCTTGCAAATGTGAAAGAAAAATGAAGTTGTTCAGAATGCTGGAAAAGAAACACCTACAGATATATGGAACTCTAGGGACAGTGCCTTGCAGACCTTTGTTGAATACCAAGATATTGATAGACCTTGCAAACCTTGGTTGGCCCCCTGGTGTCACAGGTTTTTTTTAAAAAAATATTTTTTTAAATGTTGGTAGACCTTTATTTTATTAATTTATTCATAAGCAATGCTGAGAATTGAACCCAGTGCTTCACACATGCTAGGCCAGTGCTCTACCACTGAGCCACATCCCCAGCCCCATGGTGTTACAGTTTTAGGAAGAGCCCAATCTGGATGGAAACTGGAGGGTGGGGGCTAGCCAAGCGGCTTCTCTGTCATCCTCTGCCTCTAAGTCTTATGGAGCTGGAGAGCAAATGTGAAGTGCTGCCTTCAGGAGGAGCAGCTCTTTTGTATTTAAAGTCACTTATTATACGTAGGAACCCCTTTCTCTATCCCTATGCTTTCTTATGATTCTAAAAATTAATTTATCCAAATATAACTAGAATAATACTTTGACTCTTGAGGAAGTATGAGAAATTTTATATGGCTATAGTATGTAAAAGAATTATTTTCTAGGGCCAGGGCTGTAGCTGTTGCTCTTGCCTAGCATGTGTGAGGTACTGGGTTTGATCTTTAGCACCACATAAAAATAAATAAAATAAATGCATTCTGTCCATCTACAACTACAAAACTTTTTTTTAAAAAAGTATGTTCTAAAGAAATATGTTTATTTTGAAGCTACTACACCATACTCTTCCACAGTGTTAAAGTTGAAAGATTAAGTAAAATATAGTATTTGTCCTGAAGGATCAAGCATACTAGTTGGAGATTAATTCACAAGCATTTATGGAGGATTTCATGTAGTCAGCACCAAGTAAGTAGTAAAAAGTTCCTTTTTACTTTGATTTCTTGGTGAAGATGAGTATATAGGCAGAGTACTTAACCCAGCCTGTGGCAGTGAACTGTTAGTTTATTTGAGACGCTATAGTAACAGTACTATAAACTGGGTAGCTTATAAACTACAAAAATTTATTTCTCATTATTGAGAGTCTGGGACATCCATGAATGAGGCTTAAGTAGGGTCCATTTCTCATTGATGGCATCTTATAGTTTATGTGTCCTCACACAGTGGATGGGACAAGTTAGATCTCAGGGTCCTCCTTTTATAAGAAAACTAGGACAATTTGTGAAGTCTCTGCCCTCCTAACCTAGTCACCTTGCAGAAGGTCCACTTCCTAATATATCATCTTAGGCATTTGTATTTCAACATGTGAATTTTGGGGGGACGTAGACAAGTATAAGCCCTGTTTTTAAGTGAAGTCTACATAAGTCATCTCTTATCCAAATTGAAAATGCCAGGGTTTCCAGTGGGAGCTGGTCATTCAGAAAGGATCTGGCCTTCTCTTGGACATCAGAGGAATCAAAAAACTATCAATTTGTCCTGATTCCACAGTCTCTGCTCTTGGGTTTCCTGTTCAAGGTGATCGTTGTCCCAGCTTCTCTCCTAGTGTCACTATGTATCTCCCAAATGTTAATATCAGTAAAATAATTGATCAACATTTTCACAATGCTCTTAGACTTTTATAATTGTGTAGGTAAAAACATTTCTTATAGGCCCTGTCATTGTTTTGGGCTTCATGTGATAATTGCATTTTTTTTTTTTTTTTGGCAAAAGTAGCCTTTATGGTTGTGTAGGATGGATTAATCTTGAATATGGAAGAGAGTGGGAAACAGGGTGAAGAGAGTGAATTGGAATGTAGGCTATGTTGAGGAGGGAAGTTCTTGTGTTATCTTTTGTTTTTGGAGTGGTTAATCATGGACTCTGTAGTACTCGATGAGGTTAGGGTCATGGGGGAGTGAAGAGGTCAGAGTATGCAGACAGGGAAATGTGTAGGGAGCAAAATTTTGTACCAAGTTTTGTTGTATTGACTTCATCCCCATTTGGTATATCTCTTCTCTGTTTGCCTCATCCCCTAGAATTATTTGTGTGTCTGGACAGAAATGGACAGAACTCTGTTACATAAATTGCTTAATTTAGGGAAGTTTATGTTGTCTCTTAAATAACATCTGGCTGGATCTTTGAACCTCCAGCTGTGACCTTCTCAGAAGATGCACACTGAAGTTACTTTTGGACAGCTGAGGGAGAGTCAGGTGACTCCCCATTGAGAACAGATCTTATATCTCCTTTGTCACCTACCAGCCTCCTGAGATTGTCACATTGAGAGACATGTCTTCTTGCTGCAGGAAGGAGTTTGTTAGCAAGTGCTTGCAAACATCTGGTTCCTCTTAGTTTCTGTGTGCCTCACAGTTGCAGATTTTATCAAAAATATCTTTCACTGTTGAAAATGTGCTTTTTTCACCTAGTTCGATCTTTTTCATTAAAAATGTTTGGACATTGGTTGGCTCCTCCACAGATTCATAGTATAGCAGTTCTTTTTAGATACCTCATCTGCTTCCAAACTGACTGCTGTGGTGGTTGCTTTTCAAATCTGTTTCCTTTTCTTTAGTCAAAAAGGAGGGGAATTGCTGACATACTGCATGTCAGGGCCCCTGAAGCAAATCTGTTTCCAGCTTGAACAGCACAGCCAAGGAAATTGCCAGAGTGATGCATTATTAATTTCACTCCCTGATGCTGCCATGTGTACTTAGTGCATGTGCTGCATCTTGCCTTCTCAGACATCCAGTGGTGGGAAGGGATGGACCTGGTCCCTGTTGCTGAGCCTGCCTGGGTTGCCTAACTGAGTAGGGACCCATTTTAGCTGTGTGTAGCCTCCAAGCTTCAGGAGTGGAAAAAAATAAGACTCAGCTACTGATGAGCAGGTGCTCTGCGCATTTCAGGTGGTTTATTGTAGGGTGCAGTCACTTCCTGTATCTTAAGCAATCGGTTCCTGAATAGTATCAGTCAGTGCTACTTGTATATATTATCAAGCTCTCTGTGAAAATAAGTGGTTTACTTATTTATGAAACTGCTGTTATTTATGCTCTTTGATGAAAATTTTAAGTGATTACTTTTTGTAATTATTATGTACCATAAGGAATGCCATAGGCAGACTGAAACACAAATGATCAGTGTTTACAATGTTTGCAGTACATATGATGGATAAATTAGTAAGAAAATAATCAATATCCTTATACTAAATGCCAAGAATCGCCAGTCAATAAGAAGGAAGTACCAAAGCTTAAAATATGTAAGGATTTTAAACATCACTAATATTGTGAAAGTACTCACTTCTAAGCATCAAATTGGCAGAAAAGGAAAATGCTCATGCTCTGTCATGTTAGTAAGGAACTGGAAATGTGCCTTTTCATATACTATTGGTAGGAACATTGACAGGGACAATATTCAGGTAAAGCTTGGCAGTATGTAATGATAATTTAAAAGAGGCACGCACCTTTCCAATTCCCTACTTCCTATCTCGTCCTCAGATAGTAGGACTAACCCTGTGGGAGGTTGGCCCAGGTCGTTCAGTGCAGTATCATTTTTTTTGTCATGTCCATCTGGAGAGTGCACTTGGCCCCCCTTTCCTACTGTGTGGCTCACTGCAGTCAGGGCTTAAGCTTTGCCCTAAAGGAAGCCCAAGCTACCTGATAGTGACTGAAAGGACATTTCTTTGGGTCTAAATAGAGTGACTTATATTCTGGAGCAGGGGTCCCAACGGAGGATCCGCTTTCCATTTTCCTGAAACAAATGGTTAACATTGTGCTGTGGCCATTATGGCAGCTTTCACCTAAGTGGCAGCTGTGTGACCCACTTGTAGGTCCTTATCTAGGGCAGCTGGGAGCTCTCCCACCCTGACTGGCACCAGCACAGATAGGGATTGGGTGGGTGTGGGGCTCCTCCTTTTTCTCACTATTCTAGCACTTACATTGAGTGTCCACAGCAGCCCTGTCCATGCCGTCCTCTAGAAACTTGGGCCTGGAGCCTGTTGTCTTCATGTCTGCACCCTGAGGGTGTTCTGCCTGCAGTAGGGTACATTTTATTTTGAGTTCCAGTGTCTCCTTGTGCAAATGGTATTGGATGGTCTTGTGGAATCAAATATTCTATGAATTTAACTAATTAATGTTAGTAGCCCAATCTTGGGCCACTGTTGTAGCCCAATCTAGTATTAAGGACATTACACCCATTAATTATTGATCGGAGTGGTAAAACTATCCTGATAATGGCACATCAGCTTAGGCTGCTCACACAGCAGCTGGCAGTGTCTGCTCCTTAGCCCGTAGCCCTGATTCCTCATATGGAGTGGTGTCCCTGTGACCAAATTCCAGGGGAAGTGTGCCTTTGTAACAACTGAGTTAACCTACCCCTCCCCCCTGAAAACAGAAGAAACTAACATTTATTTACCCTCCTTCATTCCATAGGCACTGTGCTAATGTTGGCACTGTTGCTATTCCACACTTATTCTCTTATTTAATAAGCAATCTGCATTTTCTGGCAGTTTGGTTCACAAAGAGCCAAAACATATAGAAAACTTTACATCATGGATTATGTAAAGATTGCTGTTAGGATTTGCAGTGTACTACCTGTGTAATTTAGTCCACAACTTTGATTTTACCTTCCTCCTCTCCCTCTATCCTGGAGGGCCTGCACTGTGAGATCTGCCTTGCTGGAGAGTAGATGGTATGGGGAGCTGACAGCTGCACCCTCAGTGCTGCTCACCTTGTGGTGTTTCCCACCTGGTGGCTTCCACTGGGCACCCATACTGTCCTGGGCTCTACTGAAATAAAGTTCTGACCACTGGTTTGTACAGCTTTCAGTAGCCTTTGGGGAAATTTTACCCCTTTTAGAGGAACAGGTTCAGGGATAGGGTAGGAGAATCTGTTCTAAATAATAAAAAGTGCTTGCAATTCCTGCTATTCTCTGTAATCCCCTTAGAACAATGATTTTACTAGATCTTAAAATGGCTAAATGTATACCTTTTATTTTTATTGTTTTTAAATCAGCTATCCAATATTCTAGATTCCAATAGTGCAGCATTAATAAGTGCCCAGCTTTTCCACTAAATTATACAAAAATGTGTTAAGAAAATTCTATATATTAGGTATTTTCATTTCTTTCTAAGGACATGGGGAAATAGTTTTAGCCAGAGACTTAGTCTCACTCCTGTCCCACTGCTCCCGTCATCTACCATGGACCATGTTGTTGGAGAATGAAATTTTTAAGGAATCGTAGTATGTTTTTTTTGGTGCAATTCTATTTCCCCATGAATTTTGAGTATGACTAATTTAAAGATATGAGATCTCCCCCACCTTTTTTTCTTGTCCTTAAAAAACATTGGAACCCAGCATGGTAGCACATGCCTCTAATCCCAGAGGAGGCTGCCTCAGGAGGCTGAGGCAGGAGGATTGTGAGTTCAAAGCCAGCCTCAGCAAAAGTGAGGCGCTAAGCACTACAGTGAGACCCTGTCTCTACATAAAATACAAAATAGGGCTGGGGATGTGGCACAGTGGACAAGTGCCCCTGCGTTCTATTCCCGATACTCCCAAAAATGAAAGCACAAAAAACACTGGAGTTTTGAATTAGCCACTTTGTTCACAGTGTCATGCAGCCAGGTTCTGGCTAAGCTGTTCCCCAAACCTCCCATATGACAAGGAACTGTCTTTTCCTCTATTTCCTCAGATGATCCGTGTGGTCTATCACGCCTCTGAAGCACATTAAGTCTACATTTTTTCATTGGTGTTACTTTGTACTTGCACCAAAATGATTGAGTGTCTTTCTGCTGTCTTGTGCTTCCTATTTTATCCCTGTTGTATTGCAAGATATCCTGGCGTATTGAGTTAGGAATCTCTTCCCAGTTGGGAAACCTTGTAAACCATTCTCTTGGTGCTTACCTTTTCCATTGCATCCTGAGAGCCTAGAAACTTATGATACGAACCTTCTTGCCTGTAATAGAGACTTTTACTTCAGATTTGCCCAGTTCTGTGATAAAGTGCTCTTTTTCCCCACTCCTGCTTCCAGACAGGATTGTGTACACCTCCACCAGCCAGCCTTTGCTGTTGAGGGCAGCCAGGGTGAAATTCACCGGTTTTGGACTTTAACAGAGGGTCCTGGCTGAAGTTTGAGGGAGGACTTGTGTCTTGTCTCTGTCCATTTCCAGATGGGACTGTCCTATGTGGTGGGTAAGTCGTGGGGTAAGAGAGTGCTGTTTCAGTGACACTGTGGCCTGGTGTATTTCTAAACTTTCTGCTAAGCATTGTTCCTGTGAAAAAATATGTGGCTACCTGCCATCTTATAAACATGTTCATAGGGGCCAATTCTTTTGTAATTTGAGGAAGCAGCGCATGATACATTATTTTAAGTTAATGTAGCATACCAGTTTGTCGTCAGTCATGTGCTTTATTTAGTTTCTCCCAATATTTGGTGATGGTTCAAAATCATGAATGTGCTTGAAATCCAGAGTGAATTGTCTTGTCTCTGAATTGACTGTACTTACTGCCTTGCTATGATTGATGTGCCTTCAAGCTGTCTTTTTCATAATACTTATAACACCTCATATGCAGGTTTTTGTCCCATGCCAACCAATTATCCAGCTCTCTAGACATCAGCTGTATGCCCCAAGTTTGCATAGACCCCAAAGGTTAAAGTGTCCATCCTACAAAACTGCCCCCACTTCAGTCTTCAGCAGCAGTCCCATGGTGCCATCAGTACTTCTGGCCAACCAGCTATAAACTGAGATTTTCTTGGCCCCTTCTCTGGTTCAGTGATTTGCTAGAATAGCTCCCATAACTCAGAAAAGCACTTTCCTTGCTATTTATAATAAAGGTTGCAGCTCAGGAAAGCTTCATGGAATTGATGTGTAGGGCAAGGTGTGGGGGTGAGGACGTCACTCCTCATTCCTCCAAGCCCTCTCTTGGCACACCACCCTCTCAGCTCCTTGATGTGCTCACCAAATTCTGTGGTTTAGAAATTTTTATCAAAGTTTATGTATGTAGACATGATTGGTTAAGTCATTGGCTGTTGGTGATTGCCCTAATCTCTTGCCCTTCTCCCCTCTCTGGAAGTCAGGGACTAGAGTTAATTATTTCAGCTTCCCATTTTGCCTTCAGCTATAACACATGTTCATTGACATTTTTATTTTATTTTATCAGTACTGGGGATTGAACCCAGGGATGCTCTACCACTGAGCAGTATCCCAAGCTATTTTTTTTTTCTTTTCAGTTTTTAAATTTGACACAGGGTCTTGCTAAGTTGTCTATACTTGTGATCCTCCTGCCTCAGCCTGCCAAGTTACTGGAATTACAGGCATGGGCCACTGTGCTCATCTTGAATTTTGATTTCACTGAAAGCTTTGGAGGAAATTGTTGATATCAAAACAAATAACAGGAATATTGTGGAGTGGAAAATAATTCACAAAATAATGACATTGATAAAATTCCATGCTTATTCATAGGTACTTTTGAATTAGGCTTCCAGGTTTCTCCAGAGATATATTCACTCAGTCTACTCTGATTGGTTGGTTAGATTTGAGTAGTCACACTGTGCATGTATTTGGGTGTATTTTGTAATCTCTAAAGGATGGAGTTTTACTGTAGTAGATATTAAGCCCATAATTCTTTTTTAAAAAATATTTTTAGTTGTAGATGGACATAATACCTTTATTTTACTTGTTTTTATTTGGTACTGAGGATTGAACCCAGTGCCCCATATGTGCAAGGCAAGTACTCCACCACTGAGCCCCAGCCCCAACCCAAGTTCATAATTCTTGATTAATAATCTTACACATTTTTTTTAGAATCTTATTTTTGTGGACATTGATGTTTTTATGTTTATGGTTAGATGAACTTTGGTTAAAAATTTCAGTTTTCTCTTATTTTGCTTGGATGTCTTCATCTTGATTTCTTCATTTTAATCTCATTTTTTTTAGATCAATGCATATTTTAATTATTTTAAAGTTTATATGTTCTTTCCATCTGTAATTTTTTTTTCTTTTTAGATATACATGACAGTAGAGTGCATTCTGACATATTGTACAAACATGGAGTATAACTTAATCTAATTAGCATCCCATTCTTGTGGTTGTACATGATGTGAAGCTATACCGGTCATGAATTCATATATAAGGATAGGAAAATTATGTCTGATTTCTTCTACTATCTTTTTCCCATTCCCATCCCATCTCCCTTCCCTTCATTCTCTGTTGTCTAATACAATGAATTTCTAATTTTCTCCTCCCTATCCTCCCTTGTTATGGGTTAGCATGCACATATCAGACAGAACATTCAGCCTTTGTTTTTTCTGGGACTGGCTTATTTCACTTAGCATGATAGTCTCCAGTTCCATTCATTTACCGGCAAATGCCCTGATTTCATTCTTCTTTATAACTGAGTAATATTCCAGTGTGTATATGTACCACATTTTCTTTATCCATTCATGTGTTGAAGGGCACCTAGGTTGATTCCATAACTTGGATATTGTGAATTGAGCTGTTATAAACATTGATGTGGCTGCATTGCTGTAGTATGCTGGTTTTAAGTCCTTTGGGTATAAACCAAGGAATGGGATAAATGGGTCAAATGGTAATTCCATTGTTAGTTTTCTGAGGAGTCTCCATACTGCTTTCCAGAATGGTTGCACCAATTTGTAGTCTCACCAGCAATGTATAGATGAATATGTACTGTTACTTTTATTCTTGATAATTGCCATTCTGACTGGGTTGAAAAAGTAGTCCCACCTCTTTACCATGTCAGCTTAGGAATCAACCTCCTCAAAAAGACTCCTAAAGTTCAATAAGTAAAATCAAGAATCAATAAATGGGATGGTATCAAACTAAACAGTTTCTTCACAGCAAAGGAAACGAGTGTAAACAGAAAGCCTATTGAATGGGAGAAACTCTTTACTATTGCCCCTCAGAGCATTAATCTCCAGGATATATTAATCTCACTTTTTTCAAAGTATTTTCACCTGAGTAATGATTTGTAGTTTTAGGGCTCTGTGATTTAGATGTTCATAATGAGAGATTAACCAGAGCGAGTGTGCACATCTCTAGGAGCATTCAAATGTCTCCATACCTGCTGTGTCCAGCCTGACAGGTTTTACCTGTTAGGATTGCACGGCCCCAGAGAAGGGCTCCAATAACAGTGTGCTGCAGGTGGCTGGGATTTTCTCTTATTTGACCTTGTAATTTACCTGGCATCTCATTCACCTTACTGGCTCCTTCCTTTTATCACATCAGGGTCCCTAGTGTAATAGCAAACGTTAGAAACTGGGAGGGACATGAGGAAAGGAGTACTGCAATTAGCCAGCCTAGGACCCACTTCAGCTGGGCGTGTTACTGGATCATCTAGGGAGAAGCCCAAAAGCCAGAGTGAGATCAGCACTGATGGAATTGAACCCTCACCAAGGTGTGGGCAATTATATTAATTAATTAATTTATTATTTGAGACAGAATCTTGCTAAGTTGTTCAGGCTGGACTTGAACTTGTTATCCTTCTGCCTCAGCTTCCCGAATGGTTGGAATAACGGTACCACTATGCCCTCCTGTGTGGGAAATATTCCCGTATGTTCATAGCAAATTCCAGAGAATGACTGTTATTCTGTAGGGCCTGGGGTCACCCTTCTGTAACTGCAGAATTATAGAAGGCATTATGCTTAACCCACTGCCTGACATTTTTTTTTAAGACCGTGTCTTGCTCTGTTGTTCAGACTGGCCTCAAACTCTGATATAGGTACTCCTCCTCACCTTCACCCCCTGCAGAGATACAGATTTAGGAAAGCAGATACATATTTAAGAGAGAATGCAGGGTTTTTCAAAGGGAGATGTCTTTTGAGGTAAAGAAAGTAATACAGGGGCTGGGGTTGTGGCTCAGTAGTAGAGCACTTGCCTGGCATATGTGAGGAACTGGGTTCAATCCTCAATACCACATAAAAAAATAAAGAAATAAAGAAAATAAAGGTATTTGAAAAAAAGAAATACATATTCCAGGTGGAATTCAGTTCGTACGGGAGGTGAGAAGCTTTTGGGGTAAAGCTGGGAATACATATTCAGGGGAGAGTGCAGGTCATCTCCAGAGGGAGAGACAGCTAAAACATATCCTTTTTTAAAAATTTATTCTTTTTAGTTATATGTGACAGTAGAATCCATTTTGACAGAATTATAAAAGCATGGAATATATCTTGTTTTAATTCAGTCCTCAGTACCTCTCTTTCCCCTCCTCTCACCCACCGCCTGTTCCCTTTCCTCTACTGATCTTTCTGTCATTTATCCATAGTCATTTTAAAAAAAATTAATTTCTTTTGGATGTGCACAATGGTGAGACTCACTGTGGTATATTCATATATGCACATAGGAAAGTTTTGTCAGATCCATTCCACTGCCTTTCCTTTTCTCATTCCCCTCCCTCTCTTTATTCCCCTTTGTCCACTCCACTGAACTTCTATTCTTCAAACAGCTACTCTTGATCCTACTTTTTAGACTAGAAACCACAGCTCTGATTGTCTCTGGCCTCTAGTTAGGTTTGGAAGGTACCATAGCTGAGATTCAAACCCAAGACTGTGTGACTTTGGAAACATGCTCTTTTCTCACTCCAGTGACGGACACTGAGCACCTAGTATGCAGCAAGCATTGAGAGGGGGTGCTGGAGATACAAAGGCAAATGAATGAAGCCACCCACCCTCCTGAAGCATCGCTCTTCCTCTTTATCGGAATGCTAAGGAGGTTCCAAATGACTCAAGTGAAAGCACTGCATAAATGCATGATATTAGGCTGGCACTGATTTCCTGCCAATATATGAAGTGCTAAGAATCAATAGGAAGAAGTATATGGTTATAAAAAAGAATTGAGCAGAGCCATAGAAAGGCTAATTGAAAGCATAGAATGTTAAACTAGCAGATTTATTTATGTGCTGTTTGGAAGATGCTACTCTAGCAGTTTGGGGCTGATTTTGATGATTGATGATATAACTCAAGTACAACTCAAGTACCTGAGTTACTCATATTAACATCAGATGTTTTATTTGAAACTGCTCACTCAGAGAATCTTTCTTTTAATGTAACTGAAGGCATATGCCTATGTTATATCGGGTATAAGGCATTATAGAATCAGAGAAGGAGCAAAACAAGGGCAATATTATGTGGTTTCAACCCTACTTGTTAATTTATCACCCATGATACCGTGCCTGAGAAGTAAGATTGCTCACGTGTAAGGTGATTAGAATCATGCAAAGTATGAGCTACATTAACAACAGTGGATCAGTATTAAAGAGTAGAGAAGTGCATGTCCCAGGAATTTGTTTTTATTAAGCAAAATGGATTATTATTAGCTGACTCAGCTCTTCAGTTTATAGGTCAAGTCACAAATGTTTATTCTAGTATTTACTTTTTTAATGATCATATGACTTTAATCCAAATTATTTTTCTTGGATTGGTACCCTCTAAAGTGTACCGTTCTTCTTTCTGAAGTGTTCCATTCTTCTTTCTGAATCGTCTTTTTTTTTTCTTTCTGAATTGTCTTTGCATTTAGATCACCAAATACTTTTTAACTGTTTCAGTGGAATTACGTTAGAGAAATTAGATAATTAAATAATGCTAAGTATTTGGGTTCTAACTTGAAATAGATGAGACAGGAAGGGACTTGTGTATTGACGTCATGTGTCAGTCATGCTTCTACGTTTATATGTATGATCTCATTTCACCTGCATATCATTTAACACCATTTTGCAAATAAGGAAATTGTGGTTTCAATAGCTTAATTGACTTTCTAGGTTAAAATTGGGTCAGATTTTGAAATTAAGACTTTTTCTTTCAAAACTTGCCTTTGTTGGAGTGTGCTGCTGTCTCTGGTTTGAAATGAGTTAACTGCATTTCTCAGCAAGTATATCAACATGAAGTGGGAAAGGTATAGTTTGCTTTTGTTTTACTTATTTTAAGCAGCTAAATCATTTTAAGTAGATATTTTCGTGAGTCTAGAACATGTCTGAGGAAGGTCTTGCCTCTGGAAAATGAATCCTCTGTTGGATCTATTTACCTAGGGCAGAGGCATGTGTCTATTTGAATTTATTGCCTCTGAGTATACTTGATTTTTCAGACATTCTTTTTGGCTACTGTTACTGTGAAGCTGTGCGTTTTGGTCCTTGATTTGTGTGTCTTGTCTGATTAGCCTATTGGTATTTTGAGCAGTCCCTAGCCAGGGGTTAGACTAGGAGTGTGCTTTGATCTCTGCTGTTCTTGTCTTGTTTGAACACCAGCTACTGTATCTTCCTCTTCATTTCGGGCTCTCCAGACTGGACTCATCATTTAATATCTAGTTGGAGTTTCTCCTCTTCCATGAATGGGCAGGCTGGCATTCCCTGCCTTTCCTGAACCTCTAAGGAACTTGATGACTGTCCTCTCATTAATTCACATGTTCTTTTTAGAAATGTATGCATGTTTCCCCAGGAAATCCATGGCTGTTCAACCTCAAACATTTTACACTCTGTGTTCAGGATGGTGGCAATATTTTGCACACAGTAGGACTTTTATTTTTACAGTTGTTTCATACATCATTTCATGTAATTCTATTTTAATAAAACTACCTGGCAGTGTAGAGGTAAAATAAGTTGGTTATCTGTGGTGTTTCAAAGGACATAGGGAGTGTGGTGCTCATATGGATTTGGTGGGGGTCCTAACCAGTGATTTTCTTCCTCATGGGCCATCCATTTAGTTCTGTTAAAATTTTAAACATAAACCATATGACTAGCATTTCAGCTTTTATGAGGTTACATGTCTACAAAGATAGGTGTGCAAATTTGCCTTTATGAAAGGTACATTTTATTCATTTTAACAAAATAGTGGAAACAACGTATGTTCTTCAATTGGGAACTAACAATAAATGTGGGGCTTTCATGTGATGGGATACTTTGGACCATTTATAAGAGTGAGGTGTATCTGTATGCCTCGTCATACTACCATGGAAAGCAGCCAACATAATTTTTTTTTTTTCATGGCACTGGGTTGTGAATCCAGGGGAGCTTAACCACTGAGCCACATCCTTAGCTCTTTTTTGTATTTTATTTAGAGACAAGGTTTCAATGAGTTACTGAGGGCCTCGCTAAGTTGTTGAGGGTGACTTTGAACTCCTGATCCTCCTGCCTCAGCCTTTTGAGCCGCTGGGATTACAGGCTTGTGCCACCAGGCCCAGCGTAACATAAATTCTTAACTGACAAGAGAAGCTGCAGAGCAGTGCGCTAACGTACTTTAAAATTAGAGGAGGTGGGGGTGTACACATATGTGAGTAGGTGACACGTGTGCAGCTGTGTAGCATGGAAATCAGTCTGTACCGAGGTGAAGGAGGCAGTGCAAGTTGACTGTTCATTATTTACTCATTTAAGAGCTATAACCATGCATGTAGTTTATCTATAAAAGTATTAATTTTTTAAAGTCTTTATAAGTACTGAGTTAAATTTCCCAAGTCTACAGACTTTGCAATGGGTAGGTGAGATCATAAATGTGAAGAGCTTAGTGTAATCCTAGATTTTCAATGAGTATTCAATAAATGACACAAGTGATAGTCATGGTAGTTAACAGTGGTGGATCAGTGAATGAAGGTATCAGGACTTTACCCTGAAGAACCCCAAATAGCAGAGAACAGTGACTGTTCCAACCCACATCACACCCTAACCTGGGTATCTGAGTAATCTTAAAGATGATGGTCTGAAGTGTGAAATGTTTAACAGTTCTTGTGCTTTGGTTTAAAAATTATAAGCTTGTCTTTGTTCTGCTCTGCTGTATATCCCTATTTGTTTTTAAAAGAAAATAATTGTAAATTATTTACTATCAGGGAAACAAAAACATTTTCTCAGTAGGGAATGAAAAAAAAAAGAAACTGTTGAAACTGGTCATCTTGGCAGATGAGCCGCATTTGCCTTGTGGTGATGTGGAATCACTGTCCACTGCCTCCGGGTTCCAAGTGAATGCAAGCCTTGTTTGGAGAAGTGACTTCTTTTTTTCTTATAAATTAAAGTTAGGATCTGATTGTGCCTTTTTATGGTTTCTGTGAAGCTCATGAACTGAAGTTGCTTGTCAGGCATGTCAACACCTGTTGCCATTTGACCTGTGTTATGCCTACCTTCAGTAAGGTGTAACAGTCCTGAGTTCCTACTTCCAAGCCATTGTTCTCACTTCAGGGATTTTCACTACTTGAAATGACTTGTATGTTTGCAAGGTCCTTGTCCATTTCAGTTCTGCCCCATCCAAACCTTGTAATCTGTTAGCTGAGAGCTTATAGAGACACAGGAGTTCTCATAGAACTGGGGGAAGGGAAATGGGAACTATACTGGTGCTTTATGTTGATGTTTCTCTTCAGTACTGAAAGCTTTCCGGATGGATAGACTGTATCTATGAAGCTATTAATAGATGTGTTTTTATTCTTTGTGTCTTGCACTTGCATATTGATGTTATTTCTTGAAGTGTCGAAACCTAGAATTGATTTAATTAAATGCACAGATGTCATTCAGAGAGAAACTGTTTCAGATACTTTTCTTTTGAACAGATATTCTTTCTTTTAAAATTTGTTTTTAGTTATAGGTGGGCACAATACCTTTATTTTATTTATTTATATGCGGTACTGAGAATTGAACCCATGTCTCACATGTGCTAGGCAAGTGCTCTACCACTGAGCCACAACCCCAGCCCTGAACAGATATTCTTAAGTGAAAATTTATTTGAGACTTACATTTTTGAAGAAGTTGTGTGACCAGTAATTGTTAGCATTTGCTATACAAAGACCTCAGATAATTTAGTCATATTGTTGAATACTAATGCTAGTATTTATTTGCATGATAATTTAGTAGATAGCAGATACCTATGCTTTTGACTCTATTATTGTACTTGTGGGGTATATATTTTGCCTTTTTTATAGGTGAATGGAGGGACAGGAACAGATTTATTTGGTGGAGCTTGCTGACCTCAGAGGTCACCTCAGAGGTGTTGCCCCAGTTGCCTGATATCCCCCTGGGGCACACTTAGAGGAGCACCTGTTCCCTGAGCTCAGAGCTCTTGTAAGACTTAAGAAGAATTGCACAGGAATGCATGTGGTTGTCCCATTAATTTTCAGCTGTTTTTGTTTTATTTTTATATATAGGATGCTATACATTGATGTTTAAACAAACCAAAAGGTAAGGTTGTTTTTAAGTAAGAATGCTCTGAGAGGAGACAACAATCTAAGGTTCTAAAAAATATCAGTTTGGAGTAATAAAATCACAGACTGTTGATCTAGATAATAAAGACATGGCGGTCTCGTGTTAAACATCTCAGGGTCTTTTTCATGCCCTCGTAACTGAAAGCTAAGTCTTTTCAAAGAGTTATTAAAACTGAAAATATTTCTTTGCATATATGGGATTTCAGAAGTCTTTGGACAAACTTTTTCAGAAGCACAGATTTGTTTTTGAAATGAAGTGTGTGTCTGTGTTTCCCGGATCTGTGTTGAAAATGATGCAAAAATCTGTTTGTATGGAATAGTCCGTTGTAGAGGCCGTCTGCATTGCGTGAGATTTTGTTCCAGGGCTCAAGTAAACAGTGGATGCATCTATCATTCACAGCTTATATTGTCCTCAATTTCTTTTATGCCCTTTCAGTTTTTTGATGTACATGAATAACAACATTTTAAACTTTGATGTGGTAAATCTGCACGTTTTAAAATTTCATTTAGTTCTTTTGCATTTCTTTGGAAATACAAAATAGAGAATAGGTTAGAATAGGCATTCCTAACCCAAAATCACTTGAAGAATTACCCCTAAGGTTTCTCTTTTTTCCCCCTTTTGTTTTTGAATTTGGAATTCTCTGCAGTCTACTTGACACATGGCATGAAGTAAAGATCACCTCATTTTTCACCCCCTTTTTTATTTTTTTAAGTACTGTGGCTTTGACCCAAGAGCACTGAGCCACCTCATCAGCCCTTTTTTTTTTTTTTGAGGCAGGGTCTCGCAAAGTTGCTTAGGGCCTTGCTAAATTGCTAAGGCTGACCTTGAACTTGCAATCTTCCTGATTGCTAGGATTATAGGTGTGTACCACTATGTCCCGCTTACCCAAATATTTAAGTCAGTTTCTCAGTGTCATATGTTATCTTACATTGGTTTATGAGATTTTATCTATTTATCTCTGTGTATTTACACACACATATGTGTGTGGGTATGTGTGGCACTTTTGTTTATGTATGGAGAATTGAATTCAGGGGTGCTTGGCCACTCCAGTCCTTTCTAAAAATTTTTTGTTTCAAGATAGTATTTTACTAAGTTGCTGAGGCTGCCCTCGAGTTTTCAGTCCCTGGCTTCACCTTCCAAGTCTCTGGGATTATAGGTGTGTGCAACTGTGCCAGCATATACATTTTAAAATTTATTTCTGAGTCTCTGCCGTGTCAGTTCTCATGCCAATTTTCATCCTTTTTGTTTTCTTGTATTTCAAAAAAATTCTTAGCTCCTGTCATTTGTTTAATCTTTCAAATGAACTTGGAGGTCATTTTGACAGAATACTCCCCCTTACCGTCCTTCTCTAAAAATTTCCATTGGGAATGACATGAAATTAGTTTGGATAGAGCTAGCATTTTATACTATTCAGTTTTCCCATATGAGGAATATTTCTTTGTCTTTCTTCAGATCTTTTTTTGGCTTTTCAGTAAGTTTTGTGATTTGCTTTGCATTGGTTCACTATGTATCTATTATTATAAAATGTCTTTTGTTTCATCTTTATTTCATGTTGGTTATTGCTGAGATTTAAAAATGCTATTGCTTTTTTTCAAAACTTTGGATTTATTCCTTTTTCTAAGATGCTAATTATTCTAATAGTTTGTCAGTTGATTCATTTGAGCTTTGTAGGTACACACTTGTCTGATGGCTAATGACAACATTTTGGTTTCCTCCTTCCAGTAGATATGTTCCATTACTTCCGGGCTTACATTCTTACCTTGAATGAAGTCCTAAGTATCTGCTCCTCTAGGCATGATGTGTAAACTCACCCAGAGATTGCCGGCTGCTGTGACAAAAACTTCTGGAAAATCATCACTTTTATTTGATAAATGTCAATCGTATCTCTATGTATTTTTGGTAGCACAATTAGAATTAAAAAAAACCTGATGGTAGTAGTCTTGAATATTTATTTAAAACTTATTTTTAAATAGATTATTATATATTTTTATCCTTTTAATATTTCTGCATGAAAATTTGATGATATTGAGAAAGAGAAGAGTTGAAAGATAAGTTCAGTGCTTCTAAAGTCAAGTTCGTCTTGTGGATTATTGTTTTAACAGACCTATTGTTATGTAGAATAAAATAGCTTGAATTTTCTTATTAGATTCAGGAAAAATTCTTATTATTAAATGACCTCTGAAACTTTCTGGTTTCACCTTGCTCTCTGGTGTGCTGTTTTCTTTCCCATGAATGGTGTATTGCTCTTTGGTTTCCTCTAATAACAGAAAGCTCACACATCCTCCAAATTCTCCTCTGGTGTGTGTTCAGCCCACCAGTGTTTCCATACCTCTACAAGATGCACATATGTGTCGTCTTTATTTTCTCCTCAGCAGTCTTTTGCATAACCTTTCAAAAGTTCTACGGTCCTGAGCAGAACCCATGTGGAACTGGTAGGAACCTTGCCCATCCAGAAACCTTTTCTCATGCTCTGTCCTTTGCTCTAAAATGTCCCCCTCCATCCCATACCCCTATCCCATATGCTCAGAAGGTCATTTTTTTGATGATTCAATCTGTGATCATCAGGCCACCAATTCCTGAATCTCCTGGGCACTTGGTGTTACTGTTTATGGTGTTTGGCACTCTGTAGCTTGCATTCTCTATATTTGAAGCACACATTTAGTTTAGTGTTGTTTTGTCATGATTGGATCAGGTCTTCCACAAATCCCCAGGACTTGGCAGTGCTCTTGTTTGTTGAATAAAAGAGTGCAGAGCTACCTGGACTTAGATGCTCAGTTCCTGGAACATGCAGTTTTCTTATGTAGTTCCCAACTTTACAAGCTTCCCTAAATATGCCTGTACTCTCAAAAAATACTATCTTAGCAGGATTATGATACATGCACTTATCCATTCTTTCCAGTTTTATTAGGTTTGGATGTTGCTGTTGTAAAAATTACTTGGAATCAAGCTGGGCACAAGTGGTGCACACCTGTAATCCCAGTGACTTGGGAACCTGAGGCAGGAGGATCTCAAGTTCAAAGCCAGCCTCAGCAAAAGCAAGGTGCTAAGCAACTCAATGTGACCCTGTCTCTAAATCAGATACAAAATAGGGCAGGGATGTGGCTCAGTGGTCAAGTACCCCTGAGTTCAATCGCTGGTATGACCCCCACCTCCCAAAAAAAGACTTGGAATGAAAGTTTGCTTTTTTTCAAAATGACTTTTACATTAAAAAATTTTAAATTACTCTAAAAATATACCAAAAGGACTAGAAAAAAAAAAAAAAAAACTAAGAGGATAAGAATACTTTTGTGCCCAAAGCCAGGACTTTGTGATTGACAGCATGATTATATTCCCCTGTCAGTATTTTACATTCTCTAATGAAAATATTATGCTAATGTCATTTTGTAACTTAAAACAATTTTTTTTTTGTAGTTGTGGATGGACAGCATGCCTTTATTTTATTTATTTTTTATACAGTGCTAAGGATCAAACCCCAGTGCCTTACACATACTGGGCAAGTACTCTGCCATTAAGCTACAACCCCAGCCCTCATTTTGTAACTTTTTAAAAGGAACTATTTAGTGAGCAATTATCATCTCAGTAAGATATCACTAAACTATACCTGGTAAATACTCCTAGTCAGCTCAATCACAATAACAATATTTTAATCATGAGTAATAATAGTGATGATGTAAAATGAAATAAGATGAAGGTAGAATTTTATTAATTAACTAACTAGTTAATTAATGACCAGGGATTGAAACCAGGAGCTCTCAACCATTAAGCCACATCCCCAGCACTTTATTTTTTATTTTGATACAGGTTCTCACCAAGTTGCTTAGGGCCTTGCCAAGTTGCTGAGGCTGACCGTGAACTTGTGATCCTCTTGTCTTAGTCTCCCAGACTGCTGGGAGTACAGTGAGCACCATAGTGCCTGGTTCACGTTAGAAAGATTTTAAAGTTTTTGTGCATATTAAAAATGTTAATGAACTGGGAGACTTTAAATTGATAGTGGGAGGAAGCTCAACTCACAGCAGTTTCAGCAGATTATGAAAACTGAGTGAGAAAGTGTATTGATCTCTGATGTGATTTGTCATTCTGAATGTGCGGTCTATTTAGGGTAAATAGAGGTGTCTGTGCTTTTGTCTGTAGCTGATAGGTCCAGTTTTATCATGCTAACAAAGAAGAGAAGCTTAAGTTTCTTTGATGGCCAGAAATAGCATTTAAGGGATATTGGAATACTTAAGTTGAGGTTATGTCACTATGGTGGTTGGGCTCTGGGTATATTGCCACTGTCCCCTCCATCTGATTTTTCTTTAGTAACAATAATAGCTAACTCCTTTTTATTCATCATAATTGTTGAGTCTGCATTGTTGTTTGGTAGTGAGGTAACACTTTGTGATGAGATGCAAGTAGTCACCTATGAAATGTTTTTGCAACATGGCTTTGCCAAGTACCCCAAGCTTTTAGGCAGCATGTGTGGGCTGTCAGGATGGATCCCTGGGGGATGAGTGGGTGTTACACTCTAGAAGCACCCCAAGCTCATTGATTACTTTTCATTAGTCAGGTAGAAAATCCCGACTTATGTCTGCTCTTGGTGAAAAATTAATCCTACTGTGTTTCTGTTCCTGAGGTCTCAGAATTCTTTATAGGTATTTTCACTTTTTTCCTTTATCCCTGTGATTTTCATGAAAATAATTGAACCTGTTTTGTTTGAAACTCTTTCTTAAAAAGTCAAGTCAGAATTTTCTCTCTTTACCATTCATGGCCAACATAAGAGACCATTAGGGAACCAACAGTGCCATGTTTTTATAAGAAAGATGGAAGTGGGTCTTGGGGAAATGGCTATGTCAAGCTTCTTCTGTTCTTTTTTTTTGGTGGGGGGCGGGGAGTACCAGGGATTGAACTCAGGTGCACTTGACCACTAAGCCACATCCCCAACCCCATTTTGTATTTTATTAAGGGAAAGGATCTCACTGAGTTACTTAGTGCCTGGCTTTTGCTGAGGCTGACTTTGAACTCGCGATCCTCCTGACTCAGCCTCCCAAGTCGCTTGGATTACAGGCGTGTACCACCACACCAGGTAAACCTTTTCGGTTTTTTCATAAGGAACCTGGGGGTCTTGAGCATTGGATTCCCTGTGAGCTCTCTGTTGTTCAAAGTCAAGCTAAGGAACTGCGTATTCTTCCTGTCTGGGTGTTACCATGGTGGTAAATTAATGGGACACTGAGGGAGGGTGAGCTATCTACTTGGGAGTTTGTGGGAATAGAGCACATGAGATATAGAGAGAAACAATTTTATCCTCCTAGTTTCATATGTGTGCATTGCTTCATTTTCATTTGTTTGCTATGTGGCCATGAGGAGTGATTTTCTGTGCTGAGAGAGGAGCAGTGAGAAGCTTTGCCTGGGAGACTGGTTGGCTCTCTGCTAGAGTGGTTCCCAAAGCCAAAAGGGACTCTGATGGTGTAATTTTTAATTTTCATATTCCTGTCTTGGGTGTCTTCTACACTGATATCTCAAAATTCATTTGTCTTATTCTGTGGACTTTATTACTTGTCTTCATTTGTGTAACCTCTTCTGAGCATGACATACTAGGTACACTAAAGGGAAAAAGTCTTTTGAACGAAGTCAGACTATTTTAAAAACTCTAAAAATGCATCAGGGAAACTTTCTTCCCTATTTAGTGTCATATCAACTCTTCAGACTGGCAAAATTCTCAGTGCTGATATTATTTCCTTTTCCTTTTTAAAAAAATCATTATCATGGCATTGTAATGCAGTTGTTTTTTTAGAGTATACTCATTTAGAATATTCCAAGTGCAACATAAAAGGAAAATTAAGGGGCCTCTAATTCTCATTTTCTTTTGAAATTTGATTTTCACTACCATCTGCTATGTGATTGAAATTATTTTGGCACCCCTTTTCCAATGCTTTATTTTTTAGAGTACCAAATATATGTATGAGTGGGAGACATTAATAACCTTTCATCTGGATAATCTGAAATTTCAGATTTGTTGCCATCCTTGATACATGTAGCTTTTAGTATTCAAAGCATTTAATGTGAATGGCAAACCCTTTGCTCAACAGTATTTGCAGACTGTACACCCTGCTGCTATGTAGTAATATAAGCTTGGCAGCTGAACACAATAACCATTTCTTGTCTCTCAACTTCCATCGGTGTCCAGCCTCAGCTCAGCTGAGTTTTCTCTGGGGGTCTTAACAAGACTGAAATCAAGGTGTCGATTGGGCTGCATCCTTGTCTGGAACTCAGGATCCTGGTTTAACTCAACATGGTGACTGGCAGAATTCAGTTCTTTTGATGGCCCTCAGGCTCTAGAGGCTTTCCTCAACCCCTTGCAAGACAGATCATTCTACAAGTTTTTCATATTATAGCTCTTTGGTTTTTCAAGGCCAGCAGGCAAGTCCCTGAAGTGTCAAGTCTCTAAGCCCAGGGAAACAGGATAGAGTCACACCCACACAGGATAATCTCCCTTTTAATTTTTTTGTGGTCAATTGGTTAAGGTGCTTAATTGCATCTGCAGAATCCTTTCACCTCTGCTGTGTCATGTAGCACAATGACATCTGTGATAGATTGGGTCATTGGGAATTCTTTTAGAATTCTGTCTCTGCAGGTTGTTGGGGAGATATTTAGAAACTGAATGTTAGGTCTTAAAAGGACCACTCTCATTAACTGTGCACAAATTAGTGTAGCTGAGTAAAGATACAAACAGGGAGATCAGTTAGGAGGCAATTATAAAAATTTGGGTGAGAGATAATTGATGTTTTATATTGAAGTGGTAGAAGTAGGCATCAAGGTATCTGTTCATGGATTAAATATGGAATATGAGCAAATGAAACTCCAGAATTTCTGTCTTGATCCACTGGAAGAGTAAGGTGAGGAAGAGCAAATTGGAGGTGGCTGTCTCAAACCAGGGACTTAGTGTTGGGTTCATTGGGCTTGAAATGCTTACTAAATATCCAAGGAGAAATGCTGCTGATAGAACACCAATATCTACCATGAGGATGCAATGTGCATGTTGTTGGTGACCTAGACAAATTTTTTTGGTGTGTTGGGAAGAAATTTCTTATTGGAATAAGCCTGGGAGAGAACAAAGAAGGATCAGAGGCATCAATATATGCTACTTTGAAGATATGTAGTGAAAGGATAGAGGTGAATCGTGAAAGTTTTTTTTTTAAAGATAGAAAATATTACAGTAAACTGTATGACCATACAACTTAAGTAGCTCATTGCACAAGAGAGAAGGAAAGTCTGAGTCTAGTTCCCCAGTCAACCTAAAGAGAAAGATGGTGGTGAAAATTTAGTTTTCACTTTCTACTTGTTAGCCTTATTGTGACTGTGTGATATTACTGATTTCATCTCATTTATTTAACCAAAACAGTCTTACTCATTCTTTGGTATCTGTGCAGTTCCCAGCAATTGTCTGTATTCTTTCTTGAAGGAAAATTCCGTCCTTCTCCTCTTTGCCTCTTCCTTGCAGTTAGGTGCTTGTAAGTGAGGTTGACAGTGGCTGTGATTACTTGTGGTTTGATTTATTTTCTTCTCTGCCCCATGAATTTTTGTTTATGATTCAAAACTAATTTTCTTGGTTGTACTTTAATTAAAAAAGCAATTGAAAGTGGAGTGTCCTTCAACCATTTTTCCTCCCAGAGTAGGGATGGAGTGAGTGGAAGAAGTCTAGCCTATCGGTGCACCACTTTTGTATATCCTTAGTGACTCAGAATTTTGTGCCAATAACTGAGCGAGTAAAAATAGCTTCTTGGTAGTCAGCACAGGAGTCAGAAGGTCCATGCAGTCCTTTGCTCGGAGTTGACCTTGCAGAAGAAACATGAGTGATGTCCTGTCCTGGAGTACAGGCTTCTGGTCCTTTCTCTGTCACCTCACACTGTCCTTTAAAAGGATTCTGGAAAAAGTTGATAAAAATTTAATGTGTGGGAATTAACCATTTGGTTTATTTGCTCCTGGAGAACTAAAAAAAGTGTAAAATTTCTTACTATAAATGTCTATTTTTGTGTCAAAGTCTTTTGCATGATATTATAAGAACTGAAGCAGGAATGTATGAGGTAGATTTTGATGCTGTCCTGTTTTTTATTCATTCATTCATTCATTCATTCATTCATTCATTCATTCGTTCGTTCGTTCCTAGCACTAACTGCTCTCTTTCAACTGTGCCATATGCCTAGAGGAATAGACTCATGGACTCCTTTTCTATATTTGAGTCAGTGGAATGTTGTGGTGCTAGTTTTCATTTCTTATTTTAGTGATCTTTTCTAAATTTTCTCTCACTTCCCCTCATTGCATGGATGATATTTAGACATTGTAATCTTGGTATTTGGGATATGTTTAATTTTTATTTTTTCCCACCTTTGCCCCCTTAGACATTGCCCCTCAAAAGCTAATGTGTGAGATAGTACAAGAAAATTTAGGGGTGAAATGATTGTGTCATGTTAACATAATGAGTGCATTAATCCATTAATAGAGATTAACTGGGTGTAACTGTAGGCAGGTAGGGTGTGGCTGGCAGAGGTGGGTTCCTGGGGGCATGCCTTTGGGATAAATATTTTGTCCTTGGTGAGAGATGTTTTTCTTTCCCTATGATGCCCTGCCTCTTTTCAGATGCTAAGGAGCTCTGAACCATGAGCCCCAAATAAACTTTTTCTCCTTTAAAATTGTTCTTGTCAGGTCTTTTGGTGTCCTATAATTGCTCTGAAGACCCCAAATCTCACCACTTTTGTATCCTTAGTTTAGTTATATCCATCTTTGTCTCAGGTGTGGTGTTGTTAGTATCAGCACTTATATTTTTCCATTTCCACTCATTTTTTAGAAACCAATGTAAATAAATGCACTGCATTTTTCAAATTATACATATAAACATTTCTTAGCAAAGTAGAACTGTTGGTTTCTGTGCTTCACTGCAAGTGTTTGTTCATCCACTGATGATGGATGAAGTCCCAGGGAGGCCTGGGAGGATTGGTTCCAGGATGTCCCGTGTGGTTGTTGTGTTGTTTGCAGTACTAGGGATTGAACCTTGGGTTTTTTTATTTTGAGATAGGGTCTCACTGCCCATGCTGGCCTTAAACTTGAGAACCTTCTGCTTCAGCCTCCTGAGATGCTGGGATTATATGCATGTGCCACTGTATCTGGGGAGGATATCCCCTTTTTGTGAACTTTGCTGCTTACTTTTGATGTCTGAGTTTTACCCTTTAAAAATTTGAAAAACAAAATTTGCCTCCCTTGCTATCCTTTAAAGGATAAAAAGCCATTTATGGGCTTGAATACTAAGCACATTCACAAGTGGCCTACATGCGTGAGGCTGAAGGCACACATGGCTCTGTTCTGAGTGCCTCTGTTTCTGTGTTGTGAGCAGAGTGACAGGTGTGCCTTCCATGCCTTCTTTTCAGAGATCACCATGCTGCTTGTTTTGGGGTGTGTGGTCACCCAAATGGATGTGTCTTTTCAGCTCACCAAATGTCACAGAAGCTACTTCAATTCAAGCAGCCTGTGGGTGCAGTTATCTCCGTCTCGAGTGTTGGTTTTGAAAGGCAGCTGCAGCTGCTTCCTGTGGAGAGGCTGGCTACCGTTGTGAGCTGAGCACCTCGTTCCCTGTGGGGAGCATTTGCTGGTGACTGTGTTTGCTGCCCAGGAGCAGGTTCATGCAGGTTCATGCAGGGGAGGCAGTAAGGGATGTGTGACAGACCAAACTGGTCTGGAGGACGCCCCTGAGATCCATAAGTCTCACTTTCATGTTCAGGGGAGTGGCTGATCCTTTTTAAATTTTTTTTTTTTTTTTTTTTTTTTTTTTTTTTACTGGTGGTGCTGGGGATTGAATCTAGGGCCTCGTGCATGCAAGGCAAGCACTCTACAAACTGAGCTATATCCCAGCCCTGGCTGGTCCTTTTTATGCCTTAGGCAACCTGTTTTTTCTCTTGAATGCTCGGTTCCTCCCTGATCTGTTGGATTGAAAGGCCAAGGTAGACTGTTGAACAGGCGGTGCAGGGAGGAGGCTGTGTATTATTAGAGCAAGCAACTGTGTCTCTTGGATGCCTCCCTCTGTACTAGAGAACACACTGCCCCAGACAATAAGTTCCGCTTGAGCCGCCAGCAGCAGGGAAATGAGAGTGAACAGACTTGGCCTGCATAACTGAAATTTATCTATCACCAAAAATTGGTGGAGAAAGTTTGGGTTTTGCAGTTAGATCTGGACTTAAAATTCTTGCTAGTTTTACTTTTTGTGCTGTTATTTATAAAGTCTTGTTTTCTTTTTCTATAAAATAGTGTTAGTCTTGAATTGTGCTGATGACTGAATGAAATAATATATGTGAAGTGTTTAGTGACTCAAGTAGTGATGGTGATGATGATAAAAATAAAATCATGCCATTATTACGGTTTTTATTATTCATGTTCTTCTACCCGACCTTTTGCTGGAGGTGATAATTAAGAAGGTGACTCCCTTTTTGAGATGTGCTTTGGTCTGTTGTAGAAGTGAAAAATGTTAAAGACTGTTTTGATGTTGAATGACATCGGAAAGACCCAGAAAGGCATAGATGGTAAGAAGGATAGCCTTTGGATGTGGTTTGAGGGTCCTTCCGGGTTCCTGTGTTGGAATTTAATCCCCATGGTGAGGTATTAAGAGGGGGAAAACTTAATCTGAGTATGGTGTGTTTAGAGGTGGAGGCTTTGGGAGTGATGAGGATTGGACAAAGTCATCAGTGTGAAACCCTCATGAGCAATTATTGGTGGCTTTGTAAGACAGACATACCAGAAGAGCTGTGCATGCTCCCTGTCTCTTGTCCTGTGATGCTCAGTGCTGCCTTGGGATATTGCCAACAGAAGACCATCACCATATTTGGGCCTTTGGACCTCCAGAACTGTGAGCCATATAACCCTCCTTTCTTTATAGTTATGGAACCTGAGGTATTTTCTTACAGTAATGCAGAATGGACTAAAACATTACTGGATTATGGTTGATGGGATGTCACCTCATCCCAAGGTAAATTAAATTAAGAGAGCCATCTTGGTTATAGGGAAAGATTAACTCTAGGGTTCCCCACAACTTCTCAGACACATGTATAAAATGAGGTCCATGGGCTTTTTGTTTAGAATAAGTAATAGAGATACAATAGAAGAATTTCAGCTTAATGTTTGAATTTTGTGTTTGAGAATTGAAGACAGCTAAATGCTGTAAGTAGCGAAGAAAATGGCTTGAACTTTAAGAACGTTCCCTTTCCTTTGTTCTCTAGCCTTACCTTGAGATTTTCACATTTATATTAATTATCTCTATAGCTCACATTAGGTCATACAAAGAATCTGAATTTCAAATAAATGTCAAAATCAGAAAATAGGTCTGTAGTCTTTCGTAGGCAGTTATGAAGAAAATGGACTTTCTGTTTTTGAAACATTTTGTCATAGGAAACACAGACTTTTTTTTTTTTTTTTTTTCAAATGACTTGTCACCAAAATAACTAGAAAAATCTCATTAAAAGACTCCTCAGGGGCGCTGGAGATGCCAGTAGGACATGGTGGTGTGGAATCCGGCCTAGGGCCTGCTGTGCCTCTCGAGCCTGGGCACCCTCTCTACCTCGGTCTGATGCCTGGGATGAACACTTCTTGGAAGTCTCTTCCCTTGCTGAACCCAGCTTTCTCATCTGCAAAGTCAAGATGTTAAACCAGTTGATCTTTAATGTTCTTTCTTTTCTAGCTGCACCGCTGTGTATGTAACTCTACTATTTCTGAAATAGACATGCATATTTTGTTATGGAGGCCCATGGGTTTTGTGTGGATAGCATTATCATTACCTCCAGCAGTGATGTGTGTGTGTGTGTGTGTATGTGTGTCCCTTTGCATCACTGGAGACTATAACTATTTTTCATGAAACACCACCTTCTAAAATATATCAAACAGAGCTGCTTTGGTTTCCATCAGGGCCTGTGCCCCATTTTCCTGTAGTTTTTCACCCTGAGCCATTTCTATGGAGCCCTACAATTTGAAATCTACACGTCCAGGGCAGGCTCCATACTCTTGAGTGTACTCTTGTATTCTGGATCCAATTCTGTATCTTCTTTTCCTACCAACTTTTTTTTATGAAAGTCTTTAAACCTATGTAGCACATTAAAAAAAATGTCATGGTAAACCTCCGCATAGCTACCACCTAGAATCACAATAAACGTGCTGTTATAATTCTTTACCACATACTCACACATCTTTCCCTCCACTCATCTGCAAATCCATCTATTTTGAGGAAAGGGTTAAATTGCAGACCTTTCCCTAAATGTGGATCACTAACTAGAACTGAGTATTAGTATACAACTATTGTTTTTTTCTGGTAAAATTTACATACAGTGAAGATGTAGACATTAAATATCATTCATTGAGTTCTGACAATTGTATTCATCTATGTAATTCAAATTCATCAAGGTACTAAATATTACTGTCTCCCCGAGAAGTCCTCCCTCTAATCCTTTTCAGTCAGTCTTCACCAGTACCTGTCAGAGGAATATATTATTCTGATTTTTTTTACCCACAATTAGTTTTATCTCTTATATTGCTTTGCTTACTGTTTTAGTCAGCTTTTTTGCTGCTGTGACTAAATGAGCCCACCAGCACAACTGTAGAGGAGGAAGAGTTTATTCTTGGGATCATGGTGGTTTCTTAGGTCTCAATGCATGACAGCCTGTTCCATTCCTCAGGGCTCCAGGTGAGACAGGAGTAGCATGGTGGAAGAGTGTGGCAGAGGGAAGCGGCTTATGTGGTGATTGGGAAGCAGAGAGAGGTCTCCACTCACCAAATCCAAAATATATACCCAAAGCTATATTCCAATTCCCACCTCCTCCAGCCACACCCTACCACTTCAGTTACCATTCAGTTAATCCCAATCATGGGATTAAATCACTGATTGGTTAAAACTCTTATAACCCAATCATTTCTCCTCTGAATCTTCTTGCACTGTCTCACACATGATTTTTTTGGGGCCACCTCATATTCAAACTGTAACACTTGAAGAGAATCATATAACGTATAATCTTTAGTGACTGTGTTATTGCAGAGAGTATCAGTGGATTTTCCGAACAATCATTTTTAATGAGAAAGGTTTAAATTGTGTTTACAGTTTCTGATTAGTATAGTAACATTTCAACCTGCAATAACATTTCTATGCTAGAGGTTACCAAACTTTTAGTTGGCTTCAGAAGCAGCCTGGAGGTTTGGTGGAGTTAGATTGCCTGCCCCAGAGTTCCTATTTTGTGGCTCTGGGGCCACACTCAGGTAGCAGCTTCCGTTGATGCCGGTGTTGATATTAATGGTCTTGACACCATACTTGGAGAACCACTATTTTATGTAAAATCATTTTAAGTGTGTAAAATGTGTCTGCATGTGTGTGTGTGCTGCTTGCATCATTGGCGAATATCACTATTTTTTCATAACATGTTATGGAACACTGTTTTTATGACAGTTATTTTTAAAACATTTTCATTTTGTATCCTACTTGCTGTGGCTCTCTGGTGGGAATTGAGAGCTCATGATCTTTGGATTCTTTGCTTTTAGATCATTTTCTGTGCCATTCCCCCCTGTGAGAGTGTGCTCACAGTTTCCTCAGTGTAGAGGCTCTGAATATTAGTGATTTTTCTACTTTTGAATTAATTTTTTCTACTTCATTTTGCTGCCTTTTTGTATTGAATCCAGAGTTCAATTTTTAGTTTTTTTAGATCACTAATGTGTTTATTGCTGTTTTCTCAGAGCATAGGTCATAAAATTCATACACATACTACAGAATTCAAAGGATAAGTCATATCATAAAACAAAATTTTCTCTCCCCTGTCTCCCTTCCTTGGAGATATCTGCTGGAATTAATTTCTTGATATGCATTCAATCATCATTATTCATGGATTCTGTATGTGTGACTTGCCTACTTATTAGCATTTGTTTGTACCAAAATCAGTACTGGAGGTGTGTTCATTCCTGTGCAAATGTGCAGGACAGGGGAAAACCTTTGAGTTGCCTGATGTGCACATTCCCAGCCAGCTGAAGTTGAATAAGGTGACATTCTGCTTCATGTCTCATCTCTCAAACTGCAAATAAGTGTCCTGGTTGTGGCTTTTTAGTGTCATGTTTTGCAAAGGTTTACTTTTTTTTGTTGGTGATTTTGCTGTTTAAAATGGCCCCCCAGCTTAGTGCTGAAGTGCTGTCTCTAGTCCTTAAGGGCAGGGAAGTTGTGAGGTGCCAACAGAGAAAACACCTGTGTTGGAAGCTCCATTTAAACCTCAGAAATAGTGTTTTGGGCTGTGAATTCAGTGTTAATGTAAATGTAATATATATTGAATAAAGTCTGTTTAAACAGAAACACTCATGATCAGTTGGCAAAAAATGATGTGGATAATTAATTATGTTGTTATTCCCCAATATGGAATATATAAGAGTATAGTTGAATTAGTGCTTTCCCAGGAAAGTAATGCCATATGTCCTGTATAGTCTTTGCTAATTCAGTGACCACAACAATATTGTAGAACATAAATACTACAAATAGTGAAATTGTTATATATGTAACATGTTTATATCCATTACAGTTTGAATTAAATACTTTCATGTATTAGCCAGTCCTTGCAACAGACTTAGGAGGTTATAGAGAAATAAGACCAAAAGTGTTTTTTCTTGAGAATTTTGACAAAGCACAGTTAGCCTGGTTGGGGCTAATCAGAGCTGATGTAGTTCTGATAGGTGGGCCAAAATTCCACTCTTGTGTTATCTTGCTTCTATGTTCAGAACATAATTAACCATGTATATATCGACCTTCTCTGAATTATGAATTTAAAAAGTTGTTCGATTTTCCATTTTTGTCTATGGCTCGTTAAATGAACTATTGTTTTCTGTTGTATCATTGGATCTGCTATGGAGAATGGATGGAGCTATGAAAGTGTCACTGTGAATGAAATGGATATTGTCTTTTCTCAACTGAATAGTTATTTGGAGTATATAAAATTAGATGTTCTTAATGGGTTTACTCTGTTTGACATAGAAAAACGTTCCTTCTAAAGACAAAAACATCATCTCTGTCCTCAAGTAGCTTAAGATCTAATAGATAAACTAGAGCCTTACTAATAACTTCAGTTATGTTTTAGGAAACAGGTGCGAAGGAGGAGGAGTTGGCTCAGTTCTCCCTGAGATGGGAGTGTGAAGGATAGCAATGGAGCTTATAGAGATAAAACGTCTCTGGGATTATGAATCAAAGTAATGGGAAGAAGTGTTTCAATTTAAAAAAAGTACTTCACAGAGTACTTTTTAGAAACTGTGTCTTTTGATAAAAGCAAGGTAGGCTGGTGCTGCCAGGAGAGGGCAGGCAACAGAGATTGCAGGGTGGATGGGAACCAAGGAAAAGTCACGACTGGAGGCTTGCTATTCCAGCAGTCACTATCAGTAGAAGTGACTGCAAATCATTTAATGTCTTTCATTGGGTTGTTTTGAGGATTAAATTAAGTGGTTAAAAAAAGAAGGAAGGAAAGGCTTCACAGGGAAGGTGATGTTACGTCACCATTTGTGGATAAAAAGCTATGCCAGGATGTTAGCGTCTACTTAATACTGTGGGCCAAAGCACTGGCAGAGCCTCTGTCTACTGCAATTTACCCTTTTCTTCATTATGGTCAAGATCCAGGATTTTATATGCAATGCTTTTATTAGGAGCATCTTAGATAAAATTGTTTGTTTATCATACTTAGGAGAAGAGAATTTTTAACCAGGAGGCTATTTTTTCTGGATAGCAGATACATTTCTGATTCCTTAAAATAGTTTTTAATATGCAATAAGTTAATTTAAAATAATTTTAATTCTATTTGCTGTTATTCTGCTTGCTAAGTTATTTCTGAGTGAAAACGTAGTCTTTCTCAGCTGAATATTTATTTTTAATCAGTTATGTATATGTGCACTAGTAAGATTACTTTAAAATTCTTTTAAATGCTGAATTCTGTGGTTAATTAATTACATTTTTATTCCTGAATATGGAATACATACCACTACAGTTCAGTTAATACCTGTTGTTAAAAACAAAAATAAATGATGAGTTTGTGTAAGTTGAGGTCAGCTAGAATTTTTGATGTTTCATATTGACTTTCTTGAGATGTTGATGCTAAAGAACATCATGGATGATTTTAGTTTGTTATTTTATTTTTTAGTACGGGGTGTTGAACTTAGCTATATCCACTGAGCCATATCCCTAGCCCTTTTTATTTTTTATTTTGAGGCAGGATCTTGCTAAGTTGATTAGAGCCTTGCTAACTTGCTGAGTCTGTGTTTTTTTTTTTTTGTTTTTGTTTGTTTGTTTGGGTGGTGCTGGGGTTTGAACCCAGGGCCTTGTGCTTTCGAGGCAGACACTCTACCAACTAAGCTATATCGCCAGCCCTGAGTTTGGTTTTGAACTTGCGATCCTCCTGCCTCACCCTCCTGAGCCCAGCAGGGTTTTACAGCCATACGTGCCTGCTAAGTATTTTTGTTTTGCAGTATGTGTATATATTGTTTCTTTTCTTTCTTTGTTCAGTGAGAGGAATTTTTCCCCTGGCATATTTAGTAAAGCATCTATACCAGTGGATACTGATAACTGAACTTAATAACTGATGATACTTTTTAAAATGAAAAATAGTGAAAATGATTGGGAATCTTTTCAGTACCAAATATGGAAAAATCTTTAGACACTTATTAATAAGTATGCAAATTAATTTTGTAGGGTCTTTGGTCTGCAGTCATTCCCTCATGCTTTCATTTAATTACACATTTTAACCTTTTGACTCACGATAGCAATGCTGATTTCTTTTGAAACTGAGTACTGTGATATGTGTTTAGGGAAAAAAATAACAACCTTTCAAAACTTGCATTTTTCTATTGTTTCTGCATACATCTTAAGATACTTTTCTTAGGAGTACTCTTCCATTAAATAATTAAGACTTTTCTGGTGTGACAGGACAACTTCAAAACTCTCCTTATTGAAAATATGGCATTTATTAGCAAACAGTGATATTGATAGTTATTTTTAAACTGAATTACAGTGATGAAAAGAAATGTCTTCTGAATGTGCAGATGTCTTTGTATATTCGGATAATAATTTTTTTAATAATTGCTTTTCCCATGACTTTTTTCTTCCTTTGGCTTTATTTCTTAAAAAAGACATTATCTACACAAAAAGGCAATATTGCTAAAATCTGAAGTGTCAGGGGGTTTCTTGAGCTCTCTGATCCATATGCCCTGGCACTGTCTCTCTCACAGGGCTTGTCTGCTTTGTGCAACTGCCAAGTTCATGCATAATTGTCTTGACAAATGGCATACTCATTAATATTGTAATGGGCCTTTGCCAACCAGTGTAAGCCATGTGCCCCAGGCAGCAAAGCCAAGTGCCAATTTCTTGCTGATGGTTATACCATGCCTAAAATACATTGTTAAAACCAATTATGGGTAAAAATATAACCATTTGTGGTAAAAATTACTTACATTTATCCATGCACTTGTGAATATCGAGGAACTTCTGAATTTCTGAGCTGTAGACCCTCATGTGTGTTACAGCTGCACTCTCCTACCTTGGAGGGTCCTCTTTTGTCATCTACATGCTCCAGAATCCATCAGAAAAGCACATGGTGATGAATTGTTCCAGAAAGGAGTGTATTTTCTTCATGTTTCTCAAGGCTGTTGAAGTGTCCAGGGTAGAAGCAAAGTCATTCTTAATCAGAACCTACAGTCATTTCCAGGAATTAGGTGCACAAGTTTGTGAAAAAATATTAATTGAACCTAAGTGGATAAAACTCTAGGAAACGGTATGGGTTGCTGTCAGTACTGGTGTACGTTAAAATGTCCTCCCAGGGATTTCATGTTACTGCAAGTTAATAATCTTAAAATGCACTATCCATGACTCCATGTGGCTGAATGTTCCTACCATGCAACTTGTTATATCTTAAACTCACTGGAAGCAATTGTGTGAGCCTGTGGTATGTTCATTCCCAGAACAAGCACTTCCTTTGTGGAATAAGCACTTTGTGCGGGGCCTTTGTGTGCCCGACTGTGTCTAGAAATGATGAAAGAAATGAATCCTGCCCGTAAAAGTTTATTTTCTAATGGAGAGAGATGCCCACAAGTAATTGCTACCTGGGTTGTTTGACATGAAAAGTGTGAATATTTCTATATTAAACATGGAGATAGAGAAATATAAACGTATATATTTATATGTCTGCCTACCTTATTTATATACATATGTGTATATATATATATTGAAACCAATATATATATAGTTGAAACCAACATATATATTATATATTATACATTATATATTATAATATATATTATTATATTATATTTTAGTATAATATTATATATATAATATGTAATATATATATTGGTTTCAACTAAGGAAGCAGGAGGTGAGTTTCCTTGGTGCCCAGTTAGTTCTAAAATTTCTCACCCCGCATATTGTGTTCTTATGCATCTTGGTCATCTTATTCTTTGTGCCTTGCAAAAATCCCCTCCCAGAATAAACCCCATTATTCTCCAAGGGAGATATCTAGATATCAATATAGGGCTTTAGCCCTAATGGTTGACTTCATCTGCCTGTGGCCTTTTTTTCTGTACAGCCTCCCTCTCAGAAAGAACCTCTGGCCGTGGTGACGAGCACGAGGAGCTGGGCTTTTGCAGTTTAATTTGTAAGGTTTTTCTCCTATATCACCAAGTTTCATCTGTGCTCTTGGCTTCTCTGCCTTCTTTGTTTCAGGTAATTTAGTCATTAGGTGGCCTGATCTTGTCGCTTTCTCTAAAAATCGTTTGATGACTGGCATTATATTCTATTTTGTTCTTCTATTAAACTACAATTTCCCTTTTGATTAATGCCAACTGTTAGGTGAAATCACTTTCATTGAGGCCTATTACCACATAATTCAGATTCTAATATAGCTGTTAATACATTCATGTTAATATATAGAATTAAAGAAAATACTATTTATGGAAGATCTCACAATTCAGGGATCTTTCTCCAACACTTAGGTGCTGAAGAGTGAATTATATGTGTTGTGGGAAAATGTCCAAGAAGAGGCAGGAAAGGGATTTAGGATTGGGCTAAAAAAAAAAAAAAATCTAGATTTAATATTGGTGACTTCCATGGATTTCCTAGCAGAGAAGTTATATGGTCATGTGTGTTTTTGAAGGGCGTCTTAGAGTGCCCAATGTGGGATGGAGGTGAAAGTAGAAAAGCCAAGGGCCAGGGCCAGATTAGGAGCTAGTTTACTTGAAATAGTACAGTCAGTACCAAGGGAAAACTGGGCCCATAATCTCTTATTTGCAATTTTAAAATCTGCATAAAGCACTGAAAACAGAGTTTCCAAAAATAAATGTGGAGTCAAAACTTACTTTGGAATCAGCGATGAACTGATTTGATTTGTGAATTGTTTCACTGCTGGTAATGGTCATGCTGATCTCTGCTGTCTTTTGATATTTTTGTTTTTTTTTTTGTTTTTTCTTTTTATGTGTGACTTCGAATTTATTTGCATTATGAAAATGTACAAAGAGGTAGAGATAACCTATGGGTAAAAGTCAAAAGAGAACTGGAAAGATCTATTATCATCAGAAGTATAGAATATACAGAGGTATAGAAAACAGAGTTGTTATAAACCTAAAGAATTAGACAGGTTGTGGAATTTTTACAGTAACAGTGATGACCAGGAGTTAATGAAAAATAGGGAAACATTACATAGTGAAAAAGTAAAGACATTGACTGTATACAAATAGAGAGGATTGGTTAGTGAAGAATTGAAAATGTGTCTGTGAATGACAGACACATGGTTTATGAAACAACTGAGAATATATCAGATACAACTGAATGTCAAAGATGAATAAAGAATATTCTGAGATTGCAGAAATTTAAGAAGCTCATAGTGTACGGCTTCAAAAACATCTGTGGTGAAAACTTTGCTTATAAGAATCTAACCAAAAATCTCATTGATGAGATGAAAATATTCATTGGAAACTGCAGTTTTAAAAGTAAATTGTACTAGGTTTTTAGAAGACATTAATGATGATTTATGAAAAGGCACCAGTTAGTTTTAAGGGTGCTGTTCTTAGAATGAATGTTCTTGAAATATTTTCTAACTAGTTCAGTCTGACGTTGTACCAGAAACACAAACTCACTAAGAGAAGTGGGACTGGAAGAAAAGTATAATTGGTTTCTTAGGCAACTTCCCCACTCAGCCTACTTCCCAACTTTTGTGAAAAGTAACATTTTGGCATTTGATTTCACAACAGTGTGACATTTATAATTCAGCCTGGTGACCAAGGAACTGTATGTTCCCTGAAGAACAAGTCTGCCTACCTTAAAAAACCAGACTTGGTGAGGTGGCACATCATTGTAACTCAGGAGGTTGAGACGTGAGGATTTCAAGTTTGAGACAAGTCAGGGAAATCTGGTGAGATGTTGTCTCAAAATAAAAATATAAAATAAGATAGCTGGGCATATAGCTCAGTGGTAGAGAACTTGTCTAGCATGTGCACATACTTTGATTCAATCTTAGTACCTCAAACCAACTCAACAAACAAACCAAATAAACAACAACAACAAAAACTATTCTTGCTATAAATAGATTCCTATGGTTCCAAGACCACCTGAAATAATTCAGCCTGAAAAATGCTATTTATGCAATTAGTAATGCTTGAAATGAGACTTAAGGCAACATTAGTAAGTACTTCATAATGACTTTGGGTTATAGTGATGTTTGAAAAGTGAACCCGTGAAAAAGACATTGAAGGGTTTCATGTCACTAATGAAAAGGTGTCCCACTTCTCTTCTTACGCCAGAAGTTGATCAATCAAAATAATAAGTCGAATAAATACTGAGGTTTATGATAATGCACTTCCTGTATGTGTCTTGAATGATGGGGAAATTGCTGGAATGGTATGAAGTTAAGATAAGTACGAGGAGAGTGGTGATAATGATGACCATCATTACATCATGAATACAGGTGAAAAATACCCTCAAGCTATACAGAGAAAAATATGTTGTCAGTTAAATACTGACCTTGAACACTGTGAGGTGATAGTGTGCAAGAGGTTACTTATTCAGGAGAGGCTGTTTGGACAGATACCTGAGTTCAATAGGTAGAAGACTAGAATAAGCCTTTTTAAAGACCATCTCTGTCAAAGGTCTGGCTCATTGTTTGAAAGGGACGTACTGAGATCATCATTAGATGTCCAGAGTGAGGCTGATGCTTACTACTATAATAGCCATACCAGTGTACTATTTCTTTAATGAACCACATATATAGCATAGCTAAAGTTTGAACTAAATTTTAATAATATTCCTTAGAAATAGGTTCTTTGGCCTAAATTGCTATATGTTATTTTAATTTTGACATGTATTAAAGATATCTTCTATGGGTTTTATTGAGAAACATTGGGAATAGGAGAAGGTGTTATCAATTTCTGAGGAAATTTAAATGTCTCAGAAATATAGCATTGACTGATTGGCATTATGCTTATGACAGTTGATTTATAACTAGGGAAAGAGAATTGGAAAGCCTAAGTTTTGTGTGCCAACCATTCCACCTGCATTCTTATGAAAAATAATTGCTTAGTGTTGGTTGAACGCAATTAATTAGCAAAGTTGTATTTATACTGTCATTTTTTTAAAAAATTCTTTCCTTTTTTTTTTTTTGTGTGTGAACTGCCCAATTTGTAATATAGAACTGGGAAGATAGAATAGAGGTGACAGAAGACCTCTTGGCAAGAGGGTCCATAATACTAGATAGAGAAGCCTATCTGGGGTTGAGAACTTAACTATGTAGTTCCAGCCCTTCTTCTGCCCTCCCTCCTTCCTGCAGGCAGAACTACAGGACAGGGCTTGTATTTCCCTCATCCTGCATTCCTTTTCCCCTACTTGACTTTCTGTCAGCCCAACCCTTATTTTACAGGGCCTCTGAAGCCTGTGGAGTAAGGTCAGTGACTCTGGGGAGCTCCTCAGTGACCCCTGAACCCCTGGGTAGCTTGAGTCTGCCTCCTTATCAGGAAAATGCACTGGAGTTGCTGATGGAATCAATGAAATATTTACTATAAATTTCAGTGTCTTTTCCTCTTTTGCAAGTAATTTCGGCCCAAAGCAGGACAAAGCAGAGCTGGCAGGCTTCTCATTAGTTCCACCCATTTATCTGTTCCCCTGGAGAGTACTGTGTTCAGGAGCTACTCTCAGGGAGGGCATATTCATCCTTACCCCAGGGCAGAACTGTCTCCGCACAACACGGGATTCAGGATGAACACTGAATCTAGCAGCAGAGGAATGGAATTTGCACCAAAAATCCTGGGCCCTGTCTTATAATTCATTCTCGGGGTAGGAAACACTTGATGCATTGAAATATCTTTTTCTTATAATGATGATTCAGTTATTTTAAAAATAAATTTTAAATTATAGCAGATGTTTGTTTGCTTATTTATTCATTTATTTATTTATTTTTTGATACTGGGGATTGAACCCAGGGGCACTCTACCACTGAGCCACCTCCCCAGCCCTATTTTGTATTTTATTTAGAGACAGGGTCTCACTGAATTGCTTAGGGCCTCGTTAAGTTGCTGAGGCTGGCTTTGAACTCGCCATCCTCCTGCCTCAGCCTCCCAAGTGCTGGAATTACAGGCGTGCGCCACCGCGCCTGGCTAGATGTTCATTTAGAAAATTTAGAAAAGTGTAAAATGTAGGGGAAAAAAGGTACTAGGGATGATTGCTATTAGTTTTCTTGCATAGTTCTTCCCACAGTTTCTATATGTAATATGCACATGCTTATAGGTTGATATATGTAAAATCATATCATAATTATAATTTTATGTTCCTTTAATCACAAGTATATGGTTTATTAAAATTTTTTGCATCCATTATTTTCAATGGTGTATAATATTTTATTGTACGTCTGTAAAACTACTATAATTTGCTCAATTATTTTCTTGTTTGGGGACATTTATATTGTTTATAATTTTTCTATCATAAAATAATTCTAAAATGAAACTTCCTTTATATATGTATATATTTTAGGGGTTGACAGACCTTTACTTTATTCATTGATTTATATGCAGTGCTGAGAATTGAACCCAGTGCCTCACACATGCTAGGCAAGCACTCTACCACTGAGCCACAACCTCACCCCCTGAAATGAAACTTCTTTGTGATTAACTTGTCTTAATTTACTTTATTTCATTGGGATAAATTCCTAGAAGGGTCATTATCTTTCAAAAGAGTGTGAACGGTTTTAAGTCTCTTGATAGTGCTGAATTGCTTCCTAGAAAGGTTGTGCCAGTGACACTTTATCACCAATAATCGATGAAGCTGCCTGCTTATAGACATTTTCTTTGAATTCATGCTAATCAGCAGGAACAGAAACATATGTTCAATTTGCCCTTTTATGAGAAAAATTTAATTGAAGTTGGTTGTTTTCCTGCCATTTTTTAGTAGATTAAAATGTATTAGTGTGTGTTGTCTCTGCCAAGCTTCAGTTTTTTCTGGGTGGAAACCATTTAAGTACTGCATCTGGGCATCTGGGGTTTTGGAATGTGTTTGACCTCTTTTTTGTTTGTTTTTGGGTACCAGGGATTGAACTCAGAGGCATTGAGCCACATCCCCAGCCCTATTTTGTATTTTTTATTTAGAGACAGGGTCTCTCTGAGTTACTTAACACCTCGCTGTTGCTGAGGCTGGCTCTGAACTTGAGATTTTCCTGCCTCAGCCTTCTGAGATGCTTGCCTGACTGATCACTCTTATTCAGTGACCTAATGTGGGTCATGGTGGCTTACCATAGACCCTGAGCAGTAAGTTAAATGTTGTTTTAGACAAACTGTCAGTCCAGTAGAATTCATGCATTGCTCAGTTTTTCTTTTAAATACAAGAGCGAGGGAGGTTGTGAGGAATGTTGAAACCCTTATAAAATTCATTCATTCTAACAACAAATGTTTATTCTGTGTTTTACTAGTTCTAGTCACTATTCTAGATTTATGATTGTAAAGAAAGTGTAACAGCATTCTCAATTTGGCCCAAACCAAAACTACCAAAAGAATCTAAGTGTCATCCTGGACTGTAAAATAGATACACCAGATACCATTTTAAATGGTACTTCTTAAAACATTCTTGTAGACAAGTGGACTCGACCCCCATGCCACTGTTTGGACATTCTAGGCAATTGACTTGGAAGAGTCATAATAATTGCTGTTATTTATTGAGTGCCTCTTATGTTCCTTGAAGATATGTGTTGTGTCCTTCCTATTCATTTCAATATTATAACTGTTTTATGATGCAAAATGGGTATTATTTTCATTTTGAGAATTAGAGAGGAAGCAAGGTTCAGGTATTAATGATGCTAGTAAAATTTACTTGACATTGTCAAAACATGGGAGTTAAGAAAATACTGCTCACTTCACTGTGAAGAAGGTACCTAGCATCCCTTTCATGGAGGCAGTGTGGTCTCAACTTTATCTTTACCTCCTTGTCCTGGCCATTATTGTATAAAGTGATTTGGGGAGTTAATGTCCACTGTGCTTGAGTGAATTTAGTGGTGATTATAGCTGTCATTTATGGAGTGCCTGTTATGTGCCAGCTCTGTCCTAGGGGCTTACATCTGTTTACCCACTTAATCTTCATGGAGGCCTAATGGGGTCCTTTCACTGGTTTGAAGATGACAAAACTCTGCTCCGCTAGTTTGTGGTGGAGTCAGGAAGAGTATGTACTAGTGACTTGGAAGAGAAGGAACATTTATCTGGAAATCAGGCCACACCTTTGACTGTGATTAGCTACATGTTCTTGGGAATAACCTCTAACTTGGTTTCTTTATGTACAAAGTTTTCATTTTATGTTAAATGAATTTTGATTCCACATTTTTCTGTTTCTTTATTATTCTTCTGAACACTGAATATCTCTTGTATTTATATAAAAGGTGTACTCCATACACTATTTTAGAAGTTAGTTTGTATATTAGAAGTCTCAGGAATCAGTTTTGATTGTATTAAATGCAGAATTTCTCTTTTTCTTTTATGAATTATATTCTCATCAATAGCATACAAGGATTTCATTTTTCCACATACCAATAGTTTCTAATCTTTTATCTTTTTGATAATAGCACAGATGTAATATGATATCTCATTGTGGTTTTGATCTGCATTTCCCTGATGACTAGTGACTTTGAACATTTTTTCATACATTTGCCAGGCAGCTGTAAGTCTTCTAAGAACTGTCTGTTTAGATTCTTTTCCCAGTTCTTTAAATTGAGGTATTTGTTTTCTTATTATTGAATTGTTTAAGTTCCTTATATGCTTTTGTTATTAACCTTTCATCACATATGTGTTTTCATGAACTTTTTTGTCCCCCATTACACAGGTTATCCCTTTATTCTATCAGTTGTTTAAGTAGCTCTTTACTTTGGCTCTTTGTCCCATTTGACCTTGCTGACCAGTTTTCCTTCATTCCTTTCCCTTCCTTCTTCTTTCTGTTCTTCTTCTCACTATCAGAGGTAGTGCTGAGGATACAGAATGTGAAGACACAGGGGTGCGTGTGTTTGCTTGCTCTCCTCTCAGGAACCAGAAAGTCTAACAGTAAGACAGACAGCTAGCATATAACAACAACAACAACAACAACAACAACAACAACAACAATAATATAGGATGTTAATTATTGTACATAGAGTGTATCTAGGTTCAGAAAAAGCTTTGGTTTCCTATTAGACACTCTTTCCCTGTCTTAGTGATAATGGTAGCCTTCTGTTCTTCACTATCTTACTAGTCATATACTCTCACCTCAGGCATGATCATTTCCAAGCTTTCTGCCTTTTGCTCGTTTCTGTTTTTGCTCTCACCTTCCTGTCTTAAGACAATGACTCTTCTTTATACAAATTATTTCCTAGGTTTACGTTTCTAGAACTCTTCTCTTACCTCATTTCCAAACCATACTTCTAAGTGTCTCAAGTATGACAACATGGCTGTCTCATCTGTTGCTAACATCCAATACATCTGCAGCTGCAAACACAGAAAATTATCTTAACAAGCAAAATATCTACTTTGTGTCTGCTGTCTTAGTGAACGTCTATGTTATTTTTTTCTGTTATCTGATCTCTGGAAATACCTGGGTCACTTTTAACTCTTAATTCATTTCTTGTACACTGGATAATGAGTTAATCATCTTATGGGCAGGATCTAGTTTCATCCTTTCATTATGAGTTAGGTATGATTTTCTTATTTTATAGGTAAGGAATTTATTTTACAAAAAGATCAAATTATGTATCCATAGCACCACAGAGGTGGCCTTGGGATCAAACTCACATGAGGATCTGTAAAATCTGACCTCTTGCCCATTGTATCGTTATTGCCTTGTCTCAGTTGCTCACTGTCTCTTTTGTACCGATGCCAAAATACTGTCCACTTTGGTATTTGGGCTATTTCTGTGGCTGTATATATAGTCCACTTATATTTGCGAACAGGAAGATTTTATGAATGGGCAGAAGACCTTTTCAATGGGTTAAGCCAAAACAGGGGATAGCAAAATTTTTACATAAGGAACAGATCACAAGTGTTTTTGGCTTTGTGCATCAAATGTCCCCTGACAATTTACTCAATCTTGCCTTTGTATCTAAAAAGCTCCCTTGGTCGATTTGTAAACAGTCTTTGCTGTGTTCTAGCAGCCTGTGTTAATAAAAAAAAAAAAAAAGGCCATGGATGGATTTGGCTCTTGGGTCAAATATTTTTCTATTTGTTTGTGTGTTTGTTTAAATATTTCATTTTTATCACCAAAGCCAATGAGTTTTATTTGATTTATTTATTCGAGCGTTCATGTTTATATTTTAAATGCATTGATGTGGGTTTGACTTACTCAGTGAGATAAAAGTTCAGGGAGGAGATCAAAAAGATGGAATTTGATGGAACATTCTTGGGCCTTTGAGAAGTACTTAATTGCTCCGAACTTTGACCTTTGTGTACTGGGCAGGCATCGGAGGAGTTTACACAAATTACATGGGTCAGAATAATACCACACAGAATTATTGACAGGATGAAATGGAAGAGTGCTGTACCAGCTGGAGTGTGACTGTGGTTGGGATTATTATCTTCTCATGGTGTCCTGTGTATTTCATATGGCATATTTCTTTTCTTTTTTTCTCTGTCCAGTTGTTTTTAATTTTTATTTATTTATGTTTTTATTAGTGCATTATAGTTTTACAAAATTATGGGATTCATTTCAACATGTTTATAAATATTTATAACATAATTTGCTCCATTTTAATTGGAACTACTGCCCTCTTCCCTCTCCTCCCCCCAATCCCAATCCTCTTCCTCTACTCTTTTGGTCTTCCTTCTCTTTTTTAATTGATGCATTATACTTATAAATAAAAGTGGAATTCATTGTGTTATGTTCATATTTGCACATAGAACAGTTTGGTCAGTTTCATCCCACAGTTCCTCCTCTCTCCCATCCGTCTTCCCTTCCCCTTGATTCCCTTCCTCTACTCCACTGTTCTCCCTTCTATTTTCGTAAGATCCCCTTTCAAAAAAAATTTCTTATTTCTCACTTGCTTTCCACATATAAGAGAAAACATTCAACGCTTGACTTTCTGAGTCTGGCTTGTTGTACTTAACCTGAGGCTCTCCACTTCCATGCATTCACCAGCACATGTCATAATTCTTTCTGGTTAAGTGAAACACCATTATGTATATATACCACATTTCTTTATTCAGTCATTTATTGAGGAACACCTTGACTGGTTTCATAACTTGGTATTGTGAATTTCAGTAATCAACATTGGCCTTCCTGTATCACTGTAGTATGTTGATTTCAGCTCTTTTGGATTAATACCATAGAGTGGGATAGCTGGGTCCTGTGATGGGTCCATCCCTGGTCTTTTGAGGAATCTCTATAGTGCTTTCTAAAGTGGTCCTACCAATTCACAGTCTCACCAACAACCTATGAGTGCACCTTTCACCCCTGCATTCTCCCAGCATTCTAACTGAAATGAGGTGACGTTTCAGTATAGTTTTGGTTTGCACTCCCCTGATTGATAAGGATGTTGTTTAATCATGTCCTTTGCTGTGCAGAAACTTTCTCATTTGAAGTCGTCCCACTTACTGATTATTGGTTTTATTTTTTGAGATTTAGGAGTCTTATTAAGGAAGTCATTGCTTGTGCCAGTATGTTGGTATGTTGACCTATGTTTTCTTTTAGTAGTTGCAGTGATTTTGGTTGAATTCTTAGTTCTTTGATCCATTTTGAGTTTTTTTTTTTGTACAAAGAAAAATAGGGCTCTAGTATCATTTTTCTACATATGGATATCCAGTTTTCCCAGCATAATGTTAATAGAAAAGCTAGCTGTTTTGCCACCTTGTCTCTGTGTCTTCTGTTCCATTGGTCTTCATGTCTGTTTTCATGCCAGTACCATGCTGTTTTTGTCACCATAGCTCTGTAGTGTAATATGAGATAAGACATTGCGACCCTATGTATCGCTTTTGGTAATGTGACCATTTTGACAAAATTAATTCTGCCTATCCAAGAACGTCTTAGGTTTTTCCATCTTCTAAGGTCTCTAGTTTCTTTCTGCTGTTTTCTATACTTTTCTCTAAAGAGGCCTTTCACTTCCTTGATTAGATTTATTCCCAAGTATTTTTGAAGGTATTGTGAATGGAAGTATTTTCATGATTTCTTTTTCACAGATTTATTATTTGAATATAAGAAAGCTATTGATTTTTGTACGTTGATCTTTTATTCTGTTACTTTGCTGATTTGTTTATCAGCTCTAGATGTCTTCTGGTAGAATTTTCTGGGTCTTTAACACATAGGATCATCTCATCAGCAAACACGTAATTTGACAACTTCTATTCCTTTTTCTATCACTTCTCTTGTCTGATTAATCTGACTGCGGTATATACAGAGCTACATTGAATAGGATTGGTACGAGTGTACATACTTGTGTTGTTCCTGATTTTAGAGGAAATTTTTCTCCATTCAGTATGATGTTGGCTTTGGATTTGTCATAAATAGAGCCTTTATGTTGAACTATGCTCCTATGATTGGGGGCTGGGTTTTTTTTTTTTTTTTTTTTTGGTACTGGAGGTTGAACCAGTTGAACCCAGGGCACTGCACCATCAAGCCACATCCCCAGTTCTATTTTGTATTTTATTTAGACACAGGGTCTCACTGAGTTGCTTAGGGCTTCGCTGACTTGCTGAGGCTGGCTTTGAACTCTCGGTCCTCCTGCCTCAGCCTCCCAAGTGCTGGGATTACAGGCATGAGCCACCGCGCCCGGCTGGGGGCTGGATTTTGACAAAGGTTTTTTTCTGCATCATTGGAGATGATTACCTGATTTTTGTCTTTGATTCTATTTATGTGATAAATTACATTTATTCATTTGTGTATGGTGAACCAACCTTTCATTGGTGGAATGAAAATTGGTCATGGTACAGTCTTATTAGTGTGTTTTTGAGTGCAATTGCTAATATTTAGTTAAAAATATTGCATCTGTGTTCATCAGGGATATTAATCTGTAGTTTTTTTTTTTTTTTTGGAACCAGGGATTGAACTCAGGGACACAGCCACTGAGCCACATCCCCAGCCCTATTTTGTATTTTTATTTAGAGACAGGGTCTTACTGAGTTGCTTAGGGCCTTGCTAAGTTACTGAGGCTGGCTTTGAACTCGCGATCCTCCCAACTCAGCCTCCCAAGTTGCTTGGATTACAGGTGTGTGCCACCACGCCCGGCTTAGTCTGTCGTTTTCTTTCCTTTATGTGCCCTTGTCTGGTTTTGGTATCAGGGTAATACTGGCTTCATAGAATGAATTTGGCAGCGTTTCCTCCTTTTTTATTCATGGGATAATTTGAAGAAGATCGACATTAGTTTTTCTTTAAAGGTCTGGTAGAACTCAGCTGAGAATCCATCTGGTGCTTGAGTTTTCTTTCTTAAAAGCCTTTTGATTGCTGACAACAGTGTGAATTTGATTGTTGATGTATGAAATAGTCTATATTTGTCTGTTAGATCCATTCAATTGATATTTTTTAAGTGTGAAAAGTCTTTATGTCTAGATGACTTAGCTATTGCTGAGAGAGATGTGTTAAAATCATTCCTTATTATTGTATTGAAGTCTGTCTGGGACTTCGTTGAGTAGTGTTTGTGTTCTGGAAGTAGGTGTATTTACATTTGGGGCAAAAGTATTTACAATTGTTATATCTACTTGTTGGATAAACCCCCTTGCCAGTATGAATTATCTTTCGTCTTCTGATTAATTTTGACTTGAAATCTGCTTTGTTAGAAAGCAGACATATGAGTAGCTATTCCTGCTTGCTTTTGATCTCCATTTTCATGGTGTATCTTTTTCAGCCTTTCACCTTCAGCGTATGTATATGTTTGCTTCTGAGGTGAGTCCTTTGTAAACAACATATGATTGGGTCCTATTCATCTGCTCTGCTAATTATGTATTTTAATTGAAGAGTTGAGATCATTTACATTGTGTTATTATGGAGACATGATTATTTCCTGTTATTTTGAATTTTTTCTAATGTTTTCTTCAGACTTGTCTCTCGTTTAGTATTTTAGTGAGATTCATTCATTTCTCTTTGAAGTTTATTTTGCATTTTATCTGCATAAAATATTTTTTAATTATTTGTAATAGTGCCAGTTTAGTAGTCAGGAATTTTTTTAGTTTATTTTTGTCATATAAGGTTTTTATTAACCCTTGATTCTGAAAGATAAATTTGCTGGATAAAGCAATGTTGGTTGGCAATTGTTATCTATCAGAGCTTGATATATATTATTCCAAGCCCCCCTGCTTTTAAAATCTGGGGTGAGAGATTAGTGGTGATTCTTATTGGTTTGCTTCTAAATTTGGCCTGCTGTTTTTGTCTTGCAGTTCTTAAAATTGTGTCCTTATTCTGTATGTTACACACTTTAATTATATTGTTTGTTGGAGAATATACTTTTTATTTTATTTCTTTGGGTTTCTAAATGGCTTTTGTATTTGGATATCCATCTAATTTTCAAGGTGTTGGAAAATTGTCCGATATTATGGCACTTAAAAGGTTATGCATGCCCTCAGTTTACATCTCACTTCTTTTCCTTGAAGCCAGTGATCCTTAGATTTGGTCTTTTCATGTTGGCCCATGTTTCCTGAATATTCTCTTCATGGGCTCTTACCATCTTTATTGCTAAGTTTTCAAGATTATATACTTTGTCTTCATAGCCTGAAAATCTGTCTTCTGCATGGTCTAATCTGTTCTTGATACTTTGAATTGAATTTTAATTTATTATTATCTTCCAAATGTCTGTTTGGTTCTTTCTAAGAATATCTCTCTACTGAAATGATCTTTCACTTCCTGTACATTCTTCTTCATTTGTTTCTTATCTTCTTTTAGTTCCTTGATCATTTTAACTGACAACTTTTTTAATTCTTTTGCATTTTGTCCACTTTGATTTCTGAGGATTCATTTGGTTGGGGATTATAGACCTTGGGATGCATTTAATTTCTTTGCTTTCTCAGGTTTCCTGTATTTCTGTGTTGACATTTGCCTGTTTGCTGCAATGTATTGAAAGGTACATTGACTAGAAGACTTTTCAGTAGTATGCTTTTACTTGTCTGTGTATTCCAAACCTGGGGAATATCTGTGTCAGAGGATCCAGTCAACATGTTCTGTGTGTTTTGATCAATCACTTATCCCTTTTAAGGGAAGCTGAATATCACTTGCAAATACTTAAGAGCAAACCATATACTAATCCTGAAATCTGTTCAGATTTTTTCTACAACTGCAGTGCATCTGATGTGGAATTGGGTCGATAGATTGGCATTTAAAAAGTGGAATTTTTATTGTACTCTACATAGGGCATGCAACTCAAAGAGAAAGAAGAGACTGTATGAAAAGAGAAAATAGAGTTTAGGAAGGGAGTCAGAAGATGAAAAAAGTGTGAGCAGTTGAAAAAAAGTGTGTGATTATAAAGAATAGAGGGAAGATTTAATGTATAATTCTGATTAATACATTATCCTAAAGAAAAGACCAGTGAATCCCCATTAAAAAGTTAAAAACAAAAATCATTGTAGCTAGTCTAACAAAAAAAGCAATGTAGAACATAGAGAACTAAGTAGAACACAAAATAATATGAAAGAATAAATCTCAAGTAAAGCATAGATTTAAAAAATTTAGACATCTAAATAAACCAGCAAAAGAAAAACCACACCAAAAAGCAGAACCTACTTACATATGCCTGCAAGAAGAAAAATTGCATACAGTCATATATACACACACTTAAAAAAATCCCAGGGCTGGAGCTGTAGCTTGGTGGTAGAGCCCTTACCTTGCATATGTGAGGCACTGGGTTTGATCCTTAGCACCAATAAAAATAAAGATATTGTGTCCATCTATAACTAAAAAATATTAAGAAACAAATCCCAGAAAAACCAAAAATAATTCAGGGTCATAGGAGGGTGGAGATAGAGGCACAAAAATGGGGAATTGATGAATAGGAGGGAAGTGAGTGAGAGTATAAAATAGTGTTGAAGAGAGAAAGAAGCAAAACAGAATGGATAGGTCCAGTCAGTACAAAACTTTACATACATTAAAAAAAAAAAAAAGCCAGGCATAACACATCCATCTGGAACCCCAGGTTTTTGGAGGACTGAGGCAGTGTGATCACAGGAAGAGAAGTGTTTTGGGTACCTGGGAGGATCCTGTCTCAGCACTGAAAGCAGAAGGGGATGAGGATGTGACTCTGTGACTGGCTGTCCCTGGGTTCAGTTCCCAGCTTTCACCAGAATGAAACAAAGCACAATTATTATAAGCAATTACAGAGGAAAATATATTTTTAAAAAAGTGGGGGAAATGGGGAAAGCGAGCATAAAGGAGAGATAATAGCAAGGAGAGAGGGGGGAAAAGATGGAAAAGATGGAAAAGACTATAATCAAAATACAGAACATGAATATTTCCAGTTGACACATTATAACGTGTCTGGGTAAAATCATGGGTAAGAAAACATTGGGGAATACAATTTCTAATCAAGTAGGGGAGATCCTTCAAATGAATCATAAAGTTTTATTAGTGGAATAAAGAAGACTAACATTAAAGTGTTAAAGTTTCTGATGTTTCTGAGATGGAAGGAGCTCTTAGACTTCCTGTTTTAGATTATATCTAAAATTGGGAGGCAGAATAGATAAGCCTCCACAGTGTAACCTCACAGCGCCTCTGAATGTGGTGGCAAATTTCACAGGTCCACTCCATTGTGTATTCACTATGAGACCTTTCCAGATCAGACTTTTGCTTGAGAGGTTTCTCTACACTCAAGTTCTTGCACTTCTCCAGGCTGTCCTCCGCCTGTCTGCCTCTGGCATGTGCCATGTGGCTGCAGTTTTTATGTTGTTCCCGCCACCTCAAAGCTCTTACTAGGGTTTGATGGAACCCTGAGTGTCTCTGCCTTGCTGTTCTTTCCTGGGCTGACAAAGCAACTTTGTGTTCCCAGTGAAATAGCTTGTCCCAGGCTAACTGCAAATAACTCTCCTCTTCTACTTGTGGGTGTTTCTGCTGGATGTGAGGACCCACCTGGTTGACTCTCCTCAATTGTGGAGGATACCCTGCCCTTCTCCTGCAGATAAGGCCTAGGTTGGGCCATTTGGAAAAACCTAGTAAGTCCCAGCAGCTGCAGAGAATGTGATCACTGGCTCCTTTCCCCACCCAGCTGATATGGCCCTGTTAGCCCCAGGCCATGATTCCTCACAGCTGGGCCTTGCCTTGCTGTCCTGCTCTGGGGCATTGCAATGCATCTGAAAGCTTCCAGTGCTTAATCTCCAGTGGCTGGTGGCTGATGCCTTGCCCTGGGACGGGTTATTATATAAACTCAGCTGCTATGTAAGCAGTCCTGCAAGACCCACACTGTGAATGGCTGTGAATACAGTGGCCTAAAAATAGTTTTCACTGTCTCTGTCCCTCTCCCAAGTAGAAAATGTAGGTCTGAGATTCCCAGGAGAATTTCCCCCACTCAAACTCTGGACCTTTCAAACCTCCAGGTGATGGCTGCTAAAGTACCTGTTTCTGTGGTCCTGTCTTCAGCTTTTCTGCCTCTTGCAGTCCAGAGCTGCCAATGGGATAGAGCCCTGTTCAGGCTGATTTTTAGTCTGGGTACTAAAAATGTGGGGACCTGTGATTCCAGTGAAAGAGAAGGGGGAAAAGAAAAAAAAAAAAAAAGATGCAAGCTGTTGGATCTTGTGAATGTTGAAAATAGGATTTTAAAAAAGGTGTAAGATAGAAAAAAAAGCATGGAGATCCTTGCCCTTCCAGGCACACAAATGTGCCCCTCTTGAGATGGATCCTTGTCCCAGCTCTTTCGTTTTCTACGGGAGGCCAGGAAGCACAGTTCTGGCCCTGAGTCATGCTGGTTTGTTGCTCAAACTGTGTATCTGTCTAATGGTGATATCAGAAGTTGTTGAGATCTTTTTCCCTTTTGGATAAGCCATGTGTACCAGTGTTGTAGAATACTACTCTTCCCCCTGCAAACTCTTTATTTTTCTAACAAACAACCACCAAACATTGCTTTTCCCGTTCTTCTCTGAGTTGGTGTGCATCTCCTCTCCCAGCAGCTTGACAGCTGTCCAGAGCAGCCAGTGTGCCACACAGTGTGCCAGTGTCCAGAGCATCTGCTGGTTTCCCTCTTTCTTTCTTTTTCACTCTTCCTGCTGGCCCCATGCTGGTTAGGGTTCAGGGTCAAGAATGCTTTCTTATTTTCTGCTTAGTAACCAAATTCCAAGTCCCTCCAAGTTTCGAGTATTTTCTTTGACACCCACTTCCCTGATCAGCTGTTCTTTCACTGCTTTGATTCTGGGCTGCTGAGTAGTTGAGGGTGGCTGTCTAGATCTGCTCTGTCATCTTTCTTTGTCCATGACATGTTTCCTATAGAGAAATTTGATAGAGGCAGAAGGAAAGTAATAGGTTACAGAGAGATGTGTATTATAAGAATATGAGGTTGAGTTTATTCTATAAACTGGACCTACTGTGCTGACCCCCATATGCTTTCTTTTAAAAAGCACTTTACTGGGCTGGGGACGTAGCTCAGTGGTAGAACACTTGCCTCATAGGCATATGGGAGGCCCTGGGTTCTATCCCCAGCACCCTGCCTCCCCCCCAAATGCAGTTTACCTGCAGCCTTGTCCTGGCATTAGTCAACAGGATGTGTTTCGTTCCTTAGCAAGCAGCCTGGTACCTGCAGGACAAATGCAGGCCCAAAAGGCTCCTTCTTGCTGGTAAGAACACAAGGTACCCTGAAGGACTGGGACTTTTGTGACCTTCACACAGGCAGATTTCAGGACTCAGGGAGACAGGATAATTAGAAGCAAACCCCCTAGCCATAAAATCTTTTAACAACAGGTTCCAATTAGGATCAGTCAGTATAGGCCACGGTGACTCAGAATTGCCTTGGATCTTTAGCATGTCATTTTAATAGGAAAATCTTCCCTCCTTTGGTTAAGACCATGCACAGTGGGGACTTGAGAGTCTGATGCAGTCCTACCTCTGTCAGAATTTAAGAGGTGAACCTTGGCAGAATCCTAGAAACTTCTCTGGGATCCCTGATAAAACTGGAGGGCAGGAGAGGTGTACCATCCCTTTCCTTTCAGAGAGTACCCACTCTCTCCCCCTTTCTCCCTTTTCCATTCTCTTCTAAAAAGCTCACACCTCCTGCTGTGCACGATTCTGAAATCCTTCCAGCATCTCACAAGAACTGTGATGGTGGACATCTGCAGTTGCTGCAGTTCCACGGATGGCCTTGCTCTGTTACAGAAAGACCTTGGCTTCTTAGATACAAGTGGGAATGCTATCCTTGTCATTAATCTTTCTCTGTACAAAATGACAACTTGAAGAACAAGTAATTTTTTGAGTGAGGAGAATGGACAGTGGGAAATATAAGCAGGACTGAGCAGATATAAGGTCTAAAAATGAGGACAAGAAAATTAAACTTTTGTGGGCAAACCACAGATTATGTGAGGAGATCAGTTAAGTGACTTGAAGGTGGGACACATTTGGGAATCTAGAAGTAGATTTGGGTGTATGAGGAGCTAGAAACTGAGAATGAAAAGAATAGTCAGCAACCACGAATAACTCCAAAACACCTTTTCCAGAACCAATTCTGAACTTTGTATAACATCATCTCTCTTGCTCTTAGGGTACTGAGTTGGGTACCGAACAACATGCATTGTGTGCTAAAATGCATACAGCTGCATGTGCATATTTAAAATTCATGTCCACTGTAATGATAAGTCACCGAGCAGTGTAGATGGGAAGATCCACTTCAGTTGAAGCCTAACGACAGACACTTTTGAAGCAACTTAGACAGAATAGAATAACAGCTCCAGATGAATAAACCTAGAGTTTCTGGATATCTTTGAAAACTCCTTACATCATGATGCTCTTAGACAAAGGAGCTATGTACAGGTTTCTGATAAGCAGTTACACACAAGCACAGCAGTTTAACTTGGAGTTAGGTATTCTCAGTTTCAGTTTTGAATTGGGTGAATAGTGCTCTCAGGTACCTGTTAGGTGTGCTTCTGGTGGTCACTTGGAACTACGTAGTGCTCTCCTGTTGCTGCTTAGTAGCTTGAAGCATTTTCTTGTTAGGATTGCATGGCCTTTGTAGTAAAATAACCACATAGTTGTATGATTAAAATAACTCACATAAAAATTCCAAATTTTAGAAGATACATTAGAATGATTTAAGTTTATGAACTTAAATTATTTATGAACAGTGCAATATGACATCTAATGACTCTCATTACTGAGATCCCTGAGGGAACTGAAAAGTGGTTTCTGTAGGGAAAGAACATACAGATTCTGGTCCAGAGTCCTTTGCTGTTACCAGTTATAGGATTTGGTCATCTCCATCTGGGTCTTTGTCATCTCATCTTAGAGGTGAACAGCTACAGTCTATACTAGGTAACTGCTGAGGTGACTTTCACCTGTGAAATTTGGCAATCTTATTAAATTCCAGGTATCTTCTATCTCTGTCTCTCCTTTTCAAAATTTTCAAGATTCTTTTGATTTTGTGCAGTAAACATTACATCTCTGTGTTCGTCTATTTTCTTTTACCATATCAGAATACCAGACAAGGTTATTTATGGTAAAAAGGAATTTATTGCTCACAGTTCTAAAGTCTGGACAGTCTAAGATCAAGGTGCTGGCATCAGGTGAGGGCCTTCCTTGGGTGATGATCCATGGTAGGGGAGAGAGGGTAGATTCTGAGCTTATTTTATTTGGATCTCACTCCCACTGTAAGTAACCCTTTCTTGTTACACTAGAGTTATCCTATTCACGAGGCAGAGCTCTCATGACCTAATCACCTATTAAAGGTTCCATCTTAATACCGTCACAGTGACAACTAAATTTCAACAGGAGTTTTTTTGGGGGCATTTTCAAACCATAGCAGCCTCTGCCATCATATTTTCTTAATTGATCTTCCTGCTGTGTGGAGGGGACAGTGGGGAAACGTACATGTCATTAGGAAAGTAGGGAACTGGTGGGAGATAGAGGACATACTTCACTCTGCGGAGTGAAAGCTGACTTGTGCTTTGCATGTGTGCTCTTTCCAGATCTGTGAGGAGTTCTACGATGGTTTGTTCAGCTCTCAGGAGAGTTGTCAATGCACACATCTGCCTGGTGAGGAAGGTCCGTCCTGTCCGCAGGGGCCACCAGCATCAGGTGTGGGGCTCCAGGCCTGATGCATCAGAGTTTGTTGCCCAAGGAGCTCCAGGCAGCGTCATAGAGTTGCTGGGCAAATCCTACCCTCAGGATGACCACACCAACCTCACCCGGAAGGTCCTGTCCAGGGTTGGCAGGAACCTGCACAACCAGCTTCACCACCCTCTGTGGCTGATCAAGGAGAGGGTGAAGGAGCACTTCTACAAGCAATATGTGGGCCGCTTTGGGACACCACTGTTCTCGGTCTATGATGACCTTTGTCCAGTGGTCACCACCTGGCAGAACTTTGATAGCCTGCTCATCCCAGCTGACCACCCCAGCAGGAAAAAGGGGGACAACTATTACCTGAATCAAACTCACATGCTGAGAGCACACACTTCTGCACACCAGTGGGACTTGCTGCATGCAGGACTGGACGCCTTCCTGGTGGTGGGTGACGTCTACCGGCGTGATCAAATTGACTCCCAGCACTACCCAGTTTTCCACCAGTTGGAGGGTGTTCGGCTCTTCTCCCAGCATGAGGTGAGTCTTGAGGTGTTTCTCATCTTTGAAGGATATTATGGACATTTTGTGCTAATGTCAACAAAGGTTATCTCAATGAAGTTGGTAGAGTCATCCTTGCTTTAGTGAAGCATCCACTTTTAATGCTGTCTCTTGTACATAGTTCCCTCCGTTGTACAGGGCAGGTTTGTTATTAATAACTTAAGAAATCAGCAGGTATTGTTTTCCCTTGTCTGACCTTATGCTTTCTCTTCATACTCACCTGACATTCTCCAGGTTACTTCCTGTGACTGGATGGTCCGTGGCTCAAACTCATTCTTAATCCAGGTTGACTAAAGATACAACACTGAAACCTGTGGTCAGGTTATTCCAGTTCTCAGTTAGTAGGAGTTAATTATGTTTTCATGCTGTTAGAGATTAATGAACTTCTTATAACCTTAGGGGACTACAGATGTATTGGCTTTAGCTATGAACTGTGTTCTCATTCCTAAGCTCTTTCCTTGTATTCACATGATGATTTGGAATGTCTGAATTGCTTTTTTTTTTTTTTTTTTGTGGTGCTGGGGATTGAACCCAAGGCCTTCTGCTTGTGAGGCAAGCACTCTACCAACTGAGCAATATCCCCAGTCCCATTGCTGTTGTTTTTGAAGTGTGTGTTTGGGTGCATAGAACTTTTTTAGTCAGGAAGTCTAATACTCTGGCCATTCTCAAAACCACTCAACTCTTTGTTTCTGTTTTATGTTATCCTAATCTATTAGATGCATTTTTGCATGGTACAAAAATTCCTAAAAAGCTTGAGTCCATTTCCTAAGGAATTGTAACATCATTTATCCTTCATTTGTATGTTTTAAAAACCTTTTTTTTTTAAACAATTTTTTTTTCAGTCCTGGGATTTGAACCCAAGACCTTGTGCTTGTAAGGCAAGCACTCTACCAATTGAGCTATATCCCCAGCCCCTCCATTTTTATTGTAAGAAAGAAGTGGAATTAAAGTAGACTCAGGAAGTATTTCATTTACTCTTGTAGCAAGTTTCCTTCTAAATATTGCTCATTGGAACAGGAGGAATTATTGTGGTCATAAGACTCCCTCCTGCAAACACAAGCTAAATTGGCTGTTAATACCTAAATAAATAGTATAGGAACCTTAGACTAATAAATAATCATTGTTGTGTTGTACTAAATAAGTCATTAGCCGGAGACGACTGAAGAAGACTGTCTCCTCATTCTCTCCTTTTCTTTTTGCTTAGCTCCGGATGCATTGTTATCCCGTGAATCTATGATAATGCAGCAGTGGGTTAGCTTCCCACAAAAGGCCATCAGAGAAGGATCTCAGGGGAACTTAGATGAGCATCGTTACTTCTAGGAATAGTTGACTATTTTCTAAATTAGGAATAATAACTATTAATAAGAATGTGGTTGTATTAGGAAGCTAAAAGGAAATGAACAAAGACAGGTCAGAGTCTGGGAAATATGACCAAGTGATAGACTGTCACTTACAATTAATCTGCAAGAGGAGCTGTGATGCCAGTAATGTGATGTACAGGTCACAGCACTGGACAGGTGTTCAGTCCAGCTTACCTCATTAAAGAAATAAAGCAGGAAAGTGCACACTGATATTTAAGCCTGCCTGCCGCGGAGAAGCAATGAGGGCTGTGAGATGCACCCTGGCATTTTAATGGAGGCAAAATCCAAGCTACCACAGAGGGTGGAAAATAGGAAGAGGGTGGTGAAAGAGCCCTTTCCTTGGTTCATATTTGTTTTGGTTCCAGTCCCATTTAGCAGGAAGCATGCATGGCTAATGTAGCAGATAAAGTTACTGCGTGTTCTGATTTATAGTTTAAAAATCACTGCACATACGAGTATATGAATCTGATTTCCTTATAATTGATAAGGTGCTTCCATGTTCATTGTTTCATTTACTCTTAATAAAAATTGCATTGAGGTAGATTATTTTCCCTTCAATATAAGGCATCTGAGGTCTCAAAAGGTTATTGACTTGCCCAAGAATGTGCAGCCAGTCATCACAGAGCTAAAACTGGCACACAAGTCTTCTGAATTCATTGCCTAATTTGCTGTATTTTCTTGATTTCCACAGAAGTGCTTTGTACGGGGCACCTGCTTAAGACCCATGGAAGCTTTTCTTTCAACAGTGGGAGTGGGGAGGAGAGAGCGGTGGTAATTTCAGAATTTCTGCTCTCAAAGTATTGGTGCTAAGTCTGATTTAATCCTAACCCTGAATAAAATATTTTTTCCTTTTTTCTGTTTATTTTCCTATGGATAGGAATTATTTATATATATATATAATTATTTATAAATATATATATTTTTATATATATATAA